>VZTB01018281.1:779180-987626 GCA_013397245.1 Thryothorus ludovicianus
AAAAAATCTGCTAAAATTTATATTGGTAAAAACAAAAAAAAAAAAAAAAAAAAAAAAAAAGCCAGAAAAACACCTCCCCAGACCAAAAGACGTCACCAAATCTCTCTAACTCTGCAACTTTGGAAAAAGAAATTTTAGTTAACTAAATAAATATGAGAGTATGAATAAATAACATGCTATTTAACACCTCACAGGCAAAAAAACCCCAAGAACCAAAACATACAGAGAAAAGGAAACAAATGAAAAAGTAAGAGAAAAAGAGTTGTTAGGGAACCTTGTCTTTCCAGAACAGCAGCCTCCCTGAAAAAAAACCCAAAAACTTTAACTTTTAGACCCATCTTTTCCCAGAACTGTTTCAAGAAACAGCCAGCTCTCCTACTCCTCCAAAAGTAAAGTACACCGCCATATCTGGAATGTAAAATAATTGTCTGTACAGATTGTTCCATTCTGGTCCATTGTGTCTTTTATTTGTTTCCTGGATTTAGTGCCAGTTTTCTACCTCTGAATCAGAACATATCAAATAATACAGTCAGATAGCTCAATGACAAAGGTCTATTAAATTCTTCTTTTTCTCATTTTGCATTCTCTTTGTAGCAAGTAAGAAAGTCATCTGTGTCTGACAAAACGAGTTCCTACAACCTGAGTAATTAATTACGTGCAACTGCAAACAACCTAACCAGCTAAGCCAGGAGAATACTCAGATTTCTTGAATGCAGCAATGCTACATTAAGCTGTTTCTCTCCTTTGTTTATTTGCCAAGATCCTTTGTAGAGTAACTTCAGTTGACTTGAGCAGTCATTGGATGAAATGTTGTGAGTTGGTTTTTTTAAACTTTTCTCTTTTTTGGAGGTGGGGCAGGTTTTGTTCTGAGAAAGCTTTAAACAGAAATTTAAGCCTTGGTTTCTACTTCTGCATACCTGCCAGCATCACAATCATCTCAGAAGTTGGAATGATTGGCAGTATCTCAAGAAAGAATCAGGATTATGAGTTAGGTTTGTGCAAGTTGGAACAGAAGAGCAGGCTGACTAGAGGTTGTCTGTGCGAAAACTTCTGTAACGCTCATTCCTCCCTCAACATGCGAGTGCCATGGGACACTAAATGCTCTGGCTTCCTCCAAAGGCTCAGTATTTTCCTCCAAAGGATGAGTATTTTATAGGATTGGGTTCTTAAAGTCTGAATCCCACCAGTAGCCAGAGAGATAAGCATCGTGTGAGTGACACTGTGTGTCACAAGTGTCATTTAGATAACACACAATTTTCTTGTTGAAAGTAAGGCAGTTAAACAATCAAGATGAGTTTGGACCAGTAAAATCAGAAAGTCTGCCAAACATTACTAACAGTAGCCTTTCAACACAGTAAACAGCAGTGACTAAATAAATACATATTTGAAGAACAAGATCAAGCAGCTGAGAAATATGATCGCAAACTGGCAAGCAACCACTATACAGTGGCCACTTTACCACTTCTGCTCTGACTGTTGATTGAGCAACATGTCACAAAATGAAGCATAATAATTATTATGTACAAATAACAACAGCAGGAAGCAGGAACATTTATTTATACGGTAAAAGTTAAATGAAGGATTGTACCTTACTAAACATCTATAGATGTTCTATAGAACACCAGCGTTCAGAATGATTTGAAAGAAACAAAAATCTAAAGTATGGAACTACTGAGCAATCACTGTTTTTGGTGACTTTCAACTGCAATAAACTCTTTCAATAGTGTATTTGAAATCACTGCCATTGTTCCCTTGCATGGGAAAATCACATCCTCTCTGCAGGCTTTAAATAGACAAACTGTTCACAAAAGAAACCACAGAAGAAAAAAAGGAAATTCCTACAACAACATGGAATATCATCAGAATCATTGCCTAGTCACTAGTGTTACTGAAATTCATAACTGAAGACAATATGATCATCATAGCAATTAGAATTTCAATAAGATGATTTTTTTTTAATCTGTTTTCGTACGGTAAGACTTCTATCTTCCTAGATATTCCTATTCACTCCAAGTTTCTTTTGAGACAAAGATGCTCACCTATAACATCAGGTCTCTCATGTAGCATGCACAAATTTCCTTTTTGGTGTCCTCAAAATACTGATAACTAATGTATTCAGGTTATAATTCTAAGCAAGATGAAATTATATATGGAACTAGTCAGAAAACATAAAGGAATGCCAACAATTTAGAAGTTCTGATGTTAACTTCTTTAGTGATTAGATCTCACCCACTTACTCTCGCTTTCCATACACAAACAGAACAGGACAGATATACTAGGGGATTGTACTTGCATAGTGGATTTTTTTGTTGCTCTAAGTATTTTAGTCACAACACATCAGCAAGGCTGCTTTTCCCCTCTGCAACAGATCAGAGATAAGGGAAAATTCAAACCATACCTACTAAGAAAACACAAACTAATAATAATAATTTTTTTCCCATTTGAAAACCTCTAGGGGAAAAAAGGAGCCCAACTTTCTGAGGTTACTGAGCATAGACAAGCAATAATTGCAGTGTTGTTGGGTATTAGGTTCTACCAGTGACCTTCCTTATCTGTGGAGTGAAAAACAGGGGACACACTGGACTGTTCATGCTTGTGAGTGAATTCATGACAGTAGAGCAGTTTGTGTTAGCAGACAGGAAGTAGAGGGATACCCAAGTGAGACTAAGAGTAAGAAAAAGATGGTTCTGCTTTTGTTGTTGTAGGATATCTCAGTTTTACTTGTGATTAACTGAAAGTCTTGGAATTTCTCTGCTTAGTTTTTATGCTGATCCATTAAGTAATTACTGAATTTATGATATATAGTTTTTGTTACTGCTACATTACTTGATATCATCAAAGAATAAAGATAATATATAACACAAACTGTAGTATAGTCATACTCAGCAATATATAGAAAAATCTGCTGTGCAGACTTGAAAACTGCTACTTTCCAGTGTCAAGTTTGGAACAAAGGGAATCCACCTTTTTCTGATGTGTATCAGTGTGTATAATTGCTAATGGCAGATGAATTACTATCACAGACTTGGTTTCAAATAAAGCCAGAGATACTATAATTCATTTTAATGGAAGAAAACAGTGATAGTTCAGACAGCAGGCTAGACATAAATGGAAAGTGTTGACTTTTAATGTCACCATAGTAACATTGTCTAGTTGGGCATGTTTACTTTAAAAAACACACATGCTTACTTTCCTTATACAACACAACATCCACCATCCTGCCATTTGCAAAAATGATTTTGTGGACTAAGGGGTGGCAGAAGTGGGAGGAGGGACATAGCAAAAGCCAGTTTGCTATCTACCCACCAAAGACATCAGAGGGAGATAAACACATGATCACTGTCTTTGGCTCTGTAAGCCCTCATTGCTACAAAACAAAAGTGAGGCTTGCAGATGTGTAACATCACCTGTCCAGCAGTGCCCACCACTGAGAAACCTTTCAGATCAGCAAGGTCCCAAAATAGAAAAGAAGGCTGTATGTATTACCCAGTCCTAACTGTGTACTGATGTCTTAATGACATATTGAACAAAGGTTTAATATTCATTTCCAGTAGCTTAAGGAAACCAATGACTTTTACAATAGCAGAAAAACATTTTCTTTAAAATAATTTCTTTATATGGCTTCCTATTGGCTTTGACCATAACTTTATTACAATTGTCGGTAGCAGCTTAGGACATTACTGTGCCTGATCTGCTTATCTTATTATGCTGGGTTTCCTTTAAATAATGTGCAGGCAAATAAATATATTGTACTTAACAGCTTTCCTTTGTATGACTTTTCCTTTCTTATTATTTTCACATTTTTATTTGTGAACCTAAATGAAATATGTACGAGTTCAAATATGCATTATGTAAAACGTTCTCTAAAATTGGCTAAGCACAGAAGGGAGCGGCCTCTATTTCTCTTTCAAAAGAAGGTTGCCTTAGCATTCACATCATGTTACTTTATAAACCTCATCCTTCATGACTCCCACACCTGGGAATGCAACAATTTTTCCATGGGTCTGAGATAGGAATGCGATACAGCACTACAATGCTGCCTCTTGACTTAGCTTACTGACAAAGACTTGATTTTGAAAAGCTTTTTTATAGGATCCCAGTGGCAATTCTCCCTTCCCATGGCCCAGAGGCCTGGAATTTTTGTACCAAATAAGAACTACCATGAATGGACCTGGCTTCATATTAAGCCTATTGCATAGGACAAACAATCTGCCTCAGAAACTTGCAGTTAAACTAGATACCAAATTATTTTCCCATTTTGTAAGGCTTCTTGAGATTTTACAAACCCTTTTTGTGTTTCTCTCTGGGTGAAAACACAAACTGTTCAGAGTTTTTTGTGAAAGTAAGGTAAACAGCCCCAGCCTGGTGCTCCAGCCAGGGACTGGCTCTGCATGGGGACTGAGCTGCCTGCAGGTCCTGGTCCCCCCCAGCCCTGACGAGTGTCCCAACATTAAGGCTACCAGTAGTTCCCTCAGGATTTTCTTCCTTCATTCTCACTATCTCTACTTCAGTTTAAACTACCATTTTCTTACTTTTTCCTTGAAAACTTCAGCTGAAAATTTCTTAACTGGCTCTGCATATTTGGGGTGGGAACAATGGGGTGAAATTTGTCCTACTGCTAATTTACTGTTTCAGCCTCCACTACAAAGCCCACATGTTAAGTCATTGCTAAATATGTAATGTGATAAACCTTGTCCTCACAGACACCTTGGTGATTTTCCCTGAAGACAAGAAAGGTCCCCAGGCTTAGCCAAGGACTGACTCAAACTGTGGTATGCTACTCTGTGAGGTTCAGTGCTCTTATTTTTGTATCTCAAATAACATAAAAATAAGATTGCGCATTGTAACAATAGGTTAGGTGGAGCACAAACGAAAAGTGCGTACTATGTATGTCCATAATCCTTTTAAAGAAAACAGTACTTAATCATTATATGATAAAACCACTTGATGAAAGACAGTTAAAGGACAGTGTGAAGCTAGAAAAGCTTGTTAGATCAAGTTTTGGAATCTCAGCTCTGAAAAAATGTTACCAGAACCTTAGAAAGCAAATTTATCAGTAGACACCCTAATGAAACTTGGATCCACTCAGAAGTTTTTCTTTGGTAACCAAAAGCAGTGTTTTTTTGGTTGTTTTTTTTTGTTTTGTTTTTTGTTTTTTTTTCCCCTCAGTGACCTTAGTAGGTAGGTTGACAAAATTATTATCATTTGAACAATGATAGAATACAAATCATGCAAGCAGAAAGAAAAGAGCACTTGAATTTCAGGAACACAGTTTCTGTGTCTAGCCAAAAGGACTGAAATTCTCCCCCCAGCTTTTGACTGAAGCTTCTTATACAGAGTAGGCAAACATGCACCAAAAAAATGCATGCATATCTAGGTAGCAATTTGCATTTCCGTAGCAGTTCTCATTGAGATATCTCAGGAATGAATCCTTATAAGTTGAGAACTCACAATAGGGATCTTTGATTTTATACAGGTGTCAGGAATAACAGGATTAAAATATATATTGTAATCAACCCAAATTCCATCAATTTTCAAAGTTTACCTTAAACATGAATGTAACCTGAGCTCTGAAGCATTTTGTTCTTGTTTTAATTCTCTATCCTATATTTTGCCTAGGATTCTGACTAAATTTGTGCCACTATTCGTAGGAGGTTAATTGAGGTACCATGGTTTGCTCCAGGCTCCCTCCGTGGCCATCTCCACAGATATCTTCAAGCAGATGATACACAGAACATGTGGGCTGCACAGCTCCCTAAAGCAGCCTGTCCTACTCCAGGAGAAGCAGGATCCTGACTCGGAAGCTTCAGTTGTGCTCCTAAAGTCAGGCAAGATGAATCTGAGCCTTTGTGTACATTCAGTATAAGCTGCTCCCTGGCATCCTTTATTCCAGATAGAAATTCCACTCAAATTAGTTGTAAAACTTCAATTTTTGTAGTTGAAAGTCAAACAAAGGTAGATTTCTTAAAAACACCTGCATTTGTCTTCTCAGTCATGGTGGAATTGCCATACACAAAATTTTCTAGGCTTTTAAGTTATGCCCTCTGATAATTCTTATTTTTTCTCACTTAGGTCACGTGGAGCTCTCCTGTGCTAAAACTCCCTACATGCATATCTATCAAAAAGCCAGACATCTAATTGCTCTGCTTTGACACACCAAATAAAGGGCTCCAAAGCATTATTATTCTACATTGTTTCAGGCACACAGAGAGAGTGTTCTGAAAAAGAAAGACCAACAAACCAGAAGAAAAGCTGCTACTGTAATCAGGCATGATTGAAGGCATTTCCTGTATTTTGCTATCAAACTGGTTGTTTTTTCCATTACATACTAAGTGAACTTTAGTAAGGTCAAGACACCAGAGAAAAACAGGATCAGAATATCTTTAATCAACTAGAGCTGAGTATTTTCGTCTCTCTCTTTCAGTTGTTTAGCCCTGGATCTTATCCAACATCCCCAAATTTCTTTCTTAAATCACAGATACATAAACCAGGTCAGTTTGAATTTATGAGTTAGCCAGTTGTTTTCAATGGCATTTAACTTGTTCGCCTTACACTTCCCCCAGCCTAAAGGTCAATCAACCTCATGCTGTGTAACAAGACCAATATTATTTTAATATGATATAAGTCCAACAGGGGAGATGGGTTTTCACTCCCAATCACAACACTGAGCAAAAAAACTTCCCTTGCTGGAAGCCTGTCATTTCCACCACAATGATTATTAAAATCTAGTGCACGTTCTGAAACTACTATTAAATGAAAGTCAAAGCTGCAATAGCATAGGTGGATTTGATCCAATCTTATATATTGTTATCCTGCTGTCACATTAAGTGCAGATTATTTTAAGGTGCATATAACCCCCAGTCTTGTGCTCTGACCCTATTATTTTTGGGCAGAAAAAGTCTTTATCTTCCATGAACGCCAGATGACATTTTCCTTGTTAATGTAATACAGATGTCAACACGTGCCTTGGAAATGACCAGTACCAAGCATTTTGTTGACTGATTGAAGAAGGGAAATCTAGGCTGTGCTAAACCCAGCAATTCTACAGAGAAAGCTTCTGATGCTTCCACCCATATGGAACTAGTAAGGAAGGAGACCTCAGTATGGGTGGTAGGTTGCAACAAGAGCCTAGAGCTTTCTCTCAGAGAAAAGGTGACCTGTCAATGATAGGTCCCTGGTGATGACCAAAAGCAGGACTCTGCTTTATTCCCCACCCTCCAGCATTCCCACCACCACCACATATGAAGCTTCAACAGCTGTAGACATTCAAGAGGAGCAAGGTCTGCAAGGACAAACTGTACCAACTTTGTAATCTACCCCATCTACAAGAAGGGCTAAAAGGATGATCCAGAAAATTACAGGCTCATCAGTCTTAACTTTCAGGTCCTGAGAAAGTAATGGAACAAATCCTCCTGGGGCTGTCACAAGACAAATGAAGCACATGATTGGCAAAAGCCATAATGGATTAGCCAAAGGCAAATTGTGTGACAAATCTGAAGGCATTCAATGACAGAGTAATCTGCTCAGCTGAAGTAGAGGGGGTGGTGGACATGGTCAACTTGCATTTCAACAGGTTTGAAATGGTTTTGAATATGGTCTCCCACAGCCTCCTCCTAGAGTCCTGATGTGCTACAGCCTGGATGAGTCCGTGTAGCTCATGGGGAATGGGCTGGCAGGACACACCAGAGTGGTGGTAAATAGTTCCTTTTAGAACTGGCAGCTTGTCACAAGTGAGGTCCCACAGGGATCAATCCTGGTCTCAAGGCTGTTAAATATTTTCACAATTGATCTGCATGATGGGATTAAGTGTACCCTGACAATGATTGATGTCACTACAAACTGAGTGGGGAAGTGGACACACTGGAAAGAGAACCATTCTGCAGGAAGACCTGGATAGGCTGGAAGAGTGAGCTAACATCACAAAACTCAACAAAGACAAGTGTAAGGTCTTGCAACTGGGGAAACAAGGAGTGGAGCATAAATTGGTATCTACCCAGCTAGGGAGCAGCTCTGTGGGAAGAGATCTGGCAGTCCTAGTGGACAACAAGCTCTGTGAGTGAACAATGCGCTGCTGCAGGAAAGAAAGCAAATAAGATGCTGGGCTGCATCAACAAGGGCACCAGTAAAAAAATGGCCAAAGGACTGAGAATCCTGCTATATGATGAAAGACTGACAGAATTGGGCTGTTCAGCCTTTAGAAGAGAAGGCTCAAGGGAGACCTTACCACGTTCCAGTATTTAAAAGGAACAAAGAAGTTAGATATTCACTTCTTACAAGAAATCACATTAAAAAAAAAATCACACGTTAATCCTGGACAGATTCCGATTTGACACAAGAAGAAAATTTTTCACAATGGGAAAAATCAGGCATTTAAATAATCTCCCTGGTGAAATGCAGGATCCCCCTACATTGGACACTCTTAAAGATTCAGCTGGAGAAGGTGCTGGGCCATCTTGTCTAGTCAGTGCTTTTACCAAGAAAGTTTGGATTGGATGATCCCTGGGTCCCCTTCCCACCTGACATGCCATCATTCTATGATTTCCAGCAGCTACGAAGAAAACCTGTGCTTTGGTCCAGATCTGTTACATAAATGAAAAGTCCAGGCTGCCTGAACACTGTGATAAGACTAAGAGCACTCATTATCCATTTGCTGAACACAGATGCAAGCAGTGAAGGCTATTCAGTGGTAATACAGATTATCTTCTTAATTCCAATAAGGTTGTTTATTAAAAGAAAACTAATGAAAAGAAATTGTCATTTCTCAGTGAAGGAACCAGACCATCAGCATACTCCAAGATGAGAACACATTGCAAAGATGAAGAGTTTGTAAAATATTACAATCTGCTGGTAAAAGTTAGCACAAATCTTTTACATTCTTAATAATGCCTATTTTGTGCTTCTATCTGGAATAGATAGAAGCACTATTAGATTCAGGGGAAAAGTGAATGCAACAGCAATGCAGGAAACCTATGTTATTACTTGAATTGGGTCCTCTTTTAATTTGATTCATTTGAACAAATACTATATACACACTCTGCAAAATTAAAGGAAGATGTTTAAAAAAAAGGAAGAAAAACCACAACACAGGCTATACAACAAAATGGCCAAATTCAGGTGAGTGGGAGCATATCATGAGGAAGCCATTGATGCACCAGCATAAGTCAACTTTTCAGTGCCTTTTCTCCACTAGCCAATACCCTCTGCACCTTTATGAAGCTCAAAAAGCGTAAAGGAGAAGGTTGCTAAAGGCTTTTTACATTAAATGCTTCTTTTTATAAAAGAAACCAATTGATAAGAATCCTCTTCCCTATGCTCCCATGGGTGTTCTTAGCAGGGAACAAACACAGCAGTAAGTAGATTCCCATTAACCTCCATATAAAGTTTCCATGGAGGAAAATACTTTCTTACTCAGAAAAGAAGAACCCTGCATTGAACTTTTGTACAGACACTGATTTTTTCCAACCTCACTTTGGTCTTTTTATGGAAAGTATTTCCACAGAGTGGTGCCTGTAATATTACACAGAAAGGACTAAATAAATTATATAGCATACATGAAATGATGTAACACAGCAAGAATGTTGCTTCCAACAAAATGTTTACTTATATGGAATCACTAGAAGAAATATTTTAGTAATTTTTGCTTCTATTCTGATTTCAGTATCATAGTTCACATGCCTAAACATGTTTTTAACCTACCACGTGGTCTGAACTTGGGAAGGGTATGTAGGCTCTTCATTTAAAACCTTTTCTAACCTTGCTGTATTTATTTGGGATCAAAACAGCACCAGTCAACAGCAGTTTAACAGATTTCTGGAGAAATTCTTGTAAAAACTGTGAGTTTAAATTTATTTTGTCCTTTAATTTTTTAAAAGCATTTTCTTATACAGAGAGATTTGTCTGTTCCAAAATGCTGTAGAGTTAACAATTTTCTATTATGTTTGATGGAAGACCACTGCAGTGGAGGGATTCTGGCAAAATTAAGAAGAATATTATTTGTCTGTAAAGCATGATGAAGATGCCTGAAAAAAATTGGAATTGCTTGCCCTTATACATTGATCTATGCATGAAATAAACTTCTAATGCTGCTTCCGGACAGAAGACATGGAATCTGATAGTTCAAAATCCAATTCTTGCTTTGATATGTGATTAAAAAGGGCTATGTATGTTAATGCAGAGAACTATATTTTATAACCTACTCTTATAAAATTAAAATTGGGTAGCAAAATCAAATTTCTTTTGCCCCCAACCTCTGTCAGAAAGTTGCACAAACATTTCTAGATAATCTTTTCATGCACAGGAAGTTTCAGTTCCAGCATTGTTACCAATGTAGCTGCTGTCTCCTTCCCCCAGCTGCTCCAGAAAATATACTTGGGAAAGCTGCTGTGGCTGTAGTGCCAACTTACAATGTCACCACTTAAAATCTACTTATACAAGGCATCCCATGATTTTTAATTAATATGAATGCAATGGAAAGATGACTCACAGGTTACTCACATGAAATAAAACATGGCATGACTTAGGAAATTTACAGTGCACTCACTTTTGCTGACATCAAGGTTAGGGGAGTGCTATTGCCATTTTCAGCTGTGAAGACAAGAGAGACTACCAAGAGAAGCCAATAATCCAGTCCAAATGCAAGAGAGAGGGACTTCTGAATAAAGATTTGAGAGGCTAAAATGTGATTTTAATCTTCAACATTTGGTACTCACTGGGTAGTAACTGCATGTAAATACTACAGTAGGATTATAATATAACTATTGGTCAGTGTGGGATGTTCTTGAACAATTTTGTGAACATGAAAAAAATTATTTTGGGCCTGAGGAATTATCTTTGTAACTTCTGCATGCCCAGCCTCTTCTGAGATCTGCTAACCAGACTCTATGTTCTGACAAGATCAGAAATTATCCCATAAAGCTCCCAGATAGCTATGTGGGCAATGACTAGCAAGCAACCTAATTATACAGCTTACACATAAAGTTTATTTAAATTATAATGCACAATAAAGATTCTTTGCATCCTTCTGCCAGCCCTTAAACTGAGTAAAATTTAATTCCATTGTAAAACTGCTTTTTTCTTTTGGTGTCAGAAAGAAGTTTTACTGTAAATTAGATTTTTAAAGAAACAGCCTCTTAGACACCAGATGGGGGCTTCTCTACACCCATGTCATGTCACAGTCACATTTATAACATATTTTTATTATGTATTATCACATTTTGAATTCCAACTGAAAATGCATGAACAAACAAATCTCGGAGAAAGATTATCAAAATGCTTTTCAAATAGAATGGAAGAGAAGTTGCAGAAGTTGTACTCTATCCCTAAGACATATGATATATTAAACTCACATTACCCAATCCTGAAACAAATGAGAATAAGTTTATAGTCTCTGTAGCCAATTTATGGTATTGTGTTAGGACTTGATAGTGCAGCAAAAAAATATTAAGGCGCATTGTGATTCTCAAATCAGACTAATTAAATGATGACACAAAATACTCTATTAGTAATGATACATTCCACCCTTTTATCTTCTACTGCCCACTCAGCCCCAGACATCAATCCTTCCACTGTCTTCCTACCCCCATAATTCTGTTGCTGTAATTAGGCAAACATTGCTATGTTTGACTGCTTTTTAAATTGATTCTATTACATAAGGTGTGTAAAAAAAAAAACCCTATTATTATATGTGTTATGGGCACAATTTTTTGAATTTAGTATAATCTCTCTTGGATTTGGTTTATACAGACAATTATTTTACCCTAACTAAGAGCACACATACCTGAGCCAGGAAGAAAAGTCTGTTGTGGTAATGAGTTATATCAGATTTGTCATCGAATTGTCTCTGGCTTTATAAGCTATAGCTCACTAATACCAGTTAATGTTTTGTTGTCATTACCACACAGAGAATTTCCAGGACGCTGTTTCAAAATTTCTACAAACCCTCTTGCTCGTGGACAAAACAACGACTCAATCTGCAGATGTTTTAGAAATTATGGTGAAATCCTCTTCCTCTTGGGACATCCACAGAAACCCCAAACCTTTGTCCTACTTTGTGTGCAAGCACACCACCAGCCCTGATCTGGAGCTAACAACATATTCCCTTCTTTTTCTCTTACCAACTTTCAAAAGGGGAAAAGAGAACCTGTCTAAAACCCAAGGCTGCCCCAAGGGTTTCTTTCCCCTCTGTTTGGAGCATTTCTCATTTAGTGCCTGTGGAAATTAGCTTGCAGGGCTTTAGCAGAGGCAGCTTCAACAAGCTTGCAGCAGAGTGCCTTTAGCCTTGTGCAAGGCATACGCTGCTGAGCTGCTGTCTGCTTTCTTCAGCACAATCTGAGGATCCTTTTATGCTAGCAAATATTTAAAGACTTTCATATAAATGAGAATTAGAACCTCTTGAAAATAGTTATGGCCTCTCTGGACCCATTGCAGATTATCAGCAAATGAACTGGCATGCATTTGGTATGCCTTTTATATCCTCAGTATACAGTACCATAAACACTTGTTGCCCTCTCACTGGTAGTCAAGTTTACGCAGATACACACTCAGGCAGCTTCTTAAATGCCAATTATTTTTGTTCTACAAGTACTCTCTTAGAGCTCTTTCGGATTTATTGATGCTTGAAAGCTTTTAAATATCCATTACCCACTTAACTGACCATAGCAACTCCATCTGACTCATTATTTGTGTTAGAATATATTTAGGCATTTTTTAAAATGGGTCTTGATAGAGCACAGGATCTCCCTTGGAAACCCTATAATAAATCAAGTAAATACCTGGTGAAGTGCTATAATGTTTATTTGTGGCCATTTAATTTTATACTTTATATTCCATGTTTTGAACATATGAAGTTCCTCTGTTCAGGCTATTAGTGACCAAGCTTTCTTCAGTTAAATTTTTAGCTACTGCTTCAGTATTACTCAGTTTCATACCAAAGTGCACCCACAGTGACTGCCATACTGGCAATCTACTGTTGCCATCCCATCCTCTCCTTCCCTTGAAGGGGCAATCACATGCTCTAATACTGGAATACCTTGTGAAGAATACTTTTACAATTGCCACTGTTAAATCTACATAAAAAAAACCCCATGCACAACTGCATGTACTATTTACATTTGACAGAGTGACATTTTCTGTGTCTTCCATACATCAGGAGAAGGAAATTGAAGCCTGGAGGAAAAAAGCACCCATATGTCAATACCACCACTATTTCTGGCCTCTCACATTTATTTGCCCTTTCTGCTGTTTTGTAGGACTGACTACTGGAAATTAGTTCTTCAAGCAGGAAGCAAGAAGTGAAGACCCATAGGGCATGTAAATTATAGAAATGCTGCTTGGGCTTCTCATAAGCTTCTCTTCTCAAAAGCTGCATGTTATAGTAAAAAATGTTTTTTAATCTAAAATATTAGACCCCCATCATAAGGTCTTGGGGGGTCAAAATTCAGCTTGGTGGTGGAAGTAAATTATCCGTCCTTGGAGCCATCCATTGCTGGATGTATAACAGTGCAGAAACCATACAATCTCCCATCTTGGTAAAAGCTGGCCTTGGCATCACCGCTATTCCTGCTCCACATCTGCCTCCTCCACATGTACTCAGTGCTGCTGAGATGATGAAGACTCCTACTCATGATTATTTCTCCTCTCTGCTCCTCTGGGGAGCTGCTTGTTCAGGCTCTGTGACACAGTGGCAGCCAAGGAGTGTGGCATGCATTACTGCAGGCACAAGAAGGGATTTATTACCCCGAATTTATTATAACACTGGCCTTGTTACCCCTCACCTTTCTGCTCATTTTCAGCACTGTCAGGGACACCAGAGCCATTTTGTTCCACTTTCTGATTCCCTTGGTTAGAGTGCACCTTTTCTGTCCAAGGTATTTCTGATGTAATTCTACCACTACTTATTCTTGTAGCAGTAGAGACTTGGGTGCATTTCCCAAAATGCTGGGTTTCTTATTGGCTCTATTTTCCCTGAGTTTTTTAGGCCTATTTAGTTAAACTCCTAGTGAGCAATATTATTTCTGTTTTCTTCCATTTGAGTCCAAGCTGTCAGCTAAACAGACATTTTTAAAATTTTCAAAGGATTTAGTGATAACAGTTATTTCAGCTTTCAGATTGGCTAAATTTTCATTTTCTACTGCCTCTTGCAGTGTTAAGCAAAAGAACATTTGGTTTTTAATAACAGTGCCTTCTCAAATGTGATGATTTGCTCTTTTAAAATAAACATATTTTCTATCTAAAAGTCAAACCAAGGTCCAAAATCATTCAGGAAGCTGCACATATCATGTATATGAACAGTCTCACAACCAAAATCAGCCTCTGAGTAGTGATCTGCATGCAGGAATGTTTGCTGGAGCAGCGTCTAAGTGATAAGCTCCTATACAGCAAGGAGGTGGATAAAAGAGGGAGTGGAAAGACAGGCAAAGGGAATAAATGTAAACCTTGGGCCAAAAGTAGCAAGGCTCTGGCCAAAAAATAGAAGTTGTATGCAAATGTCTTTACTGAAGGGCATAATTCAAATTTTCTTTTAAAGTTGTTCAGCATTTTTGTCATCACTATTTAAAAAAAACCCAACTAAATAGAGTTCCTTACTTATTTTCATCTAACATTTTGCATTACTTCCCAGCTACTGGGCTGCACTCAAAGCACTTTGGGCAGCAGGACAAGGGAGGGGATTTTGTCCCTTTACTCCTCTCTGGTGAGACCCCACCTGCAGTGCTGCATCCAGCTCTGGGGGCCCAGCACAGGGAGGACATGGACCTGCTGGAGAGAGCCCACAGGAGGGTCACCCAAGATAGTTACAGGAATGGAACACCTCTCCTGTGAGGAAAGGCTGAGACAATTGGGATTGTTCAGCCTGGAAAAGAGAAGGCTTCAGAATGACATGACCATGACTTTCCAGTACCTGAAGGGAGCCTACAAGAAAGATACAGATATTTACAAGAGCATGTAGTGACAGGACAAGGGGGAACGGCTTTAAACTGCCAGTATTTTTAGATATTAGGAAGAAATTCTTTACCATGAAGACAGTGAGTCACTGGAATGGGTTGCCCAGTAAAGCTGTGGATGCCTCATCCCTGGAAGTGTTTAAGGCCAGGTTGGATGGGGATCTGAGCAACCTGGTATAATGGGAGGTGTCCCTACCTATGGCAGGGGTTTGATCTTTAAGCCCCCTTCCAACCCAAATGATTCTACAGTTCCATTATTCAGTGATACTTTGTTGAATGAAGCACCTCAAGAGCATAACAAAATCTTTGTTAAAAGCCTATCACCTTAGAACCACGTTTGCTGTGCGCTTCTCGGCATTATTATGAAACTTTGGGAGATGCATTCAGTAGCATGCAAAAAGGCAAAGCCTCGCCCTTAATGTGACATAGTTTCAACACCACTGCAGCTGGGTTATAGAATTATTTTTCATTGTTTGAAGACAAACATGACTGAAGGGCACAATAAAATTCAATCCTAAGTTTTATCTGTTAGCAGCAGAATTACATGTAGGAAGCACCTTTAGATTTTTAATGCATTGTGAAACAGAAAGCATTCTCTTTCTTCTGTTAGAAAATCGTTTGCAGAGTATGATTTTGTTTGGAGCTAGTGTACATGATTCTGCAGAAACAGCTCTGCGTCTCAGCAGTTTAGGGAAACTAATGGGTTTGTTCTGTATCAGTACAGTTCAGTTTCACATGTGCTGCAGCTCTACTGGATTTTTATTTTGTGTATGTTTCTCTGAGTTAAAATCTTCTTATCAAACGCTGAGAGATAACACACATTTCTTCCTGTTATAAAATAAAGACACAAACATCAGTCATCTAAAATCAGTGACATTCACCCAGAAATAAATATAAATATGTTCTGTAACATTTCACTGCTATTATCTGTTGAGAGGCACTGTTGCCCTTTCTATTGAGGGTACCGGAACATGGCTGCCCTCACAGGAATGTAAACTTGGCATTAACCCTGGCAGATTCCCACTCCCTGCTCACCCTCATTTAACATTAACTCACTCCTATACTGTTATCAGAAGGTAAAGGTCATAGCTTTATTTACACAATATAGCACCGTACAACCGGTCATTAAACAAGAAAATCTTATCCCAAATAAACATGAAGCAAAAAAACAATGCTGACCTCTCTACCAAGAACTCCCCCTGGAAGTACCCTGTCATTTCCCAAATAAGGTTGATGGTGCTGGTCTATCCTTCTAAATATTAACTGCCCAGTGCTGCCCCCTCCACATACCCAACTCCCACGCAACAGCCAACTAAGGACTTTTTTATGTTCCAAACCCAGGAGAAATTTAGAATGCATTCTACTGTTGGCAAGACCATGTGGCTCATATCCTATTCCCACAGCCTTTACTCATCCTTCCACAGCTGGAAACCTTGTCAAAGGCTCTCCTATACGACAGAGCCTTTAGCACAATACATAAGCTGGGCAGATGGCAGGGTGGACTCCCTCGGTCTGAATGCCAGAAGCCTGGGAACCAACTCTCCTTCCTGCTTCTCATCTCCCTCGGCTCCGCTCCTCTCCACCCCGGCCCACTGCCTTTTCCTGCGGGGAAGACATCCTGCTTATTTATGCATTTCATGACTGCTGCTCTGCCTAGATCCAGCAAGAAAAAGTGCAAAGAGGGCAGGAGGCCACTGACTAAATCCCGTTGGAGTTCATGTTCAGTTTTAGAAAGCAGATCAGGCAGAGCAGAGGGAGTGTGGATGTAGTCCAGGGCTCAAGCCTGGCCAGGAGCACTGGTCAGGTGGTGTGGCTTGGGCAGCAGTCCCTGGAGACACTGGGACTCCAGACACACCTGCTCAATTCACTCCTTGCTTCCTATTTTTACTGAAGGTGATGGAAATAGTTTGTTGCTCACTTGGGTCAGAAGCAAACTGTAACTTCTCTGTAGCAGACTGCTGCAACAGGCAGCTTAAGTGGAGAGGACCTTGTGTTCAATATATTCCTGTGCTTAGGTGTGAATATGCCAGGTGAGGGTACAAGGTCTTGCCCTCTTTCATGGACCACTGCTAAAGAACCAATTTAACCTTTAACTATTCAAAGTTGTAAGAAGAAGATCTTTACATACTTAAACCAAAATGCTCCATGTCTAGTTTTGCTTAAAAAAAAAAAAAAGTGGAAGGAGAATTTTATTTGGCTCTTGCCTCTCAGAAATAACACAGTAACTTAACTTGGGAGAATGATGACTTTTAACATGTTAACCACTGAGCATGCAACATTTTCATCAGTGTAAATATAACTCCTCATTGCTCTGCCAAGGTTGCACTGAATCACACAACCACCAATGAAGTCACACTTTCTAAATAAATATTCTTATTTCACATAAAAACACACTAATGAAAGTGCTCTTAATTTTAGGTAGTTCTTCTTTCTAAAACATTGGTGTGTGTGCTGCCCTGATAAACAGGAATGCTGGGAAAACTGATTATCCAGGGAAAAATTCAGTTAGTGTTCAAACAAGTTCTAAGAGTAGTTGTGTATGGAAAAAGCCCGGAGGTACTCGAGGATTGGCATCAGCATATTTACATCCACATTTGCCTCAATTCAGTGTTAATAAATCCTTCATCATGACCAACATATTAATTACAGAGTGCAGAGAGCCTCAGAAAGCTCCAGCAAGTTACAGGCTGGGTTATTACTTCATATTGCTGAGGAACATAATAACCTATAGTTATGAATAAGGACTCCATCATGACCAGGTAGGTGCTGCATGATTTGAAGGCATCATCTCACAGATCTTACACTTGAAAGCAAAAAATTTGCTCCTACATTAGCCAGCCCAAAGCAGGAGACACTAATTTCCCAGTTAAGATATTTTTCACCCTTTCAGATGAAATTATATACATTCAGTTTTTTCTTTTGTATTTCAGAGACAGCACTTGAATGATTCTGGGGGATAACAGAGATCAAGCCACATGCAACTTACTGAAACAATGCTTACAGCTCACACAGTTATTTCCTAAATCATGTATGAACTGGAGACACTGTCATTTATGTTCATGAAGTGGTACCCCATTCTAGTGCTGGCCTTCCTGCCTGAGGGGACAACAGATCTTTGTAGGTATTTCAGGTCACAGCAGGTCACTTGTGTCACCTCACTTGAACTCCTACACTGAGAGCAACATCAGCCACGGAGGTACTCCTGACCTCAGCCCAACAACAGCAAGTGAAACAAGAACAGGCCACGTTTACACCTGTCTGCAGAAGGAGCACAGGAATGTTGAAATTCAGTACAGGAGGGAAACACAGAACTGACAGTTACTTAACACACACAGTTCATTGCATTTTCCCTACATGAGAATATATACTAATATATTTTATATAGACATAATATATATTAATATATTATGATAACTGACATTAAATACACCAGACTCCAGGGGCAGGTGACACTTAACATAGTCCACAACTTTTCATCACCAAGTTTAAACTCCAGTCCAGCACACAAGAAAAATCAAAATGAGATTCCTAGTCCTTAATTCCTGAAGTTTGGATACATTTTTTCAAAGTGGTGCAACTGCAATTGCACAACACAAACAAGGACAAGTGCCAGAAAATGGGATTGAAACTTCTCTAGTGTCTGATTAACTCTACTTATATTATCAGGCCCCAGCTTGACATGTGCCTGAATAGCTGAATGCCAGATGAGAGGGAAGGTGGCAGGGATAATGTAAATATTTTTATTAAGCTGTTGATGTGTTTTTGACAGAACAGTAACATCACACCTTTAAAAATGCCACGCTAAAAATTATCCTGAAGTTTATCTATCATACAAGATGTGTTCAGTAATAGGAATAACTTTATATATAAAAGTTGTGAGGTTCATCTTTATTTCCAACTTAAACTCAATAAGCATAAGGAGGATAAACATAAGGAATATATGTAATTCCATCGAGCACACCGGTAATTGGACAAGTCTGGGAACAACTGTTGGGCCAGCTGCAAAGATGTGAACTCAGAGAAAAATTTCTATTGCCAAACAGGGAGCTGGCTTTCTCTTTGAACTTCAGGGGAAACGAGGATAAACCAGTTATTATAAAAGACGATCATTTAGTATCATCATAGCACTTTCTAAAAACCTAACCAACAAGCCAAAGCATGAGCTAAAGCTAGTTATTTACTTCCAAAAATATAACTCTGTTTAGCTCTAAACAAACACTTCCACATACAAGACTGAAAAAAGATCAGAAGGTAAAGCAGCTATTTTGAAACCTACATTTCCATCAAACATCTTGGTTTATTTATATATTCCCCACTTTCCTTGAAGTAGTGCCCACACAAGCAGCATTTCCCACTTTGGAGAATAACCATTAATTCCACACCACAATGTTTTTTCTAGAAATATAATTACACAGAAGACAAGTATTCTTTATTAAAATATCTGAAGGCATGTTAGGTAGTTATGACTGGTAGTTATTCAGGAGCAAAGGTTGTTTTATTCTTTTTTTTTTTGCCTTTCCCTTTTCTTTCCTTGTTTGCCAACTAATAAGAGCTTTGGAGATGTAAAGGAATGACTTGATCCCAATGCATTTTTAACATTGTAGTAAATAATGCAGTGAGGTATGGAATAATTAGGCTGAAACTGTTCTGTGCAAGACAACTATTCATATGCTTGCTTGACATCAACAAATGCCTTCTCCCAAGGCCTGGCACATTGTGAATGAATTGCGAGATTTTTTTATGATTAATGATTTTAAAATAATTTCTAACTTCTTTCTTCTACTTGTATTTTACAGCGTAACTGGGATGTACATTTTACAAATATTTGAATGCCTAGTATCTCAGTTTGGAAAATGAATTAGTCTTACAAATGTAGCTATGACAATATCCAAAAGCCTATGTCAAAACAAAGTACAGATGAATCTGTTCCTAATTTCTTCCTGTTGCTTTCAATAGTTCATGCTTGCATCCTACAACTCGTGTTCTCTTGTGTCTTCTGATCATATACTCAATGTAACAGGCCATTTACAAGTTCAGTGTACTCTAGCATGCATGTCAGACATGTCAGCATAGTGTCTGAATCAAAAGTTGTGAGTACACTGTGAAGTTTAAATTATGAAACATTGTCTCAGAATGACATTTCTCCTGTGATGGAAGTGTTCTGCTGATGAAGTCATGGAAAGAACACAGGCACACAAAGTGATTCAATGCATCCAGCCAGGAGCCAACACCAGGCAGAAGATCCATACAGGACACGGGAAAAGAGGTGGGAAAAAAAGAGTAGAGAGAGAGGAGGATGTGTGTTAAGGGATGGGAGCAGTGAAAGATGGGAGTGTGTGTGAATGAATGCACATTCATACAGAGCAGGGAGATGTAATTTTATACCAATTCTTTCTTGCTAGTTCAAAGAAATCATTAAAATTACTGCTAATTACAAGGTGTCTACCTCCAGCTTCCAAGAGGAGCAAATTAGCTCAAGCATTTTATGGAAACAAATTCTCAAAATCCTTCATTTTTCAAAGTGCCAAGCTTGACTATTTCCCTTATGACAGACACTTATAAATTCTGAAGTTGCCACATTCTATTATGTGAATGTACAAACACCTAGCTTTAGAAATAAATGCAGACAATGAATAGGGAATATTATATGAGCAGGAAAGGCAAGAAATGTGTTAGATCTTCAGCACTTGAAAACAAACCCATGTAAGGTGTCAGGGCCAAAAGTACAGCCCAGTATGCAAATACCATACCAGAGTCAATAAAAGATGGAGATTAAGAGCTGTAGCTAGCCAAAGTTTTATAAAGAAAACTAGATTTTTGATGAAACGACCACTTTCAAAGAGATTTACTTTCCTCAGAAGCTGTGATGTTCTGCTGTTTGCTATGTCTCTGGAAAGGAGACATCTTTGAGAAATTTGCCTTTGAATCCCTTTGTATGAGGGAAGGCCAATAGCTTCTAATGGAACTTACCACTCAACCCTGGTTACTAAACATTTAATATTTCCTTCTCAATTTCTAGTACTCTCAAGGCCTGCCTTTATATGAATCCAGGGATGTGACCAATTCCATATCCTTATCTTGATGTTTCTGCTCACAAAATCTGAGACTACCTGTCCCTGAGACGACTACCTCAAATCAAAATTGATAATCTGAAAGAGGGTAGGAATAACAAGGAAAAAACAGAGCTCAGTTAGATCTGAAGAACTCTGAGTTTTTACTAGACACGACAAATTTATATTACCAAATCTGTTAAGCATACTGCTTGTGAAAGCCCGGATTTATCTCAAGCAATAACAGGCTGCTAAAAACAAATAAAAACAGAGAGGAAGTGTGAAATGACAAGATAAAGGATTTAATAAACACATTAACATCAGGGTGAAATTTTTCAAAGCGAATCTTTACTTTTAATAATAAAGCCTATCCCTAAATGCATTCTTCATCCCAGCACAACAATGTGCACTTTTTGTGTGTGCATGGGTGTTGAAGATTAGAGACTGGGGCCAGTGGGGGAGGTTCAAATAGATGCAGGGCACTTGAAAGTAAATCAGAATTGTCTCCAAAGAGCCACTTCCTGCTGGTGACTAAACCTTCACCCAAACAGTCAAGAGGAAGGGGCATAAGCAAAGCATTGCAAACGACCATCCCGATTGTATCAGAGTGGAGACAACTAAGACAAACAAACTCAGGAAGTGGCAGGGAGTTAGAAACCGAGAGGAAATCCATGGCACAGGGAGGAAAGTGAAGAGATTGCACCGATCTGCGGAAAGGTCACCTTTGGGTCGCACCGTGCCAAGCTTTTTCAAACCCACTTTATTTGGACTAGAACACAAAACTGGCACACACAGCTGGCGACTGCTGCAGAGGCTATTCAAATGTTAACATTCTCAATGATAAACAGCCAAAAAAAAGTTCTGTGTAAGCAAATTGGAACAAACAACTAATCTAAAACTGGTTGCTAAGAGATGGAGAATTTCAGTCAGAACCATCCTGAAGCCCCAAGAACACTTTATTTTTGATCAGAAAAAGTACCTGTAGATGACGCCGTGTTGGTGAAGAAACATGAGTGCTGACGTGACCTCTGCGGCATAAAAGCGGGATCGAGGTTCGTCGAATTTGCGTGAGCGTTGGATTTGAAACATTAGGTCTCCTCCATTTACATATTCCATGACGAAAAAGAGGCGGTCCTGAAATTAATTAAACAGCGCTATTTAGCTAATTTCTTTTAGTGACATAAAGGACTTCTTGAAGCTACAATTTAAATGACTGGAGCATTTACATTGAGAAATAAAAGAAGCTAATGTTACAATTCTGAAAAAGGAGAAAGCCAAAACCCACCAAACCCGAAGAAAATGAGATGAGTCTCAAAGTGAGAATTGACAAAAAAGCAATCAAAATACTGTATTTAAACAACATACACACAAACCTCCACACATCAACAAATATATATGAAATTATTATCAAGTTCATATAATAACAGAGATACTTAAGTGATGTTATTTCTTTTATCATTTAGCCATGAAAACCACAGTTTTAGAAAATTTAGCCATAATAACCCATGGAAAGATAAATCAATTTTGTCAACTACTGACAGGCTGCTGGGCAAATTTCAGTCTTCTGTCTTCACTTCTCTCTTACCAGTTACTTTGTCTGCAAAGCATTTTCCCCAAATGCAAAAATTGTTCAGCATTGTTAAGCTATAGAAAGCAGGGCTGCCAATCTCAAGTACTTACATATTTTTTTTTAATTGCTTCACACCCCCATAATAAAATAGGATTGCATAACTAAAATACATATCAAGTTCTTTCTATTTTCTTCTAATGCTTATCAGTTCCCTGTTCAAGCTTTCAGACCTATTTCCATGATGGAGGACTGGAAATCAATGTTCCTTGAGAATAACAACTGAGATTCTCAGGCAGTCACATCATTAACCCAAAAGTTAAGCATGTGTTGAAACAGTCAGAACTGAAAATATCAGTAAATTAAACATGTGCTTGGCAGTTTGAACCACTTATTATCTAAACAGGTAATGCAAGTGAAGGCATAAGGAAAGAAATGACACACACCTACTTGATATAATTTAGATCAATTTTTTTAAGTGTTTCTTACAAATTTTCATATTTTTCCCAGTCTGTACTAATAGCTCTAAGTCTTCAACTTCTTGCCTGTTCATCCTTCGTGAATGCCTACTCCACATTCTTTATTTCTGTACTGTTAATTATCTACAGCTATATGCACATGAGTTTAGTTAGAGGTGGAGGTAATGCTGATGTGATGTGCCACAAGCATTCCTTTCCCTGGCCACAGGATTCCCAGGTGTGTGAGTATGGGACTTCACCCCTCTGCAGCTCTGACATCACACTGCAGTCTGGCTCTAGTTCCTAGCGTGTGCTCTGCTGAGTTGAAGAAAAGGAGACAAGATGTGACATTGATTTGGACAAGGAAAAAACAACAGAAGATCAAAATTAATTAACCTCCCCCAAGTGAATCCAAGCCTGCAGATTACATGGTTTATATATATGAATCCAGACATTCATAAGCGTTTGTTATTTGTCTTTAATCATCTACTCTACGACTCAGACTCAGAGCACAACACTTAAAAATACCCTTAAACTTAAGCATGTGCATTAATGCTGCTCATTAAGTGCCTAAATGCTATACTTATCAGGGATGCTTCCTGGAGGAGGCTAGAAATGTTTGTCTGACCTTTTGCTGATTACAGAAGAGGATGCAGAAAAAAACATTGTGCTTTTCCTCCTGTATCTTGGGAACACAGAAACTGCCAGACTGGATGAAATTTGGAAAGCCAGGTGAACTGTCATTCTTGGTACAACATTGCTAATGACTTTGGTATATTTTCCAACATTTTCCTTACCATTCCCTAGGAAGGAAAATGTCCTGAAGAATAGCATCAAAACTTCTGGCTGCATCATATGCTCACAAGAACATGGATTCAGAGCCATGCCTTTGCCCTTTTTGTAATGTTCAGTACTGCTGATAGGAAATGTTCAAAGTCATAGTGCAGACCTTCTGACATTAATGTAGGGTTTAACTACCACCTTCTTTGCTTCTTTAAGCAAAAATACATATCCTTGTGCTGTCTGTCTGATTTATCTTTGGAACCAGCAAGAATTTTAGGCTTGCTTTTAAAAGAAAATCTGGTAGTTCTCAGATAGTCTTAGGATTTCAGGAGCTAGAGTTTAAGGATGTCACCAATACAGTCAGTCTTGTGAAGAAGTCAGTCAAAAGCATAGCTGTACTGCTACTGGAACATGATCTAAGAGGACACAGCATCCCTACGAAGATGTGGACATGGTCCTTTGTTAGACTTCTCACTGCTGCACCACAGACTGAGTATCTCTGAAGAGCATTTTCAAGTGTCCCTTTGCAGGGCTTTCCCTAAGATTATCTCACATGGATACAGTTCAGTGTTTCAAGCACAAAACCCATTGGACTGCAGGCTGAGGAGAGCATGACTAATACTTGGCTAAAGTAACTTCTCCTAACACTTGCTGAGATTGAACTTTTTTACACTGCTATTTTAACCTTTCTGAAGTCAACAGTCTGGACCTGAGTGGGATCAACAAGGAAAACGAAGCTGCAATTCCCATTCTCCTGAGCAGCCATACTCATTCCCAACATTGCTCTCATTCTGCTGCACCTACGACAAGTAGAAAGCAAACGCTGCTGGTGCAAAGTGATGGTGCTGGGCCTTACAGCTGTGACTCCCAAATGGTGACCCCCAACTTGCCTTTGATCTGGGAGCTGCTGCTCCCAACAGTGATAACACCAGAAAAAGACTGATTTTCACAGCTGTATAGATGAGGGGCATTTCCTAATGTGTCAGGATAGACTGTTTTTTTTCTCATATGATATACTCTGTGTTTGATCCAAATGCTTTTTGTGACATTTACTAAATGCCTAACTGCCAATTATTAATGTCAGAAATTGTGTTTAGTTAAAGCTTCAAGATCTTTTATTGTAGTCACTAACAGTTTAGCTAACTGAAAATTTAACCTGGACTCTTCAGCAGAGTATCTTGTCACCAGTCTGCACAAAAGGTTTAGCAGTATTCTCTGAGCTGGACATTGATATCTCTCATATCTCTCTTTCTCTCTCTTTTATCTCTTCCTTTTTGTGGGCATTCCATTCTTAATTTAAAAGGGTATTTCTGACAGATTCTGCAGCTTACTTGACAATCTCATCAAAAGTATACCTACTAAAAGCAGAATTAACACCTCAGTAATTGAACTTGTTCTGCAGTTGAATTTTTTGGGTACATGTCTATATTTCAAGTCACTTTTCCAGCTTTCTTCAGTAAATATTCCATTTTTCTACTGAGAATTTATAGAAAAAAAATTAGTTTGAAAGTTCTGTTCTCTGCAGTGAGTCTGGGAAAGCCCACTAGCTTGGGATGCACAACATGCACAAGCACAGCAGACCAGAATTTCAAAATTAGAAGATACCTTTTTTTTTTTTTGATGAAATATATTTAGTCCCTATGGAAACTACTTTCTTAAAAGCACTCTCTGGACTTTCTTTTTGGTCAGGACAATGATGTCATCAGCTGAGACATTAATTTGAAAAGAAAATGCAAGAGAAGAGAATATTTCTTGAATAGGAGCTGAGATTGACAAGTCCATTGCTTTTTATTTCCATAACCTCAACAACAACTGACACGCTATTTAGATTTTTGCACTCAAACTTTTTTCCATATATTTCATCAAGGGATGATGTTCAAAATACAGGTTCCCAATGTCATAATGTAAGCACACACAGAGACTGACCCAATGAGACCTCTGAGCTCAACACAGAGAAGATGACACCCTCCCACTAATAGTGAAATAACTGTATTATTCCTAATTATATACATCTTGCTACATGTACCACCAGGAGTTATTCAAACATTCAAATATGGGAATATAAAGTGAACACTCTTAAGAATTATACATTAAGGGACAACACGGTGTTTACTCAGTCAAAAATGAGATACAAGGTATGACTGTATTCTCAATTGTGTCCCAAGAGAAAATGGAAAGGGTTTGGTTTGGACTGCATTATTTTTGAACTTTGTTTTCATAACATTTGGGAAATATGTTTTGATGAATAAAATAAATGCAAAGCAGTCCTGGGAACTCTTTAATTACATAAACTGAAATAAAAGGCAAAATCACAAACAAAGACATTACAGATTAATCCTCTCTTGGCACCTATAAAGCAAAAAAAGTACTGCAAAGTAAGCTAATATGTTTTCTGAAGTCAAGTAAACTAATATGTTTTCTGAAGTAATTTGATTCTTTTTCAGGGTTTATTTTAGCCCTTAATCATACTGCTTCTCCTTGAATTTCTCAAAAGATATGGTTGAATGAGAATACTTAAAATAACAAATGGAAACAAAAGCAGAGCACAGTGCATGAATAAGAGATTTTTAAAAGAAAATTGGATATGAAATAAACAGGCTATAAGTAAAAAAACAAAACAAAGCAAAAGTTCAACTCTGTATTTCCACAGTATTTTCTGACCATAAATGCAGCTCTTATACTGGAATGCATAATGGCTGTCTTAATATCTCTATGTTTTGAGTCACACTTCTCAGCTTTCTTGAGAGTCTCCTACATGCTTTGTGTCATCAAAAATGGACACCAAAAGCTACTTTTTTTCTAGTCCATGTCCTTATCACTAAATGAAGGAGTATGCTTACTAGTGAAACTAGAAATCTTGTTTCATCTTTCTCATTCCACTCCTTTAATTTCATCCCAATTGAATTTTTCATCCTTTCTGACATTCAAAATAGCCACCTCCTGCTCTACAGTAAATCCTTCTAATACTTCACGCTTTCTTGCAATTATTGCCATTCTCTGATCTTTAGTTTTATTTATATATTTTTTGTTTATATCTGACTATGTATTATGTCCACTCCCTGCCACTTTATATTTGCTTGGTTTAGATGTTACAAGATGTTTCACTGGATAGAGGCTATAACTTTTTTCTTTTGGAATATCGTACATGTTTTTAATTGGGAAAAGGAGGGGAAATTTCCAGAAACATCAATAGCAATAAAATCTAAGGACATAACAGATTCAATCCAGCTCCTCTTTGTGGAGGTGTGATTAATGACCAAGACCTTCCTACTAGTAAGACCAGATAATCTTGCCAATCAGTTCTGATTTAACAGATGACAGTAGACAGTCTATTCGTTGTTTAGATGTGGAATAATACCATTGTTAAGGAACAAGCTTCTACGTAAACCCTGTATGAAAGGTTAGACATGAAAATACTTTGATGTATTGTTTACATTAATTATTGTGTAGATCTTAAAAGACTATTTAAAAATTGCAATCAGTCATTAACCCGTCTGTCCTTCATTTGTTTTCCAATTAAAATCTCATTAACATTAAATTGCAGTCTAAAGACAATACACTGATAGACATAAAACCATGTACAATTATCACTTCAATCTGAAGAATACAAATTTTTTTTCTCTTTCAAACGTGTCCTAACAGCTGGGGGACCCAATAAGCAGTTCAATGCAGCCTCATTACTGAAACATTACAAAACAAAAATAAATCATGCAATCTGTCTCCTAATTTCAAAACTGAGACATACATCCATGCCACAGGTCTGAGAACACATCTTTTCATTACTGGTTTTTGTCTTCCAGTTCAACTTTTATAATATTTAAAATAATTTAGGAAAAGCAAAATTCACAATTGATAAATCTTAGCAACCTACTCCAATAACCATTTTTTCCTTCATTTATGTTTCCATACAGCTGGTTGTGAATAAATTCTTCCTGATTCTCACTAGTTCCCTAAACTAAGTTCTTTGTATGAACACAGATTTTTCTCCCAATTTCAGAAAGTTGTATTTGAATTAGATTTCTTCAGAGGCCCCTGAAAGTATCAAAGAAACCAATATGTGTATCAAATACAGGTAAACGTAAAATAGTTCACATTCTAGTAGAGTACTGTTACATAATGGAATATGTTTAGCCACTAAACTTGTTGGGAAACAGAAGTCAAACATACAAATGTATTGCTCAAGAAGTCAGGTGAATATATCACCTTGGTATGGTCTGTAAGTTGATATTTTTTTCATGTCTTGCATGTATGGAATTCTTCTTCAACTAATACAAAACTGTGATTACTTAACTCTATTTAAACAGGATGCTCAAACAGTTTGTTTAAAATAACCTAAAACTACAGCAACTGTCCCACCCCTTGGAACTTAAATAAACATTTCCTGCTTCTGATGGAAATTGCACAGGCACACTGTACCCAAAACTATGAGCAAACCTTCACTACCCTGAGACAAAGACTAACCAGGACGGCAGATTCATTTTCCACAAACCCAGCATTAGGAGGGACAAACATAAATCCGAGAGAAAAACCAGGTACAACACTAAAGAAAACAACAAGAAGCTCTCTCATGTTCTTATGATTCCTTTTTGATGTTCACAGTAACAATCTCCAACAGGACACTATGACATGTTATCTGTCTCTGATTTCAGTGTTTATACTCAGGGCTAATTGTGTTGTTTTTCCTGTTTTGTACCAGGGCTTTCAAGGAGTTCCAAATAAGAAGGGAACAATTTCTACGAATCCCATATTTCTTGGAATAAATGACCTGTACATAGGAACTGCTATCTTAAATTTCACATGAGATGTCTGCATCTTTCACTTAAAACAAAATGTACATGTTCAGATTTTGTATTAGAGGATTTTTTTGTCATCCTGACACTCCAAATTTCTCTCAAGTTGGTGAGTAGTATTATAGTTAGGGCTTGTTGATCAGTTTTACTTAACTTCGCACGGTAATTTCAAATTCAGTTTTTTGCCCTTGAAAGAATTACCTCAAAGATAAAACATAGACCAGGGAGAATCAGAGAACCATGTAAAACTGGATAAGGAAGTCTTGCAAGGTCATCTAGCTTATCCCACAGCTGACAGGCAGAATCAGTTGTACCTAACCTAAGGGGAACTAACCTTTTCAATGCTGCAAGGCAGTCTCTGGACACTATAAGCCAGAAATCTAAAACTGTGAACCTGAACAGCCCTGCTGAATGGACTCAATTTGGCCCACAAAGACCTAGAAGCAGGAGCCTCTGTTAATCTGGTCTGCCAGAGGGCAAATGGGTTTGTCTGCATTCCACTGCAGTGGAGTCTCATTTCTGCCAGAAATGCCCTACTCCATTCTCAGACCCCTTGTCACCAGCAAAAGCCAGCAGTGAATAATATTCCTTGAACATGCTCTGCCTCGCAGGTCAAAAAAATTGTATCAATTACTGAAAATAAACTGACCTTCGCTTAAAAATCACCGCTGATAAGCACTCCTTCACCTCCTCTGGCAGTCTGCTTCAGTACTTGCAGAAGATACCACTGGGAATTTTTTCACTGCTGCAAATAATTTGCATTATTCTTATTCTAACCTTACTCAAAGTATCAATTCCTAGCTGTGCTGGAAGTTATAAAATACCTGCAGAGAAACAATTCTGTGCTTTCCACTTTTGTTTCTTATAAGAAGATCTTGTCACTGGTTTTTCTTGATTTTACAAAATTTATTACAGAATATTTCTATTCTGTTTGTAGAAGTCTCAGGTATTATGTTAGTTGAGAGTCTGTGGGATAAAAACCACTTCTAAAGCCTTGAGAATGGTTTCAAGAATAGCTGGCCTTTCTTGAGACACTCAAAATCCCACTGTGCCCTATTATACCATACCATGTGAATGGCCAGAGAAAGCCACAAATCAAATGCAATTAGTTTTCAAACAGTGCTTTCAGATCAGTGCAGAGATTCTCAAATCCTTTACAGTGTATTACTCTAAAGATCTGCCTTTAGTCAGCTATAATGTGAGTTTCTGGAAAGGGGTTTTTAAGCAATATGTTTGTCTGAGATCTCTGTATGCCATGAAGCAGTCCTGGTATGTCACTTCTGTCAAGGGAGATTTATGTCATCTCCTTATGGAATATCCATGGATACTGGAACAAAATGGGGTTCTTAACATGTTTTTCATGCCCATAACATATTCCACAGCACTTATTCAACAAGGAAAACACGGCTAGTGTTATGCATCTTGAGATAAACTGGCTTGGGTGAGAGACTTACTATGTGCAAGCAGTAGGCCACAGAACCATGTAACAAATTAATGACTCAAAGCAGGAAATGTTATCCAGGACCTCACCTTTTCTTTGCAAAAAGTTCAAGGGACATTAAATTTTACCTAGACCAGCTCTCAAGAAGAAAGTTTTAGTTATGGCAGTTCCAGAGACACATCCAGCAGTACTCTAAAACTGTCCAAAGTGAAGAGAAGCCAGCCTGTACTGAATTCATTGAGAGTGAAAAAATGTGCCCTTTGTTTATCACCCTAGCATTCATACCTGTAGAAAAGTTTAGTTTACTGTTTCAACTACTGATAGACTCTAATCCCATATTACTGTGGCAAGAAAAATTCACTGACATTGGCATTGCTTTTCAAATGTAGAGGTCTTCAACTGTACCATAAATGCTGGAATATGAGAAATCATGGTTATGAATAAAATCTATACACTAGACTCTGCAGCCAGCAATCATACATAGCTCAGAAACACAGATGTACATTACCTCTCACAAAGACCTTTTTCCTGTGCAATTTATGAACACCTGATCTTGAATACAGACTTCCTAATGTTTTCACAGATAATGAACTTTGACAGATTACTATGTGGACCAAATTTACTATGCATTGGATTAGTTGGTATATTAGGCTCAAAATACGTCTAATAAAAAGAAAATATAATCCCAAATTTACTTAATTCTGTTTTTTAAAGAAGACAAAATTTAGAGTAATTCAATGTCGCACAGAAACAACAGGTGGAAAGTTGTCAGCCTGCTCTCCTTCATAGAGCTCTCAATTTACTCATTGAGAATAAAATTCTAGCTCTGAGTTGCCTGAATAGACAAAATTTCATATTAAGACCCTAAAATATTATCTCGTGACAGCAAAAATGTTCATTTTTTTACTTCTTTCCTCTTTTAAATTAAGAATTAAGAATCACAATTTTGGTTTTTATTATTCTTGGTCACTCCTCTCCATGTGAAAGTCTTTTATGTGACACCTATAATCTAATATCTCATTTTCTGACACAGTACCTACAGAACTTAGTGGTGAGACTCTCTTTAGCTCAAATGGAGTTGAGATCAGGATTAATTTTTTTAATACTGTAATATGTGGAATTTATTAGACAAGGCCGTGCAATGAAAATGCTGAACAAATTATATGCATTTGCATTTCATCAGTTCAATCCCTCATCTTCTAACCTTAGAAATGAACAAAAAGACTTCTAAATTTGGGAAGATCTTCAACCCCAAATTATCCTGGATGGATATGTGTTGTGTTGTCACTGGATTTTTCTGGGAGCTGGGGCAAACCTTTCAGTCTGTCCCCAGCTGCAGTGTTGGTAGCTGTGAGCTCCACAGTGAGCTCAGGGCAGGAGCTCTCCCTGGGCAGCCACCCTGCTCCCTGCCTGCCCCCTGAAAGCCCAAGGAAGCTCCAGGGGCACGGATCCCAGAAGGGTCCCAGCTGGTTTAAATGGTTCCTAGAGCCCTTCCTCGCATATAAGGGAGAAGCACAACTGGAATCCTCTGCAGAAATTGCATGTTTTGTAGTTCTAGTCACTTCAAAAGGGGTATCAAGAAGGAAAAGCTTCTCAGGCCATTTCCCTAATACCTTCATTTGATGACAGATAAGCTGTGAAAAGCGCCTTTTATGAAATTCTTTGATCTCATCTTCTTTTGGTGTTGTTTGGAAAAAAGAACTGTTCTGGTGAGATAATTTTAAAGACCTCTCATCTAATGGCCTGATGCACATGGTAGAAAATCATATCAAGCCTGTAAAATGTCATTATGCAGAAAATGTTACAATGTGCAGGCAGCTATTAATATTCCTTTGTTCTTATAGGAAAAGTATAAATACTATCTTCCAAACAGAACTAACTATAAAGTTTTGGAAGACACCTCAGAACTTCTAAGAACAATTTTTAACCTGTTCATATTCTACCAAGGAGCTTAGATATGGCACATTTCCTAGGTGTCTCCTCAGCTCTTAGGCTGGCTCTGGTACTTTCCTTGTCTTTGTAATTCCTGTTTTCTTACGCTGTTTGGGCATCTAGTTCATGTCCTTGAGTACACAGGGAAACCTATCAGATACTAAAAAACTAATAGGAAACACTCCAGGGAATGCAGCCAGTTGGTCCAGCAGCAGTCATATCAGAAGGAAAAGGAACCCAGTTAAGGAAGATAATGAAAATGACAGGACAAAATACTCATCCGGCAACAAGTTTCTCAGAAATCATCCAGTTAAAAAAAACCAACCAAAAGTAATCAGCTGAGTGGGCAAGTTCTTATATCAGTCATGATATACTGGCAACAGTGCTCTTTGTTTCTAGGGATGTAATCAGCTGACTGAAAGGCAGAAGTTGTCTTCCCAAATTTATGCAACTGCCAGTTGTGATCCTGGAGAAATCTACAATGACTTTAGCAATGAGATACTTGTATACAAGCTAACAAAAGTTATCTGTTGAGAAATGACTTTTAGTCACATGTATCAGGACCAGGCATACTGAACAAAAATGGGTAGACTGCAGCAGAGATACATGAGGACATTTCATATTTAAGTTTCTCAGTTTACATTTTCAGAATTTGTTAGAAAAAAAAGCATAAATGTATAGGTATTTCCTCTCTCCCCATGCAAGAACAAATTCTTGCCATTGCACCAGACTGTGAAAGAAGAGTTTTCTTGCATTACAGAACTTAGCACTGGGAAAACCTGCTCCTTTTTCCAGCTCAGAATTCTGCTTGCCATGAACAGAGTATTGGACAATGCAGAAGAAAAGAAGGCAAAGCAAGCAGGTGCAAAAAGTTCTTCAAACATTTGTTATGTTATCCTTTAAGTTAACTTGTCTAATAGAGCTCGATATAAACACTAGTGCATTTATTAAGAAAGGAGTAAACCAGAATTGTCCAACAGCTTTCCCCATAATGTGGGAATGAGTGTTGGAAAAACTGTGCTGCAGCAGGGTCAGCTTCTTTACATACTGCCTAGATATTCTATACATGATATGTATGTATCACATACATACATGATATGTATGTAACACAAATGTGTTACAGACATTTGCTGCCAGATATTCTTTACTGTTTTTAAATTGTTATTTCTACCTAAGTAAAAAAGAGAAGGATGGTGAAAATACTGGTGCTTCCTCCACAGATAATTTTTTTTTTCCTGGAAAAGAGTAACCAAATGAAAATAAGAAAACAAAGTATGAGCATTAAAGACAGGACTTTTACCAATTTCACAGTATAAGCTTCTTATTCTGATAATTTCATAGTCTGTACAAGTCACTAATAATTAATGTTTCCATCAGAGTGCTCCTTTGCATGTTCCTCATACCTCCTTACTCTGACAACCAACTCAATCACTTTGCACTAAGGAAAAAAAATCCCCATGATTATTCACTGATGAATCTAGAAGAACACCATATTTTGTATTCAGCAATTTTACACAAGTCAGAGCACAATAAAACATTCTCTGGCCTCGTTTTAGGACTTGATTTTCTAACTTTTGTGCATTAGACCAGGACACTGACTCCTGCAAGAACCTTTGTGAGATTGTGTTAAGGAACTGACGTACATTTTTAGAAAGTTTGTGATGGGGGAGGACAGGGAATTCTGTGCTCCTTTCAAATGAAGGAGATGAATGAAGTCTTTGGCAACATAAAGATACCCAGTACAGAGAAACAGCTCTTCTGTATTATGTGAAGTGCTTCAGTAATGTTCCCACGTACTGAGAAACGAAGGTCAGCCAGTGACAACAGTTGGTTCTAGCTTGACAACACAGCAAGAAACTTGTATTGCACTGTGATCATCCAGATGGAAAATTTATATGAGATACTGTCATATCAGTTCACAAACTATGCCCTGGATGCCAGAAATAACTAAAAGTCTAGAGCTTACTTGAACATGATGTTCTGAATAGAAAAAGTAGTTGCGTTTGTACTAACAAAACCTTCCTGAGAATTTTAAGTTCCTTAAAGTGAGACATTAGCATTGAGTAACTGTGTCTCTGCTCACATGAAAAAAACCCCAACAGTTTGTTTTGCTGTTTTTACCAAAGAGACTTTCTTTCTGGGAACTTGGCTAAACCAAAACAAAATAATTATGACAGCAAAAATAAAGGTGTTGCTTTTCTGATGTAAGTTAAGTGATGTTTCCATACAGAAATATCTAATTCCAGATTTTTATTCAAGACCCCTCTTTTCTTACAGGTATTGACTCATAGTACTCTGACAGGCATGTTACCATGTTGATGCTTATTTACTCAAATTCAAGCTCCATTCTTTACAGTGGGCATATTAAAAGAAAATTAATCTCAAATATACATTATTACTAATTATCATAAAACTCCATAACAAGACCAAATGAAAGACCAACTTTCTGCTGATATAACACTTAGTAATACAGACTTAAAGCTTCTCTGCACCAGTACTTGGTATATGCCAAGAAGGGATAGAATTAGGATGTACAGGGAGAAATAGCAGGGCAAATATACAAAGAAACATTAGAAAAAGTGTTTGCAGGATATCTGCCATCTAACCTGAGTGAGTTGCAGCCTTTGAGGAATGCAGGAACCACTGATGAAGCCTCAGGAATCAACTGCATTTATACCAAGCTCCAGGGGTTGCCTGTCATACCTGACTTTTTACAGATGCCCAGCTTGCTCCCCACTGAGCAAGCTTCAGCACACTGCGTGAAGCAACGGGAGAAGAGATACACTCATCCACATTTTGGGAAGTGTGACCTTCATTGAGACAGGATAACACAAAGCTATCACTGAATCAGCCCATTTAGGAAGGGAGAGACTAAAAGTGCCTAACTTCATGGCTAGTGCAAGGCCAAACACAAAACTGTCCTCTCTTTGTCCCCTCATGCACCTTTTTTATCCCTAGGCTGTCCTAGGTAACTGTTAACAGAAGTTTCATTAAATGGGATAATATATCATTGTTTCTCAAGTTTTTCAGTGCTCTTCCTGAAACCTTGCTGTGGAAACATCACAACATCAATATTCCCCTGTCATGGGGAGATGGGGGTCACTTTGAAGAGCAGCTCACAGACAGAGCTTCTGCCCTGGGTAAATGTTCTGAGCAAATCCCTGTACAACCTCTGTTGCTAAGCAGGAACTAGATAACCTGCTCTGCTAGAAAGCAGCTGCCAGAGAGGGAAACTTAACCTTCATATGCTCTCTCCTGTGCTTCTTGTACATACCACTATTCCACTCACAAACTCAGTGTTTCATGCTCTTCAATCTCATGAAGGAGAAAACCACACAACAAAAAAGGAGAATAAAATTATGACAATAAATAAAGACTAACAAACTTAACATAAACCATGATTAATACAAATTCAAATAGATATGTCTACTTCAAAATAACAAATATACGCTCAGCTACTTCTATTCATCCAGAAAATGACAGGAGACCAAAATACAGAGTGCTACCACATGAATTGATACAAAGAAATGAGGAGCATGACAGACTACCTCAATGAAGGACCCTCAGCTAAGCCTGTCATCTTAAGCAACCTCCAATGTAGCACTTAAATCCTTTGCTAATGAATTTGCTAAGAATTACTAATGATAGAGTTCAGGGCTCTGACGGCACAGCCAGGCCCCAGTGGCCCTGTCCAGTCTTCCCTGGGGAGGGACATCCCCTTAACATTGCATTTTGGACCAGCCCAGGGCAGCAGGTGTGCACCTCTGGCCCTGGCTGTCAAGTGAAGCCTGGCCCTATTTCATCCCCTACACCCTGCTGGGGGCTGTCAGTGGACACCTGGCCATCAGACAGCTCTGCTTGTCACATCTGGACCCTGTAGCTCCATCTGCATCAGCTGGTGAGAGTGGTCTGTGCTGGGTCACTCTCAGCTCCCAGTGCTCAGGCTAGCTCTCAGTGACAGTCTGTACCTATTTCCAAAGGTATGAACAAGTTTAAACCAATGGTGATTAAATTTATACACTCAAAAGAAGGCAATTAATGTTGGCACAATGTGATGCCCAGGAATTTCAGGTACAGGAAGATTTTCTCACTGAAGCACAGGTGGTCCCCTGCATGACTTAACCACGAGCCAAGCTGCTTCTGGGAAAGACAGTGGAGGGATAGATTGGTAGATTAGATTGATAGATTAGATAAATAGATAGACAGACAGACAGATAGATAGATTACTGTGTTAATGGCAACCCCCTTTGAGGTTCTAGATAAGAACTTTGGTCTGGATTGAGTAAGGCTGTTCTCCTCCTAAGACTCAGTAAAATGCTAGCAGCTTTTGAAAACAGATCAGCAAGTTTCCCCTGAAGCAAAGAGCAGGGACACAGTAAGGGATGCCATGAGGACATCACCAACAGCCACTGACCTCTGATTTGGGCAAAGCTTTTGTGAGATCACATCTGCACCTGCTGCTTGGATCAGTGTATGTATGGAGGCTTTGGGTGGCATATATTCACTGGGCAACTTCAGTTCATCCTGAATTCAGCATGGTTAACTGAAAACATCAGTCCTGCAAATATGGAATTGTATGTGGAAATGACTGCACCTTTTGAATATACATTTATTTTATTGTTGAGGTCTCCAAATTGAGTTGAGTTTGCAAGCTGCTCAATGAATTTCTGTCTTCCTTTGTAGGAAAAGTCTTTTGATACACAGCAAACACAGACTTCAACTTATCTACTGTGTCTATAGTCTTTCTAAATTATCTAGAAAACTGCTTCTTTGATTTGTTCTTTAGCTGGTTAAAGGTTAAAAAGCTTTAAAGAACACAGCATTTATTGCAACATCAAAGATGATTACAGAATAGCCTGGCAGTTTACTTCTCTGCAGATTGCCCATAAAAAAGAAAGATGTGTGTATCAGGAATTTACAGAATGTGTTGCACTATAAGATAAACTGAAAAAGGAATGTGTATGTGCATGAAGGCAGTCAAGTTCCTATTCTAACATTTACTGAAATAGGTTAAGTGGTACCACTTCTTTTGTATATCTAGAAGAAAAGATGTTTTTGAAAAATACTTAAAGAGATGACAGAATGGATCCAAGTCAGAAAAGTTTCATTCCAGATTAAATAGAAGATGTAACATGCTTCAAATCACAAGAAAGAGAAATTTCAAGGTGAAAACAGTCAATTTACATTTAACTCTTGCTATTTCTACCATCACAAAATTTTCAACCATCTGGTGCCATTACAAGCATACAGAATACAACCAACCAGATGGAACAAATTAACCTCTATCCATGGTTCATGAAGTTTACAAACGCACCCTGCTCAACAATTTCAGTAAATATTAGAATTAAAGTCCCCTCAAAATGACTTTTTATTTATTCATCTTAAAGAAATGAAATACAAATGTATGTAATGTAAACTCCAGTTTTCTCTAAAGGTAAGTTGCAGTAATGTGTGCAGGACTCCTAGGGTAGAAAGTCCATTGCACAAAGGAGTGTAACAATATGAGCAAAATTAAAATTATCACAAAGATGGTGAGATGAATGTGGAACTGCTGTTTATCAAATATTAGAACTGGGACGTTTTTAAGCAGTAAAATGGGTAAAAAAGTGTTTATTTATAAGAATTTGCTGCTGTAGCTGTGGAAGCAGACTGTATCAGCTACTCCAAATATGAATTAGAAACATTTATGGGCAACAGATATGTAAGCAGATACTAGAAGGGATAAGGCAGAATAGCCCATTTTAACATCTTTCTACAACTCTGGATGCTGCTGGAGTATGAAGGGAATAGACTGCAGAGAGTGGGACTTACACATCCCTTCTAAATAACCTATTTTATTGCATTGTGTCAGTAGCAACTAAATGGATTGGACAGACCACTGATCTTAATTGGTAGGACACTTGTTATTCTCACAGGCTGCAAAAAATTTAAGTGATTTATATACATACAGAAACACATTCAGAAAATGTATTTTTTAAATGATCATTATCCTAGCAAAGGCAACAATGTACCTGAAGAATAACTACATTACTAAAATAATTATTTTAATAGAATTTGAAGAAAGATTCAAATTATGATTGCAGCAGCTTGAAAGAAGAATGAGAGCCCAAAATGTAAGGGTCATGTTTATTCTGGAAAAAAGACTGAAGATTACCTTGTTTTGGGCCATCAGGCTATGAATATTTTTAATTTAGGATTCATGAACTAATATCAATGTGTGAAAATATTAAAAAGAAAAGAATGAACAGGAGCTGTGCTTATCCAGCCTTCAAACTCTGTAAAAGAATTTAAAAGCCTTTTCCTCTCCATCTATCAATGAACTGTGATATGTGCAACAATTCAGATCAAATGTAAAAACATAGTGAAAAATCTCCACTGATCAAGCACAAGCTTTCATTAAAAGTCTGTGCTTTCAAGAACATAGTGGGATAATAAAAAATAATAATCTCTTTTAGAATATCATGTTGTGAATAAAACTCATTATTGTTTCAAGCCTCCAATCAGATGGAGTTACAGACACTGCACTGACTGAAATGACAATTAGAATAAATTCAACTGCGCTATGGGACCCAATATTTTTAGTGTCTCTTTTTCCTGTACATATTTTCTGATCACTCTGGAATACTAGGAACAAAGCCAGGGATGTACATCTGGGTACAGATTGATTTCAATCTGCAGGTTGAAACAAACAACACTCCCCTACCCCAAAAAACCAAGACCAACCAACCAAAAAAAACCCACCAGAAAATCCAGTTTACAAAAAACCCAAAACCAAACAAAACCAATTAATCTTTCAAAGTACAGGTATTTATGTCAATAGGAATTTTGCACAGATTCGTATGAAGCATTGAAACATTAGGTTTGTGTAAGATTATCCTCCTATGAGAATACTTGAAACTGAAAATGGCAGGAATATTCTAAAGTAATTTCAAAAAAACCCACACAATCAAAGGAAAACCACCTTTGTTTCTAAGTATTTTTCTGAATACATGCATTTTGCTTTTCTAACATGGGATCACCTTTAGCTTCTTATTGTTAAATGAAAAAAGTTGACAGTGACTCACAGAAAATGTTTCCATTCCCAGATAAGGTGGCATTTCTTTGTTTTTTAAATTCTATCTTTCAAGCCAAATAAAACATATTTCTATGGCTACAGGAATGAAACAACACAATTATTTCAGCTGCCAGAGTTCCGAAAGTGAAACAAAAACACGATGCCAGAGTAAGATAGAAAACTCCTAGCTTTCCATCTCCTTTTTCCTCTCTCTACATTTATTACGTCGCTGCTAGAAACAGCTATTTCTAGCAGGAAATACTCAGCTTACTTAGCTAGCAACAGACCTTCATTACAGTTTAACAAGTTATTTTTTAGGATGATTTTGCTTAGTTAGCTTCAAAGTGCTTTCTGGTCCAATCCCTCTGGTCATGCTGTGAGTGTGAAGCAAGTCTGGGAGCAAGTGCACAGACAGCGCTTAGGGATGTGCATTTTCTGAGGGTATGTGCAGTGGTTTACATGTTGCATTAATGCTGGAATTCTACAGAATATGAAGAGATTTTAAAAGCACTTCAAGAGCACAGCAGCAGGGAAAGTGTCCCTGTCTGGCAAGTCCAGTCATAGGATACCCTTTGCAGCAAAGTTGCCATCAGAATGAGGATGGTCCCTCCACTCAAAGCAGGAAATAATTCCTTTATTTGAGTATAATTTTAAACATCATTTTCATGTCCTGCCTAGCCAGAAGTTTAATAAGCAATTTACTACTACTGCAGAATCTTTTTTAGACTTTTCATTTTCCAAGTCCTTTTTTATTTTTGAAATCAGTGCACCACTGGGGTGAATTTCCACTTTAGTGTAAGTTACCAAGGAATCAGAGTCTACATAATCAGCTTCTTCTGCACTTTTCATATTATCCTTATTGGTGAGACAGCAGTCTTACTCTAACCAAGACAATAGTGACAAAACAACTGCTTTTACTAAACTTTTAAAATTTAAATTCCACAAAATTTATATCAATAAACCACAAAAACTGCAAAGTAGCTGATTTTGACCAAGTGTCAACAATATAATTCTCCACAAGCGACTGAAAGCAGATGCTGTTTTCTTCCAGGCACCAAACTTCAGTTAAATCCACCCTGCCAGAAAAAGAATCTAAGTGTAATATCAAAGGTTTTCCCAAGAGCCCTAAAGGCAGTCTGGCAAAAATCACTAAGGGTCCATTCACCACCTGGTGATTGCAGAAGTGTGTTATTCTTCATCCTGCTCCTTCTAAGGCCTGAAAGCTCCCACTTCACAGCAAGCAAAACGAGGATCTCAGACCTCCTCAGGTCTGCTACATGAGATTCTATTGCAGCACGGAAATAAAACCAAACCCACGAAGATGCTATTAAGGCTCACTGCTACTAAAAGATGAAAAAAAGAGGAAAAAAGCCACTTAATTTTAATTATGCAGAAACAAGAGGATATGATGGTTAAACAGTGAGACAGGTTAGACGTGGTTTAAATAATCATTTTTGCTAAACCGTATCAGCCAGCACAACAGGTCTTGCCAATTTTTCCCTGGTGAGGTTTAGAAGTCAGCCCTTTTACTTTACTTTACTTTACCTAAATTCAGTCTTGTTTTAAAAAAACATTTAACATCCTGGACAGTGCATTGGTTGCTTCCAAGTGTTTCTTTCCATCACAACACAACGAGCTGCTGGACTTTTGCCAGGGATCTTGGCTTATTGGAGGGGCAAGGCGCTTAACCTCCCAAAAGGGGTGGCCATGGAAGTGTCCTGAGTTGCACTGTGCTCTCTGCAGCTTGCGTAGTGTTCCAGGGCTGGTTTATTTATGTCTTACCAGAGCAGAAAACATGCAAGTTTAAGTAAATTGAGGTCACAAGATGTAGTAAGCTTCTACAAATCTAACCTCAACATGGTATTAAGTTCTTGGCAAGCTTTTAGTAATATGATCTCATATAAAAAAATAACCTATTCACTGGTATGAACAAGTCAAAACTTTCTTGAATCAAGGGATCTGTGATTACAAGGACCTGCCATGAATCTGATATATTGTGTTTAACAGCACTGGACACTGAACAAGTGAACTGCTATAGTACTGCTACTTGATACTATTGTCTATGTGCAAACATTAAGCTGAATAGGAGAAAATACTGACTCAAGCCTTTATATAATACATAAATTGAAACTTCCTTTGAAGGTTAAGAAAATTGTTATTTCTGTTTTCATTACTGGTTGAAATTTTATTATGTTGATGAGGACTAGCAGCAATGCTGCCAAGATAACGAATAATATTTTTTTTACTCCAACTAGACAGAGAAAATACTCTGACATGATTTGTTCTTGGGATGGAGAATGAGAACATTTCTATTCTATACTAAATCAATCACTCCTTGTTTTTTCCACCTATTTAAAACTTTACAAAGCTCTAAAACCCTTTCATCCTTGTTGAATCCAAAAGAGATTGAAAATCTTTGTTCAAAAAACATAAAATTACAAAAAAAGTGAATTGTGTAAAACCTAGCAAGATTAGAAACAATAAGTTGAAACTAAGCATTCTGACAACACCTGTTTTCATTTTTTTCCTCAGCACATTCAATTTCTTCTAATTCTATGACACTTTATTTAGATTCATGTGATCAATTATAAAGTTATACCTACTTAATAATTGCTCAGCTAGGAGTACAGTAAATGATTCTTTTACTATAAATTATTTTTCTTGGTACAAAAGGATAGTTCAGTAGCTGAAAGATTAATAACACCTTGTGGTGTTATTTATCTGGGGAGAGCTGTAGGCAATGACAGGTTTACACTCCAAGCAGAGTTACATTTTGAGGCAGATACTTTGTCATCTCCTGGAAAGACGGAGAGAGAGTGAAGGAGAAAAGCAGCTGAGAACTTGCAGTACAATATTTTCCAGATCCAAAAAATTTCACTAATTATACAGTCAGATTTGGCACTATTGATTTCCTTGTGAACAGAAAACTAATAAATAAGGTTCAAGAGATACTACACATATTGGTGAGACTACACATCCCATCACCAACAGCTTAAACTGCAGAGATAAGAAAAGCACACAAATTCAAGTGTAATGTTATCCTGGTTGCTGTTTCTCTTTACAGGAGGCTTCAAGAATCACATATTTGGGGATCCAATCCCCAAGTGTCACACGCTCTCTGAACAGTTCTGATTAAGTCACCAAGTGCTTGCTCTGCAACATTCTGACAAGGTGAACCAACATTTCTTCCATATGGAAAATCAGGAAAATATTTTTCCTAACAGGTTATGTCATTCATTCCTACTTCAGACAATCTCACCGATGAGAGCCAGAGGAGTTCACTATTAGATTTCTTTGGCTTAGTTCTCCTGCAGTTAGCACTTTATTAAGAAACATTTGAACTATATTTCAATATTTCAATTTCATGCTTTATACAGCATTCTGGCAATTGGAAACTATTAACCTGATAGCTTCTGTTTATGAATAGGTGTCCGTCACTTCTGTGAGCTGACTGCATTTCAAGTGTGATTTTGGGTCTAAATAAAAAATGGAGATTTGTTTTTTTTTTTAATTTTGCTTGAAAAGCCATCTTCTCTTATTCCTGGAAGTGTTCATGACAGTCACTTGCTGTGCTGGCTCTCTTCTGGAGAGTTTAGTAGATAAATTTTGAGAACTATTTATCTCTGAGAAAATACATCACAACAAACTTTCTTTTTTAAAACTACTTCTTTCTTACTGAGTTTCACAGTTCTTGTCTTCATATATTTATTCTTTTTTTTCCCATCTATGAAATAGTTTGCGGAATGGTTAAAAAAATAACATCAACACTTTTACCATCCATATATTTTGTCACTGAGCACAGCATCAAGGTGGTAGGTATTGATGAATTTGCACCTGGATTTGCATTCTTTGGACAATGGACTTCAAATTATCAATACTACGATGCAATATTAATCTGTCAAAACTTTATGTATAAAATAACTGCCAGTTATATAAAATAATAATTAAATTTCTGTCATAGTGGATTAAAACACTGAAATTAAATCAATTAAAATATCTGGGAAAAGTCTCTAATTTTACCTCAGTTCCCTTGTCTCCGAACAGATGTGATGATGTAACTAGGATGTGACAATAACACTTAAACTCTTCTGTCACCAAATCATGAGCCATTAATCACACAACAGCACATAATACATTACTGAAATATTCTGATAAAGAAATTTATGGTACATTTCAGATATTGCTGTAGACTTCACTTTACTGGAGACTTACAACAGATTTAACAAATCTAGTCAAAGTAAGCCAAAGAATAGCTCTCCCTGGAGAAAGAAAACAGTATATTTATGTGGAACTACTTAAAGACGACGCAGATAAAACAAGGGCCACATTATGAACCTCCCTGAAGTAAGAAAAATTGCATGTAACAATAAAGGCTGGATTCAGAGTAGAAGGACTAAGCTTGATTTCCCATCACTGGGAATGTACATATGCATATAAAAGGGCATGCATCCCTCATAAATAAAAAACCCACACAAGAATATGGAAAAGAGCATTACAGAAACAGTCAAAGATTCAAAACCCAAGAAAATCCAGATTTAGGAACGTTTTTATACCCTGAACTATTCCCCATCTGCCTCTTTAGACTGCAGCTCGATAGTGTTTACTTACATGATGACTACATTTTCTTCTGAACCTCCAATTTACTAATACAGGAAAACATAATGAAATAATGTAAATTACTGATTTTTAGAGAAAGTATCCTAAATAAGCTATTGCACTGATAATCATAGACACTGAAAAAGAGACCTCCTCTTTTACCATTGTAATGGTCTGGGATAAAAATGCACATAATCATGGAATTAGAGAATACACCATACTCAATATTCAGAAAGATGAATTTTACAGGAAATCTCAGTACAGCAGTGAATTTTCCTACACTTGTGTTTGCCTGTGTGACTTTATCTCAGTGTTGCACAATACACTTCTGAGAACAGGTTATAGAGTTCATCTTTTTAAGCTAAGCTTAAAAGGCTTTAGTGATCACCTTCTTTAAAAGTAGCTGCTTGAAAATAGGAGGAAGCTATTAATGTACTCTTAGCCAATCACTCCCTACTGGATATAAGTGTGGGTGAATCACAGGACTAAAACCTTCATGGGAGCTATCATGCAAAAGCACAATATTTTATACAGAACCTTCAGAGGCTTATATGAAGGAAGGAAAAATATTGCTCCTACAGTAGTAATGAAGACAATCAGGCAAGAGTCAGAAAACTAAAATTAATATCTTCCTAAAAGTACTCAGCGCCTGAATTTCACCTTGGACTGCTCTGGGGATAGGAAAAAACCTCTAAAGGAAGGGAAACTGATCTTGGTGTGGCTGGCTGACATTAAGTCAACCTTAAAAGCTGTTGTCGATCATTTTGCCTCGTCAGCAGGTAGCTTGGTAGGGACGAGGCTTCTGTCCTTGAAGGCGTGCCCACCAATATCTGGGGACACATTACACTGGAGGTGCTGACGGAGAAGGGACACGTTTAACCTTGGCAGGGGGAAGAAGGGGAACTTAACAATAAGCAGTTTTCTTTTAAGCAGCAGCTGGTTTCTTGAACTTCACTTAAGCAGAGGAAGTAGCATCCAGCTGGGCTATTGCTATAACAAAGGCCTTCACTAGCACAGAAAAGGGGCTGGGCAGAAAAGGGAGGAAGAAAAAAAAAGCCCAAGATCTGACTTCTCATATAAGATACTTTGTATGCCAGCATAGTTTCTAGAAGCTATTCATTGCTGGAATCCCTTCCTCTCTAAACTTGTTGCTGCAGCAAAAACTGAGAGTTTGGGCAATTTCAAAGCCTTGCAAAAATTGTTTCTGAGAAAGAAAAGGCAACTAAATATCGTGATGCTGCCTCATATAAGAGGAATGTTTAGCACAAGCACTATTGTGATAAATGCCATGAAAGGAGATACACTCAGAGAAACTGCCCCCCACCCCAGCCCCCTGGGTTCTTGGATACCTTAGCAACATTTTTTTTATGTTGATCAAAAATAGAAGGAAAAAAGCAGGGCTGGAGGGGACCAAAATGAATGCTCTGGTAGATTTGAAGAGCTCAGAAGTCACTCCACTCAGAGGCAGTAATTCAGATACAATTGTTGGCTAGAAATTTGAACTCCTGAGTGATCTTCCCAAATATTGCTACTACATGTTACTCCTACTCCAAGCCAAAATAAAAATGCTAAGAGGCTAAAAACATACTGAAATAAAAAACATACTGCTAAGAAACAGTCCTGATATGAGAAGATAAAGTGTACCTACAATTCTAAAAATAAATGAAGATGATCTTTGCAGCCTGAAAGCAGCAGCCAAACTCCTGACAGTCCTCGTCCAGCAAAGTTCTTAAAAATCCATTTCAGAGGAGACTGCCAACTGTACAGACAGGGTTTTACAGTTTGAATGGAGCCTCTTCCCAGATGGACACCAATCACTAATGGAAAAAGGATTACAAACTAAAGTACAGTTGGAAAACTGGCCAGAAAAGTCCCCTGGAGAAGAAATCTGGAAACTCCTGGGCTCCTGTGGCAGCTTCTGCTGGTGATACAGGGATGTGACTTATACTGCAGTTCACTATCACTAACTACACATGGGTGACTTTTTAAGCTCTAACAAAGGGGAAATAAAACAATGGTTTTCTGTGTTACTGTGATCTTCAATAAAACTCTGACGCAGCAACCATCAAAGTCAAGAAGTTACACAAGCAGTTCCCATTATCAAAATGAAAATGTGACATACCCCTAAAAATGCCCAGATTATTCTTGACTGCAATCCAGAAACTTCAAAGACAAAACACACAAGGACTGGAAGTCTGGATATCTACTAAAATAACCAATATACCCATTCAAGCAGGCTGCTCCTAAATATCAACAAGTTTTGTGTCCTGTACATAATAAATGTGGAGTTCATATTCACATAATGGATTTTACAAGAGTTACAAATTAATGTGACAGTGATGGTGGCTTAATGGCAGCTCTGACATTTAGATTCATTTGGGTCCAGACAATTTTTCAGGTTGTAAAACATGTGTTATTCACCAAGAATGACTGATCTGGTCCAACACACATGGCACATTTTACAATAGTTCTGATGGCCTGAACACCAGTAAAAATGCTTATACATGGGTTTTATTTTGACACACTTGTCTGTGATATTTGTATTAACACAAATATCTACAGTTACATACAATTTCTGTGAAATTATTCAGCAACCAACATGTTTCTGATATATGATGGGATTTTTTAGAACACTTTAACATACCTCTAAAGACTAACCATACTTCTATTATGTTCCCAGCAAAAGAGTTTTGCAAATGCCCTGACTCATTCTCACATTAAGATTTGCTGGTGCTATCAAGGTGAGAGACTTTGTGGCTCTGGGCAGACTGATCAAGCTGATCAGCCACTGCTTTTCAGTGTGCATAGGCCTCTGTGTGATGTGCACATGAATGCATGATGGGTGGAACAGTCCCTTATAAACCTAAATTTTACTATGATTTTATGACCTGTTATTTGATATTAAAAAAAAAAAGTGTTAAAATATGACAGATTGAAAATAAAATTGAGTCTGAAGACATAGAAAATGCACGTGCAAATAAACAAGGGAACTTAAAAATAGAGTTAATGAACAATTCCAAAGGTCAGTAGTTCTTACAAAAGTGCCCTTATAGACCTTTAATACACACACACACAAAGAATTTGTTAACTGAAAATAAAAAACAGTTCCTCTGATTTTTTCTTGTCTTTAGCATTAAGATAACATTCATGACAACCTGTCCGTTTTCAGAGACCCCACAAAAGAAAATTTAAACACACTTTACAATGTGAAAAGACAGAACAATTCTGACTCTAGCTGAGTAACACCTGCACACATAGATTTTTACAACATCTCTAAATCCCAAATGGTTTTTAGCTCTACAGGAAAACAGTGAATTGACAATTTTCTAAATTACAGCTAGAGAATTATGAAGTAATTTTATGGCACACATATTTAATCTATTAGACCCTGACCAAATAAGAAAAAAACAGAAAGTTTACAATAACTTCAATTTGACAAAGTGAAATTTACTCAACTCTAGTTGTTGGAAGTCTATACTTTTCAGAGAAGTATACGAAAAGTATTCTTTTTGTATTTCTTGTCAACAGAGTATCTCTGCAAGTTTCTTTTTGGAAAATCAGATCCTAATTGTTGCTTGCATGACTTTTCCCCTATGCCACGGTTGGACTGCATAATGTTTTTCCTGCCACATAAGCATGTCTATAAGAAGTCCAAACAAGTTCAGAAAGAGTTATATAACATTTTTTGCATTTTTGGGGACTATAATTAAAGCGATAAGATTATGGCAGAGATCCTAGAACAGATTAAGCACAGAATTCTATGATGAATGAAAGTTTGGGTCATTAGAAGTGCAAACCTGGATTTTTTTCTTTAAAACACACTCAGTTCAACATGTACAACATAACATTTTGCTCTTAGCAAGAACCTTTAACAGGGATCAGCAAGAGTACTGATGTATACATTAAGGAAAAGCAAAAATGGATCAAGAAAAAAAAGGCAAAAAAAATTCTGATAGCAAGCCTGACTCAAAGTGCCTGTGGTGGATCTAGATTTAAAATTACATGGAAGGACATAGATTTAAGAAATTTATAGGAATCTCTAGGGGAAAAAATTTCCTAAGAACTTCTAAGAGAGATAACTTTGATGTACATGAGACCTGATGCACATTGAATTCACGTGAATCAATAATTTCATAGATCTTGAAAGTTGTCTGAAGATAGACCTTAATATTTGCTTTAACATACTGAGTGCTGGAAATAGGAAGATAAAACTGGAAGAAAACTGAAGTCATCTAGGCTCCAGCATGTACAGTTTTGGTTTCCAGCAACAGGAAAAGAGCCTTTCTGCTGAAATGAACTGCTCACAGATACAACATACTCTCTGTATTTCTCTTCACACACATAATTTCTCTCTGTGTTAAAAATCTGCCAGTGTTGTAACGTGGAAAAGTAACACCATGGACACCTGTGGTGACTCTCCTCTTGCTACATGATGAGCAGCAGTTATCATTTCTATGCATTATCAGTCATAAGCATTCAACACTGAGCATTCTTCTTCCTAGTGCCAAAGAGATTCACTGGGATTTTTGCAGTCTAAAGCACTTTTATGTGGAATTTGAACTACTTCACTAGTATTTGGCTAAACAGAAATGTTAAAAAAAATTTATATTAGTACATATTGATTGAATTTAAGTAGAACCCATGTTTAAAATCATTGTAGTGGATCCAGGTTTCATCTGTAATGTGAATGTAGTTTTAATTACAAAGACATATATAAATGAAAATTCAAGTCAACTTAAGAAGAAAAGTCAAAAAAGTAAAATAAAAAAAAATAGAAGGGCAAACTTCCTTAAGTAGTTCCTAATTTCAAAATTATAGCAGATATATTAAAAAAGGTTTATGGAAATAACTAATATGTACTTAGGTGAAGCTGGATGAACACTGAACTACCAGGACAGAAACATACTCTAGAAAAAGTGTATGTGCTTTGGGTGCACAAATATACAAACATGTTGCTGCACACGTTTTATACACATGGTTTGGCAAGAAAAACAGTGACAAATTAACCTCTTTCTGTCCGCAGAAACAAACTGTCCTGAATCCTCTTTTTTGATTTAGAAGAGGAATTAGAAACTTTCAAAAAGCTGTCAAGAGAGTGCACAAATAAAAACTCATGATACATAGTTAAAAGAGCCATGGTAAACTCTCCTGTGCATGCCTTTCAAGTTACTTTGTCTACTGTACTTTCCTGTTTTACCCATTTCATCCACAAACCACTGTAACAGTGAGTAAGGCATCAAGAGAGCGTAGGCAGCAGGTTGAGACTTGTACCTATCTGACTGAGCCACGTCTTGTTCAAACACAGGATGTCAAGACTGCACACTTCAAACCAGCAGCCATGCACTTGGCAGTGATGCAAAGCAGAGCAGTGGTCAGAGAGCAGGGCTGATCCTGCCTAGAGAGCTCGCAGCCCTGCGAGAAGACAGTGACAGGCAGTCACAGGGGATGTCTCAGAAAGTTCAGGAAAAATTGCCCAAAGGAAAGAGAAGACACAAAGATGTGCAAGTTCTTGAAAGATCGATGTGTCTGGAGAGTGCTAACACCAGTGTACATTATCCTACAAATGCTCTACAATCTCTAGCTGTTCTCAAAATTAAAAGCTGTGTTTGATACACAGAAATCTACCAGCCATTTTTTCCCCGTCCTTTAAATACGCATGTTTAGATATTTAACATTCCATTTGGGATCAACCATTATAAACCCACTGCTGCATGGGTAACATAATGTCTAATCCACATAATCGAATGCTATGCAGAAGTAATACAATTACTCCTAAAGACAGACATGAAAAATGACAGCATGTCACCTTAAGACTCTAATCAATTTATGTGTAACAGCTACTACTGAGGCTTCATTGACTACAAACACAAGACCAACAAACAAACCAAAAAAATCCACCAAAACCCAGAAACAAAACAGCAACTGCAAATGCTGCTTGCACAGTTGCTGTGCCAAAAACTGAATTTCTAACAGATGACAAAATGACACATCTCATCTACACCACATACTTCTTTCTGGCCATAGCAAAAAAATAAGAAGGCTAATGTTTTTGACCCTTCTGAAGTCAGGGGGAATATAACCATTATCTTCAAAAGGATCAAAACTGACCCACAAATCTTGTTTTCCATTCTCATGAGCAACTTAATAGCAATCATGAGAATAAAGACTTTAGGATCACTTCTAAGGTGATTACAGCCACAAAACACCGCTGTGAAAACCCTGCAGTTCAAATTTTCTTTTTACTCTCTTAAGAAGAAAATCCATTGCTGTCTGGATAGGCAGGGCTACACGGGATTTCTCAGCTGGCTTACTGTCCCAGCAGTGAACTGCCACTGAGGAAAGTAACAGCCTCTTCCACAGGCACCAGTGAGTATGAGGCAGGTTACAGTCCCTCAGTGACACACAGATTATTTTTGCTACTTCAGTTTTCAGCTCAAACAGGAAACAGACTCAGCTCATCCACGCAAGGGCTTACTGGAATCAGATGCAATGGAAAGACTGGACAGACCCAACAAGGGGGAGCAGAGGGCAAGAAATCCTCATCCTCCCAGCAGCAACTCAGTCTCAGATCAGTGTGCGCATATTACACTGCACTATTAACTGGTCAATGTTCCAACAGCCTGGAATAAAATGTGTTTCATTTCTGTACAGATACAATTTTTTGCTTTCCATTTTCCATCCCTCAATAGTTAATTTCATTTTTTCAGCTTCATTGAATTAAAGGTTGTCACTACTAAAACATACAAACAAAACTAGATTCCCCCACGCCACACACTTTGGGCAATATCCTGAGAAAAATTTTCAGTGACTTATACCTGCCTGTCAGATACAGGCTGAGTACATTTTTAGTATTCTTTCCATAAACGTTCTCATCAGGTGACGCACTGCATCAGTAAAATGTTATAGGACACTCTTAAAATCTATACAGTGCCATCACACAGTATCCTGCTTTCATCTTTGTGAGCCTAATCAAAAGCAAAAGTATTTTTATGTGTTCTGGATCAAATCACAATTCCAGTTTCAACTTCTGTAGCATCAATTTATTGTTCCATGCAAATAAGAATAATGTAAGGAATGTGAACTTTATTTTTAATACGTGGCTTTAAAGACAGTTTTCAACACCCTTTTCTCAATATCAAGGCTGACTATAAAGAACATATAAATTTTGCATTTTTGCAAACATGCAAAAATAATTACAGGCTTTGATAAGCAGTAAGTAAAAATAAAGAATATCTATAGACTCAGTTTTCTTACCTGTCAAAAATCCTGTCTGTAGAACAATAGCAAATTTTAAAGTAGGTTCAATGGTATTTAATACTAATAAGAAAATAAGCAGAAATGGCTAGTGCCTTGATGAGATTACAAGCATCAGCTATGAAAATGCCAATGGTATTTATAAACAATGCAGTGATGGCAGCTTCATAATACTTCAGGAAGACACGGGAAATTCCTTTCAGGAACTTTCTTTCACCATATATGCAAAGTGAAGGCAAAACGTCTTTCCTTAAATAATGCATGAATAATGCATTCTCTTTGGATAATGCAAACAGGATTGCAACAAAAAATTTTATAAGACCACCCATAATAGGTATTTGGTGAATTTTAAAAACATCTGTACTCGTACCTAAGATTGCTGACACATAATCTCTCTCTATCCTTTCTGGTGGACAAATGTATTTAAATTTAAGATTTTATAAAAATAAGCAGGCTGTTTTTCTTTCCACTATTAATTAACTGATTTCACACTCTGTGTCAAAAAGAAGCATGATTGTATTTAATTTTTTCTAACTTCAAATTTTTAAATTTACTTATTTATAATTAAATTTTCAACTGGAGTGTTCTGTCCCTGAAGATGCAAAACTTTTCATCATATTGAAGAATATAATATATATAAAACCTCTCGCTGACAGTTGTCAATATCTAGAAAACAATAATTAGTGGACCATTTTTTTATAAAATCATAAAAAAAAAAATGGGCTGGAAGGGACTTTAGAGATTATCTAGTTCTGATCCCTGTGCCATGAACTGGGATACCTCCCACTAGATCCAAGTTGCTCAATTAAAAAAATTATGTCAAATGTTCACATAATTATTTTAAATATAAATAATAACTCACCCCTCATGCAATAACTTCCAATGTACTTATCTTACTTTTATTGCAGTTGTGGGGTTATGTGAAGGCAAAGAGAGGGCAAAGTCTTTGTCTTTCTTAGTTCAGGATCAAAACCCACACAAAGACCACAAGAACTGACCTGGCAGACTCACACGGCAAGCCAGTAAAGCAGAATGATGCAACCAGTGTCTGATAAATGACCAGATTTAAAAAGAAATCTCATGTTTTAGGAGAACAAGAGCACCAGTGGGATACATTTTTCTTCATATGATTACAAAATGTTGATCTCATAGTTTATATTCGCCCCACTGGTTTTACGTTGCATTTCTACAACTGTTCCTGGACTGAAACATGTCCAGGGAATACAACATACTGTAACCAAGGCCCAGTGTAATATTTCATTCTAAGAAAAAGTATATTAATCATTAAAAAATGTTCTCTGGAAATGGAAACAAAAGAGCAGTGGGAACAATTTGCACGAATGTAGCCTTTGTGATCCAGCAAATACACCAGCAGTGATCTGAACCTTCCCATTCAGTGAATTCCCATTTGTGGTTGTACTAACCCAGCATTTCAAAGCAAACTTCAGTTCCACTGACACAATTTCCCATGTCTTTAGGTCCATTAGGGAGAGAAAGACTTTTTGAAAATTCCACCTACTTTCACCTTGAGGCTTCATGAGACTCCTTTGAAGTTTATAACCTAAGGTTTCTATGGGACAAGGATTTACACAATTCAAAGGAGAGCTTTAAGGAATGGACATGGATTACTACTTTTTAAGTTAAAAGACATTTATTCTTATAGAGAAAAAGAAAGAAAAGCAAAAATAATTAAAACCTCAGATTTTTTCAGATTATCACATTTTTAACCTTTTAAGCATTCTACTTCAACGATCCAATAATTTTATTTGTACTCTGCTTATCTTTCTGAGACCATCAGTAACTTGACAAAGGCAGTAACTTGCAAGCAAAACTTATGGGTAGGACCAAAAAAATTATATAATTCTTCACTGTATCATGATAAGATCTGACAACCTCTTTTTTCCCCCCAGAGTTTAGATTTCTTTATTCAACTACAACAGAGTAAATTCAGCTTGCCAAGACATTATGTTCTCTCTGCTATTACTTGAATAATTTAATTTAGCATTTGTTTCAAGAACATTTTCAAAAAGAACCCATAAACTCATATGTCCTCTAACCTCTTCAAGCAGTAGCTTCCGCATTTCCTCAAAGAATGTAAACAACTTTAAAAACAACACACTGCTAATGGATAAAACATTACTTTTCTCTGTACAAGGTCAGTAAATATACCTCCTTTCTGCTGATGCTATTTACAGAATCATGGTAACTGTGCAATCAGATAATGCTTAACAAATTTTAATAAAGTCTGCATTGGCTATCAAATCCTGCACTTGGTGGTATTTAGGTTCTGGGGAGCTGCCTGTGGCTTCTTAGACCCAAATCATCAGTCTAAATCCAGTTAAAAAGCAGAGTGAAACAATACTCAGATATTGGGTTACACATGTGGCTGAGATTACATGTTAGCCTAAGGGATATTTGAACCACTTCAAGTGTTTTATACAATAATACCACATTGAAGAGCACTGTGGAAAACAGTTAATCTCCTCGGGCATATCACCCAGTAACAATTCTTTCCTAACTTTTCCCACAGATTCATGGCAAATTCCCAAAAGTTCAGAGGTTTGGTGAGTTTAAGCCTCTTTAAATTCTGATTCCTATCTAAAACTCCCTCATTTCTGATCCAGAAATCTCATTAGATATGATCTTCCCCTTTCTCATTATGCTAGAAAAGCTTTGCAAGCTTCCTTTCCTATTGCTGTTGCAATACAGCAGTTGCCATTAAAGGACTTGTTCTTGAATACTGCAAGCATCAGAACGTGTGGCACAAGACAGAATGGATGAGACTTCAGGAACACGACCACCAAGCTTCCCACATCCCAATGCAACCAAAAATGACTTACCAGGAGCTAATTACGCCACAGAGCTCTGCAGAATTTTAAAATCCTGAAGGCAGACCCTCTTAGTGGCCAAACTTTATTTTTACTCTTTGATTGTCTAAAAATGCAACATGAGAGATTTCTTGCATGCCCAAATAACCTAATTAACTTCTCTTTTAAAACTTGTCCCCTACTGTATGCATCCATAAATAAATCATGCGTTATATTCATCAATATATCCAACACACCTATTTTCCCTTCTGAAAGTTGTACATACCAAATGATTTCTTTAAGAAATGCTCAGGTAAATGTATTAAAAAGTGGCTGAATTAAGTTGTAAAAAAAGCTTTATTTCATTTGGACTTGATGATCCTTGCTGGTACCTTCCAAGTCAGTATATTCTGTGATACTGTGATTTCTACTCCAGAAATTCAACAAAGACTGAAAACTGAAAATTTGAAAGAGGATGGCATCACTTTTTGGCATGCTTCTTAATTAAGTCTAATGCATAATGTATGATGGCTTTTTGGCTCTGGCATGGCATTGCCAGCTGTGGTTCACTGCTTAAGTTCCTATTGGGAAAGTACAAGATAGTGTAACACTCTTCTCTTTCAGCACCTTTCCTCTCAGCAATGGAAAAAGCAACTTGAGAAGTGTTCTATCAAATTTACTATGTACTGCTTACCTGCATTACAACATGAAATACTTTTTCTATGTAATGTATGGATAACAAAATATTAGGGACATGCATATTGAAATACATGCAGGGAATCCCGAGTTCCTTCTGTCTCTGACAAACCTCACTCAGTATTATAGTTGGTATTTCCAGGTGCACAGATACATTATTTCACTACTCTAGAAGATGAAAATATAGTGTGGCTACCTTAGTGCTGAGATTTTTAATGGCATAGACAATAGATTCAGAAATATCAGTTAAAAGAAAAAATGTGAATATTTATACTGCATTATAGGTCTGTCTGTTTGCAGATGTGGTATTAAGATGATTTCTCTGCTCTCTGTGGGTTAACAAAATTCAACATTCACCAACAGTTACATTTCCAAATAGCTTCTCACTTTCAACACCTACCACAAAAATATTATGTTCTAAGTGCCCTCTGATTACATGCAAACCTGCCATCTTTGGCTCAGGAAATGTCCAAGTCATCTATCTCATGATATTGGGATAGTATTCTGGAAAAATGTCACAATATGCTTTACATTCTTCCTGGACCTCTGCTCTGGCACTGCTAGAGACTGGGCCAGACCTGATGTTGGTCACTCTGCTCATATGCCTTATGCAGAACTTCATGAGGACAGAATTTGGTTCTGTCTTTTCTTTGGCCCTTTATACAAAACAGTTCTCAAAAGGGGATGAAAGTAATCTAGAAAGAGGTTTAAAATTCACATTTCAAATGAAAAATACATGGGCACATAGAATTAATGAAAACATATAAATATATGCAAAATTCCTACTCTACATATAACATTACCTGTTCAAAATGTTTTCAGAACCCTTCCTGAAAATAAAGGTCTTTATGAGTGACCACTGATCTGTGTAAGACACACATACTACCTTATTTTGTTCCTAAAACATGAGTTACCTGAGCCAGGCCCTTTCAATATCTATTGAAAGTTATTATTCATACACCTCTCTTCACCATCTGTATTTCTGCAGTTCTATAAATGCAACAGTGACCTTTAAAAGCATTAATTGTATCTGCTTTGTTTTCCATACTTTCCTGTTTCCAGAACTTGATTAATTTTTGGCAAAGCATATCTTTCACACAGCTGAAAAACCTGGCAATTCACAAGTATAAATTAGTCAGACAACAGGAAACACTGTCCAAAATTCTGCTATCATTTAAGCCATCTTAAACCCTCTGAAATGAGTAAAGCTGCACAGAAGAAAACAGCGTGTTTTATTTTCAGGGCATAGTTTTTTCTAAAACTCAGGAAGCAGTTTTAAGTAGCAGAATTCTGTGTAATTTTAATATTGAGTTTCTGAAAACAGAAAAGAGAAAATAAGTACCACCACACTTACTTACTTACCAGTAAGGGTATTCCAAGTTAGTTATTTTGTGTGATTCTGTAAAGCTTCTTGGAAAAACTTATTTATAGAAGCTTATGAAATGGACTCGTTCATCCTTCTATAGGCTGAATGGAAAGTTAAATACCTAAAAGGACAATTTTCCTTCTTGTGAATTTGGCAAGGTGCCCATACTCTGTATGAAAGAGTTGCAACTGGATCTTTCTTGGCTGTATTAAGGATATAAAATGAGCTGATCTCTCCAGGTCACAGATGATGGACTGACTACTAGCTGGTATTACCCTATACACTATTAAAGTAGATAAGTTTGTATGTTAACCTTCAGAATGTCTTCCATAAACACTCTTTGAATTGCGAAGAACCGTGTATTGATAAGCACAGCCAAGACTTGGAAGAAGTCTATTATTCAAGTTTCCTCAGTTCTGAACAATTACTTTTTAATGACTGATCAGTTTACTAAAAGAGAACATAAAGCCTTAATGGTGAGATACATTTTACCTGTACATATTGTATATATTCATGTTTACTGTTTGACGAAGTTGCATATACTCTTCACACAACATTTCAGCCTTGGTGAAGAGACTGTGGACTCACAGGCCCACAGGTAACACACCACTTGCTCTCCTCCAGAGAGAAGTCCTTCTTAAAGGCTGGGTTGACATAATAGATCACTTTTTCACAACTTTAAGGAGCTAGAACCATGTGCTGAATACTTTTCAGCTTACAGAATGGCCTGGGGCTCCATCTGTGTGGGAACACAGAGAGGTTCCCTCCACACTTTCTCATATGCAAGCATGAGACTCTGGATTGGCATCACTACTCTTACACAGCCCACAGTAACCATGCAAGAATAAACCCTGCATCAAAACACTCATGTTTAGTTTTGCTAAAACTACTCATCCACAAGTGAGATAAAATAGTATGAACAGTGAAAAAAGAATCTGATGGTATGGTTTTGAGAAGAGGCGATAAAGCATACTTTAAGCTATGCCCTACCCTGGTTTGGCCCATATGTGGTGCATGGAGCAGAAGACATGTTATGCCAAAATTACTCTGTGTAGATGCTAAAAAAAGCAATGAAAATTTTACTAAAGTTGCAAACTCAAATGTTTGTAAATTCCACTTCATTCCCATGGTGAAATTCTCTTGTGTATAATTATAATTTACTAAGCTTACTGTTGTTACCAAAAAAAAAGTTGTATTAAAGTGCCCAAATGAATTCTGAAGAGAATCATTTCCTGCATTTAGAAAAGAAGCTGCAGAAGAATCAAATTTTATATGCAGTTTCCTTTTTCCTGACTCTTCCTTTGGGGGTGAATTAGTTGTTTACTTGTAAGAGCAACACCTAACAAACACAATATAAAATGTTTCCCCACAATGTCTTATGTATCATGAGCTTTATTTAAATAGCATTTAAAACAGTCAACTGGCATAAACAGGCATCCCAACAGCTACCCATGGGAGCATTAAATTTTAAAGATAGGTTATATTGTTGCAAATTTATTTTTATCCTGAGCCCATCAGAGGCAAATTGAGAATAGTGTTTTTTGGCCAAAAAGCACACAGGTTGCTTGGACAAGGGAACAGTGGGTCATGTACTCAGATCTCTTTTGTCCAAATGAGGGAACCTACAACAGTTGTGAGGATGGTCTCAAGATGTAGGTGCAGAGGAAGGGCAGAAAGAAGGTCACAGCACATGTCTGCAGAATGACAGATCCTGTTACAAACCAGTTAGGCACATTCCTCTCAAGTGATGCTCCCACAAGTCATAATACTCTTATCCTTCCCACTGTCCCAAGACAAAGCTAAACTGAAAGCCACAATGCAGCTTTAACACACAGGATTTCATTTAAAGCAGCAATATTAAATTATCCTGCTGGATGAGGAACAGTACTGCTTACACAAGACTTGTAAGATTAAGAATGCCGGATCAGGAACCAATCAGAATGATGTTAACACAGCCATAGCACGGGATTATACAGAGATTCTGTGGACCCAGTAGTGAGGGGACTATTCCAGTTTCAAAGTCTGCTTCCCCCTGTTTGGATGACAGTATTTCTGCCTTCTCTCATCTCTGAGAGAAAAGATCTAAAAGACAGTGTACAAGACAGACAGACTTGCCAGGGAACTTCCTGGCAAAGCATCTGGGTAGAAACTCTGAAAATTTCTCCCCTCAAACATGCCTCAACTGGAGAAACACACTCTTCCCAAGAGCAGAAGTGTTTAATGTGTAATGCCAGCTACTCTGTCCAAGAGATATGAAAACAGCACCTTAAAGGCCCTTAGCTCTACCTGTTATCCTAAAATCCTCCTGTCTGCACATGATCAGATCAGGATTAAAATCCTGACATTGAATTTTACACTTGGCTGCACTAAGATGTCTTTAACACAGTGAACTACTGACAAGGTTAAAAAAAAGAAGCCAGCACGAACTCCAGCGTGCCCTCACCTAGCTCATGATGGCAGTGATGCCTTAGGTTTTATCTTTTATATTTTTTTAGATCCTGTGCTGTTTTAGTGGGTAGCTTTAGGTTTCATATTAAGTGCTACTGAGTTCTCTTCACAGAGTAGGCAGACAAAACAATTCCTTCTCTAGCTCAATACCAAGGACAATTTTCAGGCCCAAGAACAAAAATAGCAGGGAAGTGAGACGAAAAAACCAGGAGGATGGAGCTTCATAACTTGAAGCTGTGGTTGGACAAATGACTCCAATATGCGAATGGGCCAGAACTTATAAAAGTGTGGGACCTCGTGATCAGTCATCCCTTGTGTGACCATTTTGGGGCATCTTGTGTGTGGTGCAGCTGGGCTCTTGTGCTGCCCAGGTATACCCATTGAGGCCTTTTAATAAATATCTACTTTTTCCTCTTGCTCTGTCCAGTCTCTGTTCCAGCTCAGCCTCCAGAAGGCAGCAGCAGTAGCAGCGAATTGCGGCCACAGCCCCTGACTCGAGACTATTGCCGGGATTGTGAGGCCTCAGCTGGTTACAGCCAAGCAATCCATGGAGCTGCAGCTGCAGCACTCACTCAGATCCATGCAAACTAGGAACAAGCCCTAGCTTTGAGAGGGTGTGAAAGAGTCCTGTTCAGTTTGGGTGCCACACCACAAAAGAAAAGTCCTTCCTGTCTGAAAGAGGAGCATTTAGACTCTTCTGATTGATGCTGGAGGAGTATTTTCTCCTGCAGCCCTCGAGGAGCCTGGCTGCACTGCTAGCCTGACTTGATGTTTAACACTAAAGGGACTAATGTGAACAATGAATCTTCAGTGAGCTAACCAGGCTTTAATAATCCTTCAAGAGCAGCTAGCAATAACTGAGCTGCATAATAGCAAGTTTCCCAAAATGGGGTCATCATGCTGGAAACAGGGGCTTGTGTGTGTGAGAGAGAGACAATGATTACAGTATTTAATCATCAGCTTCACTGTTCCAACTATTCTTGACCATAGTGTTTACTTTCAGACAATGCAGTGATCGTGGTCAATGCATTCACACTGGGTAGCAGTCACCAGAAAAGCTAAATTTAACATATACACTGTACGAATTTCTGAAAAACCTCATTCTGCCAAAATTTTGTATATTTACATAACTTCTTAACTGTATGATATACGAAACACCAGATATTATTCTAACTTCTAATGCCTCAGGAAATACTCTGAAGAAAAAATCAAAATTGCTATATTTTAATTTCTCATGATATAAACTGGCTGCATAAATCAGGATTTGGGAATTCAAAAATGCCTACTATTGTACATATTCTGTGTGTGTGAGTGTATAGCAACACAGGTAAATAAAATATTTAAATTAGATTTGAATATAAATGTGTATAAATGTATATAAAAAGGTACCATAATAGAAGCAGTATGAATAACATCACTCTATGTTAACCTAAAATTATATTCTATTTTTTTACCATAGTTAACACTTGTCTTTAAGAAACCTTTGTCAATTATTTTATATTTAAATTGTATTAAAATATTTTAACACTAAAATAGCTAAAAACACAGGGGTTAATTTAGTCTTTTGTCTCACACGTACAAATCCACTGAAGCAGGGATAATAATGAACAGAATTGGGCCCTAAAAAGTTCTAATTTGACACTAATCAGTAATAAAAGGCAATGCAAACTTGTGTTAAACTGATTACACCCATATAGCAATATCTGTATAATGGCTTTAGCTGCTTAGCAACAAAAGTACAAGAATACCAGATAAAATGGATTATAAGCTCTGATTAGTCCCAGATGAATGTAACAGTGGCAAGTCAGTTAGGTTAATTTGCACTGTATACCATAAATGACACTCCTCTGAGCTATAATGGCAGAAGACATTTAATTTTTTTCATACAAACACACATAAAAGAAGTAAGACTTTATTTAACCTTACCAATGACAGTTTTGGTCACATACTTCAGGGCTTCTTCCTAAATAAACTTAGAAAACATGACTTAAAGAAATCGTAAGCATGATGATCCTCTTTCCTTCTTGTGTTTTACACTTTGTTACAAAATAAATCACTTTAAAAATGGAACTCCATTTTACAGCTTTCCATTGGACCTGCAAATCCTTTTTGGAAATATTTAAATACAAGCCATAGTAGCAGGAAGATTAATTACTCTTGGTTTTTTGAGGGGTCTGATGCAGAAAGAGGTTTGAGGATTTTTCAGAGTAACAAAGGGACATCATAACAGCTGAAACGGAATAAAACATTCTGAATTTCAGCGTTATAAACACCAGACTTCTAGCATTACTCAGAGTGTGCTAGGTACAGTGCAAACAGCAGAAAGGAATAACACCTGAACCACAGAACTCACAACCTCAGATAAAGCAGCAGTAAACCACCAGGTAGCATGTAACAGTCAAGGGATCAACACAGCCACACCAGGGGCACTGCAGACTCTTCTGGATGTCCCCCTGCTGTGTCACAGGGCTGACCTCTACCTTAACACCAGAACACAGGAAAGAAGTGAATGGCCTTGCAGGTCAGCCCAGGAGCAATGCTGTGGATACATACACTGATTTTAATGCTGTAAGGAAGAGTAATGTTTTTTATGGGTGGCATAAATCTGACAACTTATCTGTAGTAACTGACTTTCTCTATTATTTATTTAACTACTTGTTTCCTCTAAGAGAAATAGCTATAATGTTGACTAAAGGTCCTTTACAAGTTCTGCAACTCTATCATTCAACAGGAACATTTTTGTGCACTAAAAATACTCTCTACTACATCTGTGGAACATAGTGTTATGAAAAGAGAAGGTGAGCACTATTTTCAAATTCATCTGATTTTATGAAGTTGGATTAAAAAAAAAGGCAGATCTTAGAAGCAGCAGCTCTCTAGTCTTCTAATTTTATACTGAATTATCATAATAAAGCTTACATTGCCTTAAATTATTTAAAGCTCATTTTATTTCTTAAGTATTTATTAGATAATTAATTATAAATTATAGGGTGCGCACATACATGTGCATGTATCTCATAGGGTAGAGGTCTAGAAAATTTTAAGTACTTATGAAGAAAGTTGACAGGGGTGTAGGAGGAATTAAGTGAAGCTACTTATATTTTCTAGACCTTTCCATAAAAAGCATTTTAATTCTCAGTTCAGAAACATCCCATTGAATGAAGCAAGGATGTCTTCAGAGAAAACATGTTGAGAAACATTTAAATCTCCTTTGTCAGCCACCTGACTGAAGCATTATCAATAAAATCTCATGTCAATACTGTTCCATAGTTGATCCCTGAAGCAAGGTATGAGCTTAGAGGGAAAAGGACACTGAAGAGGGGAACTGGGCAGCGTCAGATTACTGTCAGGTAAGATACCCCTTACTGAAAAGTCAAAGGACTAACACATGGAAAAAGAGAAGATATGAGGAAAAGTGGAAACAAAATTAAACCCTGAAAATGCCCTGTTTTCTCAATATCTTTATTGAGAAAACAATAATTATACAATAAAGTTCTGAATAAACCAAAGATGATGATCAGCAAAGGTCAGTTACTCCAAAAATGCTGTACCCTGCATGCTAGGCCTTGGGCAGGTTTCATCATGGGAGTGCCAAATACAGAAAGCTGCCTTCATTGTTCATATTCCTACTGACAGACCACAGGGAAAACACAAACCTCTGAGCACGCTGACAGATGAAATGACCATACCCTGGCAAAACAAGATGGGAAATGCTGCCATAGTACAGTAGTGTTGAAAAATACCATCCAAGGGTGACACAGTTTTGCAAGATATGCTGCACTAAAAGAATTAAGCTCCTTCCACAAAAAAATCAAGATCAGCTAAAGCCCTGCCTGTAGATTTTACCTTCTTTCTGATGTGTAGGACTGGGCTGTGGAGTTCATTCCTCAAACCATTGCAGACAAAACATCCTATATCAGCTTTGCACACTTTATCCCAAGCCCTGGAACTCTCTCAACTTCCAGTTCATTGCAGAAGATTTCAAAACTATTCCTGAAGTACATTACTCGAATATAATTTTTTTTAAATAGATCTAAAACGTTGATAGGGGCAGGGGGTGGTGGTGGCTCATTTTTTGATGGGCTTAAAGCAAATTGGTTTGATCAAAGTTTGCTTTTATATTAACCAGGAACATGAGAAATACCAGTTCCAAGAACATTTCTTTAAAGTAAGAAAGCTAGATGGAATTGTTAAAAGAAATTAGATATATAGGGCTAAAACCATACTAAAGTGCAATGTATGTTGTTGTTAGGCATTATTTGGCACAATTTCTGAATTCCAAAGTAATTTAAAAAATATTTAAAATCCCTTGCTTGTTGTGATAATTATAGATTCATTTAGTAAGTGACACCAATGAAAAGTCTGCTCCAAGTAAAAATAAATAATATTGAAATGCACTTACTGTAAAAAGCATATTGGGCAACTTTTCTGCAGTGTCTTCAGCTGATTACTGAAGGAAAACACTGCAGCATATAAAGTCAAACTTCTACACCCGCATTTTTGTGGAAGAGGAGCAAAGCAAGTAATCTCATTACATAAAGACAACCTCTGAGTGCTTTGACAATGAATACTGACTCAATCTTCCCATTAAGTCAGGGTGTATATGACAAATATGCTCTACTTGAAATGTAAAATTTAATTCCGGCACGATCACTTCAGGGACCAGTTCTACAGAGTACAGCCACCATGCCATGGCACACAATAGCAGCATAAGTAACTATATACTACTGTGAGACACACTTAAAGCCTATTGTACTACAGCCTTTGTCTTAATGAAGCTATTTTAACCACAGAATATGTTTGTTCAAGCAAGTTTTTCTACCTGTTTTTCTACTGAACCTGAGAAAATCATTCAGTGACTAATTTACTTGGTACATTTTCAGTTGTTGACATTCATACATAACATGTACTTTTAGCAGGTGTGCTGCTTTTGCTTTTTCATATATTTTGGTGTTTGGTATTTTTCTTCCTTTAAAAAGAATTCTTTGTAAATTTTTCATAGGACATGCTCAAGAAAATACTTCAATTTTCCAACTATGGATTTTTAATTTGATTAGGTATCACTAGGTATAGTTTTGATTGATTGAAGGTGTAGTTTTGATTGTTTGATAAGAGACACTAGCCTATGACCTGTAACTATAAACCACTTCAATATGAGTTCCTCTGAGCTCAAGAAAAGCCACAAACTAGTTTCTCTCTGTTAAGAAATGTGGGAAGAGAGAAGACAGTGAGAAGAACTTCACAGTACCTTTGATGAAGGCTTTGGAGAGCAAGGAGGGAGGCAAAAAGCATGGTACAAAAGAGGGAAGAGCAGACCAAAAATACAAAAAGAAAGGAATCTCCAGAAAATCAGAGGAGTAGCAGAAGAATCTTCTGTCATTATTTAATGTACAACTGATCTTTACCAATGTTCGGACATGATTCACATCAGGCTGCTCATACCTTTATTTACACTTAAAGGCGTGCACTCAGTCCTAAAGGCCCCTTTGTTCAGAGTTTACACTTCACCCCACTACAGTGTTTTAATCATGTCTTTCATCTGAAACAACATGCTTAATTATAGTAATAAATTTTAAAATAATACATTAAAAAATTTTAAGAGTATGTTCACCTACATAATAAAAGTCTGAATGCGAAACACCCTCCACAGACATACACGCCTTCCTGGGCCACTGCTTTGTGTCAACTTCAAAGCATATAAAATGCTAGCACATTTTTCACTATGTTAAGAACTGCATAATCTTATTGTTTGCTGTTTCCATATTCAAACTGCTATAATCTTGATCCTACTTGCTATTTTCCTATGGCTTTTCCCACTGTGCTATTTATCTTTCCTGACAGCTTTGCTAGAAGATCTTTTAGTCACATCTTTTCTGCAATTCTACACACAAGTATTGCACACTGGATGTTAAAAATATTTGTACTTAATTCAACAAATGATACACCCTAATAATGTACCAAAGAAACAGAAAATGACACCTCAGTAGGTGCCAATCCACCTCAGTAGGCGCCATTTTTGTGTATTTTATGCATGTGGGTTTTTAACTCATTTACTGCCATCTCCTGGTACTTACAAGGTAATAGTGGTTATGCTTTCTAACAGCAGCCAGTACTCCTGTACAATACCAGTGAAATGCTGAAAACTTACCAGAAATATTTTCAAAATATTGCTGTACTTTTTATGTTGTTTTCTTTCAGTCTGGAAATAGTCAATGTTATTCCCTGGCCAGAAACTGGTAAAAGACTCATGTAGCTTACCTTTGTCTGGAAGCAGCAGTAAAGTTGTGTTAAATATGGATGTTTCCGTGCCAATGCCAGAATTCTCTTTTCTGTCATTGTACAGTCTACATCATCATCTTGAAGTATGACATCTTTCTTCAAGACTTTCACTGCATATACTTCATCTTTTCCTTTTAGCTCAGCTAGCATTACCTAAACCAAAGAAAAATTCTTTTTACATATGAAAAACAGATGCCATAAATGCAGGGTTTCATAGGAGTTTGAGTGCACTGAGACAGTTACATACTTTCCTAAAGGAAGCTGCAATTTTTAAAATAAAAAGTAAAGTGCTGTAATTTTAGAAGCATATACCTCTGGTATTCTTTAAATTTGAAACAGAAGGTATATTTGTTTGTTAGTTAAGCATCTTAATGAGTACCTATTAAGGTCTCAAAAACTAAACAAGGAAGGAAGTTGAAGTAAAACAGAAATTTATTTCCCACTTTTATCTCCCACTTCTGGTAGTGAGATTTGAGTGTGATAGACTTTGTATACAATCCACAGTTACCATTCCAGCTGCTTTCAAGCTGTTGATTTTAACTACTACTATTGTTTAAGGTTCAGGCCCTATATTCAGTTTAAGGTCAGTTTTGGCGTGGAGCCAGGATAATCTTCAGAGAAAGGATTAGAAAACAGGGACACAAAAGAACTGCTTCAGCCTGTTCTCCTGCAAGTGAAGTTCCTGTAATGTCGAGGAAGGAAGAGTGTCCTTCTGGAACAGATTCGTGTTTCAGTCCACCTCTTTGATTCCATGGTGCACAATAGTGTGGAAAGAAAATTTATAAGCTCTTAAAGACAGCAATGCCCCTTCCAACCTCACCAAACTCCTACTATGGGAAGGTGTCTGGTGAGTTACATGTCTGTTGCTTACACTGTATTTTGGGCAGCTGTCTAAGCCCCATCATATCTGAGTGGGAATGCTTCAGTTCTGCTTCCTCCAGCACTGAACACACCCACCGAGGAAAAACAAGTAAACACAATGTTCTGTGAAATAAGTAAACTTGAACTGGGAATTATCAAGAAAGTTAATTAACCCTACAGCAGTATTCCTGACCTGATTTTTCCTGCTTGCCCACAAGCAATTTCATTGAACAGTATGTATGTAACTGTATGTGTATCTTAATAAGAAATATCCTGAAATAATGAAACACTGACATTTTGTTTCAAAGGGCTTGACCCTAGCTAACAAAGTGAGCTAGAGCAGAGACAAGGCCAGCTCATCAGGAGACTGATACTTTTGATCTATTGGGTAAAAGAAAACCCCTAGGCTGGAAGCACTTTCTGAATGTCAATACGACATCACACTTCCAAAACGGCACAGTCAAAACCACCCACGAACACTAGCTTAAAAAAAAAAAAAAATAAAAGAAGAAAAGAAAGGGTAAAAAAGCTACCCACCTTGCCAAAGCTGCCTTTTCCTAATACTTTGATGAAGTTGAACTCTTCAAGACCTATTCGCTTGCTCTGGGCCTGTTTGACCTCCCCATTTTCACCATTCTCCCCAGGTTTGTTAAGCTGGTTGTCTGTTGACGTTGTAGCTGTTGCTCTGTGTTCCTCTCCCCGATTGTCAAAAGATAATGCTTTCCTAATGTTGTTTTCCAGCTCTTTGATTTCTGTGGAAATATGAGGAAAAGTTAGTTTTAACCAACCATCAGAAAACCAGCCTGTGTTAGTCTGTATCAGTGTGGGAAGGGACATTCATCATCTCTGAATGCTGTGTTTAGGAGTATTCTATGGTTAAGAATACATATTTAGCAAACTGCTTCTCCACCTTACAGTAATCAGCCAAACCCCTGCCCTAACAGGAAGGGTGGCCTTTTAAAATGAACTTAAGAGAATGACATATCCAAAACTGGAAAGATAAGTCAGAATAGTAGCCAAATAGTTGTTCTAGTGACTTTGGGTGTTCCTGTACCACAGAGAAGTACTTTGTTTTGAATATTCCTATCTTCCTGTAGCCCTTACTCATCTTCCTGCTTAAGTATTGTAGAGCTGTGTCTTCAAAAGTTCAAAGGATAGTTGGGCGTCCCAGTCCTTGAAGTCAACATGAATGGAGCATCTTATTCAGCTCCAGCTGTTATCAGAGGGCTGCCAATGAAGTGTTTGACCACTTCCTAGTGCTGCTTCAAGCAGCAATTGTGCAGCTCTGCTAAATGGCTCTGAAGGTTTCTCAGTATTAAATACAGAGAGTCCTGGTGACTAAGAGTCCTCAGGGTCTGCCCCGAGCTCCTGCATGGTACTTCTGCCTGATGGCCTTGGAAGCAACAACTTTACTGGACAGATATAAAGGTCAAATTAAAGAGAGAATTTAGACCAATTCTTAGTTCTTATTTTAAATAAAACATCAGATACTTTTAAAAATCATGATTTTACGAAAATAACATTTGTGAAACCAAAAGGTTGACAAATTTAAATCAGTTCTGGATTAAGAGGTCACAGATTTCTGATTTTCAAAAGCAGTTAGATCAGACTCAAAAAAATGCTGCTGACATACACATTCTGTCCATCAGCTTTTCAGCTCAATGAAATCAGGTCATATGAGCGAAGATTAAAATGCCTGTGTCCAAATCTATGCAAAAAAATAAATTCCTGAAAGGAAATACGGTTTTAAAAAGCTTCTAGAAACCATATAGACATGTTAGCATAGCCTGTCTGGATTACACTTTTTATTATTACAAATGTTCAACATAAACAAGGAGTCAATTTTATCTCAAAGGCAGAGATGGATTTTCAGGTAAATAGAGGCTCTCTTTCAAGTTCTGTGTTATTATTTAAAATATTTTCCAGTCTTACAACAGAGTATATAAACTACTTCCATAAATATATATTGTTGACAAGGACCCATGTAGTAAATTTAATACTAAGATAATAAGATGGCTAGTTTATAATTTTCCCTTTAAAAGCCACCTTATTTCACAGACTTAAATAAAATGAGAAGCAAGCCTTTTTAAAAAAGATTTTAGAGTTCATAACTTTAAATGCTTCATTTTCTGCTGGTAACTACTTTGTTGATTTGCATCTACAGAGGCTCATGACCACAGATTTTTTTTTTTTACCCCAAGAAAATGTGTGACAAAATATGTTAGACAGGAAATAAAAAGCTTTGTTTGACCTTGATCACATGGAGATGTTGGTGCTGATTTTGACCTATCTTCTTCTGATGATGCGCATCCCGGAACTGGTGGTTGAGTCTCTGCACCTGCAATTAGCTAAGAACAATTCCAAAAGGGGTACTCAGCTGTGATCTTCCTCTGCCATGAGGAAATTTAATTCAACAACTTCAGTTCAAAAGCAGAATTATGAAGGAAAGTGAAGATTTTCTACCCCTATGGATTCTCACTGGCAGAACCTCAGCCATACAGTAGATGGCATCACATGAAATGGAAACCATAAATACAAAGAGAAAAAACAGGCAACTGGAAGAAAAACAGATTCTTAAGATGAAATAAATGCAGGGTATATATGGAGTGAGTGGGGAAGTTTAGAGAAGCCACCACGAGTCTGTATTCAAACTTATCCAGTAAATACATTTAACTGTAACACGTATCAGCAAGCACTGCAAACTACCTCAGTAACAACATGACAACACCTTTTCCCAGGAGTGTCAGATCAATTAAATTCATTCTCAAGTTTCCTACGTTTCTGTAACATTTTAAAACAGTGTACAGGGGATCCCAGTATGGAATGAGCAGGTAAATTAATAGAAGCAACTATCAATGTTTTAAAAAATTACAGCACAAACTGTCTATTTCTGTGAGATTGATGATTCCGTTGTGATAATCATGCAAATAGAGATACAAAGTGGCCACCCCATTCTCATCCAGGATACACATCATCACTCAGGTATAGCTCCATCAGTTTTGGGTGTCCTTGGGGTGACCTATGCTTTTTATTTCTAGAAAAACCTGGTTATTCCTATAAAAGACATGATAACTCCAGAACTGTCATCTGGCAAACATCTCCTCTTCATGAGAATCAGCACATGGCTTGTTTATCAACATTTACAACATTAAAGTGTTGTCGCAGTGCTGTCTGCCAGTCAATCAATCAATCAATCATTCATTGCCAATTCTGAGCAATAACAGGCATTTATGTTTTTAACTGTTGCCAGACATTGTCTCTCTGTCAAATTTCCTTCCTCAAAATTAAAAAGGGGAATTTCTTCCAGAAATTATAGACTCAAGATCTTCAACATTGTACCAGGTCAAAATAAATTTCATACCATAGTTCAGAAGAGAAGATTTACATTGACAAAACAGAACTTGGAGTCTTAGATCTGTACTGACATATAAAAAAGTTGGTATGCAAGTCATTTGAGTAAGGTTGAAGCCCAGTTAATAAAGTTACAATACAGTCACGCTTATCTGATCTTTTTAATGTGACAGTACATAGTAAAATTACCTTTTTCCTCCTCTGCCCACTATTAGTGATCTTATCTGGAGTGACTCCAAGATCTGCAAGAACTTTAGCTATGCCTCTAGCATCCACTCCACAGTTTGGTGCCACATTTGTTTCACAGCGTCGATGTACATTCATCTTGCAAACTGTAATGAAATACAGAGTAATATAGTAAATTAAATACTATCTTGGCGCGCATTTGTCTTGCCTAAATCAGATCTTATTGGACCTATCAATTTTTTTAAATAGATACAATCTCCGTAGGAAAATACTAAGTTGGATTTGAAGGTATACTTCAATGCTAATATAAAGTTATTAACCTGATTATCATTCTTCTGATATGATAATGTAGGACAGTATTTTCATACAGTGTCCAGAACAGACACAGGAGCAAATGAAACTATTGAATGGTCCTGTAACTCTTAAATTAAGTTGAATTAGAAAAAAAGTCCTTCAGAGATTGGATTTTAACTGTCCACTATGGAAAGCATAGCATTATATTCTCATGTATTATTGTTTCTTACACTATTTTACTGAAGTAGATTAACTTCTAACGTAGGCCACCAAAAAACTGATAGTGATTTAAGTTTTATTAAAAATTAAGGGTTAAACACCTATGTTATTTAGATGGCAATCCTTTTACTAAGTTCTCTCCCCTAAATCTCCTGAAAATATTATATTATTATGAGGACAAAAAAAAAAAGTTACTCTGCTTCCAGATTATGGGTCAGAGGCAAGAACACAGCTCCATTTAAATTCGTGGAGCGTGGATTTGTTAGGAGCAGATGACATATTTTATCTGAGACTTCAGTGCCCTCTTGTGGAGCAAGGCATAAAGGGAGCACAGCCGCAAGTGTGATAAATCCTAGATTAATTCAATTGTTCAAATTCCTCACCTCTTTATTTTTTAGACAAAAGGAAATTATTAAAAAAAAGTATTTATACAGTTAAATTTCATTATATTTTTCATCAACGAAGCTGTTATTGTACAGCCCCTAAAGAAAAAAAAAATTCCACATTTGCCTCTGAGACTATACCCAGGCACTGTATCTGGCCATAACCATGTGCTTCAGAAAGCTGGTGACTTTCTTTTTTAAGTATGTTTCAGCTGACAAGAAGAGCAAAAAGAAATTGCTAAACATAGTGTTTTCAAAGAATGTATATTCAATGACAAAACCTCAGCAGCAAGTAAAACATTTGAGCTAGGACCCATAAAACTGGACATTGAGGAGTCCAACTGCTTGAAATAGCAGGAAAAATTTATACAGTCCAACTTCATGAACATATTTTGCAAAAAGATGCACAGGAATAAGCAGTGAAAAAGCTTAAAGAAGAATAAATCTCTATTATGTGCTTCTCATGGTGTTAATAACCACACTGGGCAAGGAAGTACATCTTTGAAGAAGGGAGTCACTCAGCACTTGTTAAAGAGAGAAAACCAAGTGCAGAGCAAATGACATTTTCAGTTCATGCAGAAAGCACTGCATTTTTATAGGCAATAACTTTATGGACATGGAGAAAGCAATGTAGAATCTCTGAACTATTGTTTCTATGCATCTGCTACACAGTATGAGAAAAACCAGTTAAGACCAAATGAACAGTATGGTACTTGAGTTAGAATATGAAAGAGAAATCATGTATGCTCAGACTAAGTAGAGAGATACTATAGCTTTGGTTAAAAAAAAAATCAAAGAGGAAATAAGCCCAGATTTAATTGAAAAGCTCAGATTTAATTGAAAAGTCTTCACTGAACACATCTCCACCATAATTAAGACAGCATTTGAGCAGAATCTTCAACAGCTGCCAAGGAATAGCATTTAGAACCTAACATTTTCCCACTGTTCACTAGCTGCAATCACAAGGGAAGGTTTGAACTTCAGAAGTCTCGCTGTGTATAACCTTACCATGAACTAAATATCTTCTTTCTCTTGCTGCTCAGAAACTTGTGACATGAAACAACAGGTCTGACCTTCATCTATAGTTATGTGTCATCCTAAATACTGCAAAGGATGCATTTTTATAGGTAATGTATTTAGACATATATGTGTGGCCCCATGTTTCTGCTGTTGAGAGGTGTACACGTGATTTTTGTATTTATGAAGATGGACCTATCCATTCCTAAGGCATAACAAAATGAAAATGCTTATCATTCCACTGGGCAATACTTCCTAAGAACCTGATAATCATTTCCTTCATGACATAATTTCCTTCCACCCACAAATTGAAGACTTTTATTAACTGTTTCTAAAATACTACTTTACTTTGTACTCTTTTCTCAGCCATTATATAGATCTGCTTGAAACAATGAGATACGGAATCAAACATTTTTGACAACTAAAATGACACAAATGCACCTTCCAGTCATATTTTCACACACAGTCCCTGTACAGAGTACATAGTCCTTAAGTGACAGAACATAACGAATCCTTTATTTTCTGGAATAGAAGGGATAAGCAAACCATAACAAAGGATGACTTAGCTGGGTATCAGAATACCTCATATTCAGGACATGGGCACACAGAATTGCTTCTACCTACTCTAACCAATACAAAATAGCAATTTTTGAAAATGGCATTAAAGGGAAAAGTAGCTGGAATACTGATGTTTAAAAAGTTTAACAAACCTGAAAACACAAAAGGCATATAAACTGAAGGTATGTAAATTGCCGTGCTCATCATTTTCTGTTAACTTCTAATACCCTGCGTGGCAATAAACCTACACAGGAGTGAGTGCAAAGTTACTCAACGTCTGACCTCTGCATCTGTTACTGACTGGTGTTGCCAACAGGGTAAGGACTGCGTTCCAACCATGATGGAAATCCTTACATTGCTCCAAAAAATATTTTCTATTTATTTCTGTACATGTTGACATAGCGACTTGAAGTCTTTCCAAACCTGCAAGTCATTCACAAAGAAAGAGAAAAGCTCTGAAGTGGTGCCTTACCTTTGCATTGTAAACCTTGTCTCAAAAGACCCCAGAGCAGTGAACCACAGTGGTCACAGAAGGTGGGCACTTTGTAATTGTGAATGCTGAACTTGTGAGGCATGTTGACACTGAAACGCTGGGATCCCACTTGCTGAAAAAGGACAGCACAGCATATTTCATTTTAATTAATTTCTTTGCAATCGGTATATGCTGAGGGTCTGTTGCATTTTGAAACCACACAGAATTCAAATGAAATCAAATAGATCTGTGCTCAGATGATGACTATTGCATTAGATATACTCCAAACCCAGAATTCTTTTCGCTGCTTTAGCTGGGTAAAAAGAGGGGAAGGGCTGCTGTTGTCCAAGAGATAATGACTAAAGTCTACTTCCTGGTACTTTTGGGAACAACAAATACATAGCTATCAGGAAAGATCTCAATGTGGAAGGCAAGGAAGTCACTCCCAATTGTTTTAGGAACATTAGGCCAAACTAATACAGGACTAGAAAAAGAAATAGATCATAAACCTTTTCATATCCCACTCTGCTTTGGATTATGATAATGACAATGATAACCTGTTGTGTTCAGGGATTCCAAGGCATGATTATTTACTTATTCAAGTATGTCATTGGTAAGTTTTCATAGTGGCCATCACACTGCAGGAGATTTATTTTTATGTTTTTCCTTCCCTTTTCTATTACCGCTGGCATTTCTCCAGTGATCTAGTACCCCTACTAAACAATGAGACTATCAGCAAATTATGCAAGTCTCCACCAGTCTGGAGCCTGGGAATATAAACCTGCACAAGATTTTGTATATTCCTGTTAGTACTACACAAAACCAGCACTAGCCCAACACAATCCTTTATCACAATTGTATGCACGTGATCACATTTTGGATGTAAAATATTCGATGTACACTAGATATTACTGAATGGTTCCAGTAAGAAAAATGCTAGTGAATTGCACAGAAAAAAATGAGATCATTTAGTACCTCAGTCAAACATGCTGAAGTTGAAAGAACAGATTACAACTGCCCTGTTACATACAACTCTGATTTGTAACTTAAAGGTAGACTTTTCCAATCATATATATGTAGGTTTGCAACAAATACAATTAAGAAATGCATTTTTTCCATGTGGCCAAGGAACTATGATCACCAAAGACGACCTCACCTAAGCCTATGGTGAAGGACAAGGTGCCTTTGCTGTTGCACAAAACAATGGGCAGTGAGTGTACATTTGCTTTTCTGATGAAGCATCAACCAAAAACTTCTATGTAAGAAAAAGCATTCACTGTTTATACTTGAAGGATAAAACTATTTAAAAAAATATCACTACATTTTGACAGTTTGGATGTAGTCTTTGTTGAGGTGAGACTTTAGAAGCAAATTCTGATCAGTCTTTTATGCTGGTGCCAGATACCCATCCAAGCATCCCAGGTCTCCTAACAGCTGCTGAAGGCTCAGCCACACAAAACACAGCCAGGGGAATGAGGGATCCCAGCCTGCTTCTTCTGAATTAAACTGACAAGGCTTGTAATAACTCAGAAATGGAGAGGGAATGTTAAAAATGAAAAGGAGTGGAAAGAGCTCTCTGAGACTTTGAGCTTAGATGTTGTAGAAAGTAATACAATTAGAAATAAATTTCTGTATGATAATTCCCATGTAAATGAAATTGTGATGCCAATCCAGCATTCCAAAGCAAATGTTACACCACAAAATAACCAGAAGGGTACAAAAAAGTCTGTAGCATCTATTGATTAAACAGAGGAGATGATGCTATCTTGAACACATCAAAGACAGAATTTTAGATAGAAAAATTAATTTATAAACACTTACCTCATCGTGAGTTTCCTGTTTTTTTAAGCCAGCACACTTAGTTATTATAAGTTCATGGCATCTCTTGTGAACTACACAAGTGCAAACTAGAAAGACAAAAACAGATAAACGAATGAGTTGTCATGATCATTAATTTTAAAGCAGAAGTTTGATCTCAGGAGACTAGAACCACTGGGACTTGAAAGTGTGCAAGTGACTGGTGGTGATTTGGTGTGTCTTGTTGGACACCAACTAAGTTGGTTTACAAAGATCAAAGAAGATAATGGACTTTCAAAAGACCAAAGAATTTTAAGATAATTACAACATATCTGCCAAATATCTCATCTGTAAAACTACCAATTACTTTCTTAAATGTTAACTGCAATTTTTCTTGATTTTAAATCACATGATTTATTTATCTGATGAAGTCCATGATCTCCACATTACATGAGGCACAATAGCAAAAACAATTCCTGTTTAAAGAGTTTCCATGGGAAAACAGATATAAAGATAACTCAGTGTGAAAGGCAAAAGAATTAAAAAAAAAAGAAGCCTAACATTCTTTCTGTAACATATTATCATAAGCCGATAGTAGTAAAAGGTTTCAGGAGGCAAAAATGTTTTACCATTATACATCCTGATTACTTAATCAATGAATAACGTTTGCAGATATTTTCAGATAAGATAAACAATTACTAGGTCTTTCATACTGTAAAATTCAAGGTCATTAAACAAAGTAAAAACCCTCATAGTGAACTAATGAATTTCACTTTCTTCAGTTTTATTCATTGCTATAAGAAAAAATTAGATCAGAAGTTGAGGTACCTCTCCAGGTACCTCTGTGAATTAATACAGCAATTCTTATAATAGAGTGTAAAGCTCTATTAATAAAAAAATGGCATTTACTTATTCACTACAGGATATAATACAGTAATTCTTATCATAGCATGTAAAGTTCTAGAAAAAAAAGGGCATTGACTTATTTACAATGAGATTTCATCATGTCTTTTGTAAGTGAAAAATCATCACTAACTTGATGGCTTCTACTTGCTAGATGAGAATTAAGTACTAACACATCATCCCAAGAAGTAACTGCATAAAGAAGTAGGAGTACAAGAAATTGAGTTGAAAAATGGGAGATGAAAATGAAGCACTTGTGCAGTCTTTGCTATAACCTTCTCTAATGATGACCTCTATAATTATCTCATCTATTTAAATTACAGTCTTCACAATTACCTGGAACTTTTAAACACAGAATCTTAAGCAGAATAAAGAGCTCTCAATTTTAAAATGCAAGACTTGAAAAAAGAAAAAGTCAACTTCTATAGATATGGTTCCCTAGATATGTATATATGAAGAGATATCTGGGATATGATGCTCAGTGAGAGCATAATATGTTGAGACAAACTTATTCTGATCATCACGTGTTAAATTCTTAGCATCATACATATACAATGCCTGATAAAAACAGCTTATTACTTATATAACATAATAAATATATTTAAACTATCTTTATGTAGAATTTCTCTTACCTTGACATTGGTATCCCTGTTTTCCTATTACACCCCTGAAAAAGAATAAAGTGTTTTAGAAAACTAAGAGGAAATATTTTAAAAAATGAAAACATTTTTTCCTTCCCTTTACTGGATGTGCGCATTTTTAAAGAAAAGCTTCTCATAACCAATCACTGATAATTGCATGCCTGGACTTCAGCTCAAAGTAGGAACATTTCAGCTGCTGAGAGGTAACAGGAAGGATGAGAGACCATGAAGACAATCAGAAGTACAGACACATTTACTATACTGAAACACACAAAGCCAAAGGGTGCACGGAAAGGGGGCAAAGTGGTAAATAATTATCGAGAAGACCTCTGAATAGACTGATTGCATTTGTCAATATTACTTGAAATCACCTTAGCCAACATAAAACCTAACTCCCTGGCACTTTTAGTGGAATGCAATTGAGTTCATGCACATTTCACATAATTTTACATTAAGAAAGACTGATTGATTACATACTGCTAAGAAATATTTACTGTTGATCTCATCAGATCTTAAGTCCAAATCAGTATCTCTAGGTCACTTTGGAAAACATCAGGAGTTGCTGAAAAACAACTGAAAACTGAACGTCTCCACTTCTCCCTATCTGAAAACTGAATATACTCAAAATAATGTAAATAATTCCTAAAAGGGAGTTCTTGGTGTACATTGTAGTAATAAAGACTGTACACTGAGCATGAAAATCTCTGTGCCATTAGAAGTATAATATACCCATATTCCATTAAATTCAGTAGGATGTAAAGGAGCTTTGAATTTCTTAGAAGAAAGATGGTGATTCTTAATCATATAACAAAGAATTCTGTCAGACTGACAAAATGCAAAAGTCTAACATTAATTCTAGATCTACACTTCTACTAGACTGGTTGTCTACCTGGAATTTAGTGTGCATTAGATAGGGAAGTATGTAACTTTGTGACTCAGAGGAGAAGAACCACAAATACAACCAACTCTAATATTTGTGATGGGAGTTTAACAGCCTTCTGTTACCATCTGCAACACTGTTGACAGGCTAATGTCAAAATAAAGAGGAAAACGCTTGATAGCATTTTCACTTCAGTGAAACAGGAAAGCACGCTAACTCCCCAACTCAAAGCTGCTGAGAAAGCAAAGCCAAAGTCACTCCATACCATATAAAGTCTCTGCAGTGTGAGCAATATGTTGGTTGTCTAAGGTAGGTGGCCATGAACTTGTGTCCATTAACCTGATGCACCCTGCGCCGCACGGCTCCCTGGCGCTTCCTGGGGCGCATCCGCTCCCGGAACACGCGCTCTTCATTGTCCTTGGGTGCTGAAACACAGGGAAAAGCAATCAGCACTGGCTGCCACAGACACAAGTCTGGAAAAACTCAAATGCTACGCATAGGCAGATATTCTTCAAAAATAAAAATAATCCTCTGTACCCAGCAGTGTAAAATAGCTTCCTTAAGTTTTGGGTAATTTTTGTTCATTTTTAGCAACAATTAGCAGAGGGCAAAGGTTTTCATTGCTTAGTACAGGAACTTCTAGTTCTTCTAAAGCTCCATCTGTAAATTCACGCTAAATTGGGATGAAGTTCTCTACACTTTATCACTATCAAGCATACTGACAACCTCTTAACAGTGATTATACAGCTAGATTCTCCGAACAGCTCAAGCTTTCACATCACTAGATCTTCGGGAGAAGAAAAAGATCTCAACATTCCCATGCCCCTGCACACTCAGAAAATGCTGATACAAGTGAAGAAAATTGAGTAAAAATATGCATTATCAAGCAGAACTAAAAATTCCATCCAGAATTGATTACTTTGTAGAATTTCTGATTAAGATCTGAGCTTCAGACTCTAATAACCCACTTTGATACAATACATGCTCAGCAAAATGTTCAAGGGAAGGAAGTTGTTCTTCTTAACAAATTCCTATTCCAATTGTACATAAGATTTAATGGTAGAGGAAGTATAAAATGAAGTTGATATAACCCAGAGTGAAAACAATTGAAAAAAATCTTCAGAGTGCATTGGGCCTTTTTCTTAAGTTTTTTTTTTTTTTTAAGTATCACTAACACCATCTTAAATATTTTGTATGCATTAAGCAAAAACTGAGGATGAATTAGCAACGAAGAACAGTTCACAATTGTTAACGAAAGACAGATTTTAAAAACATTCCCTGAGCCACTCATGCCTTGGCGAGCTAGAGTATAAGACTTGGAGGGGGCCATACTCAGTCGTCCACTGCACTCAATATTTTGGTGCATATAACACTTTTGATCTGTAGTTAACACTTGTCATTCTTTGAATTTCAGCTACTCTGAATCATTACAATGACCTAAAAACACCAGCTTTGGTCTGCTGCGAGATTTTGTGTACATGATTGAGTCGTCCAAGCAACAGAACAGTACCTAATGATAACACATAGAAAATTAAAAGTCTGAGAACAACTTAATGTATAAAAGTCTCAAATTCTTTTACAAACATTGGAATAAATCCTGGTTTTGAGGATTGTAGACATAAAAGGTATTGATTAAAGAATTTCTAGAAAATTGTCTTAAATTGAACCAATGGATGGACACCTTGGGAAAAAAACAGAGCACAGATGAACAAACGGAGATCGATATCTTTCACTGCAGTGCAAAGCAGTGAAACTCCTTGACACCAGTAAATTTATTTACGCACAGAAGAGCCTAAACTCCATACATATCAATGTTTTACAAACACTTCCTACTCAGGGTCGGTTTTCACCCTAAGATGACACATCTGTAGGATGGCCAGGGTGGAACTCCTTTTCTATTCTGAAGTGAGCAGTAAATTCTCAGTAAATAAACACTGCCTCATACACAAAGCTACTCCTTTTATTTAGGCTGAAGACCAACCAAAAAGCAATGGTTGTAGGCTGCCCTTCAAAAAAGAGATAAGAAATGCCAGACAGTTACCAATTATGTTTATTTTTACGTTGTCAATTTTGTTAATTTTTAGGTATTAAGCAAAACCCTAATGACTAATAAATATCCCAGTTTCTTAAGAAAGTCTGTCTTCCATAAAGAATATGTAATAAGTAATTGAAAATCCAACAAAAAATTCATTTTTCCAGCTTCTTGATGATTTACTGACTTTACAAAGCTTCCGGAAATCTTTTAAAAGCTATTATAGGAAATAATTCTATATTAATACAGATCTGCACTTTTGGTTAACATCCAGATTGTAGACTTTGCTACAGTATGCACAACCTGCATGTGAGAAAGTTAAAACTCAACTCTTCTGGAAAGGTTTCTCAAAAAGTTATGAGGTTACATGAAATGAACAAGTGGTTCTGACAGTGCACAATACACACTTGATACATTCAGTTTACAGTATTGCTTTTCTCATTTTTTCACTCTAAGTGCAATTCTTCACAGATAAACCACCTGTAATTTTACAGAGCATATAAAATCGTCCTCTTGTTTTGGCTACATAAACTCAGTATCGTGACACTGAGGTTTTTTTTTTGCTTGTTTTGTTTCTATCAAGAAAAACTTAAAACTATTTTCTCTGTGTTAGTTTCAATTCTATATTTAATTCTCTAATGAAATTCCATTTTTTCCTTCTAATACTTACAGTCTAAATAAAACAATGAAACAGTATCCTTTCCAGAAAATGCGCTGACTTGAAAACAGATACAAGCAATACATCTGAAAGTATGAGATTAAACGGCAGGCCTCAATTATCAAAAATCACTTCCACACAAACAGCATCACAGTGTGTGAGAAGGATCCTCTAACAGCTCAAGAAAATGTACTTTCCTTGGTCTACCTGGGATAATGCTGGAGGTTCATTAGCCAGTTGCTGTCAAACAGTCCCTGCTGTCAGTCTGCTATTCCCCTTTTGTCACTGAACACCGGCACCTGGCCAAATCCATGCACCATGCCCTGCTTTAGAGTCAAAGTGCACAGATGAACTGCATGCTGGAGAGCATTGACTCTGCCTCCACCTCACCTCTCATTACACCCTGGGGACAATCCCCACCTCATCAGTCAGCAGCAGTACTCCTTTAGAGGGCTTAGAGCAGCATAGAATCATCGAATCATGGAATCATTAAGATTGGAAAAGACTTCTAAGATCTCTTGGTCCAACCACTAACCCAGCACTGCCAAGGCCATCACTAAACCATGTTCCTAACTGCTACATCTACATGTCTTTTAAATATGTCCAAGGATGGTGACTTCCCCAGGCAGCCTGTTCTAATGGATGACTACACAATTTGTTAAGAAAGTTTTTCAATCTAGACCACCCTGGTACAACTCGATAGCTTTTCCTCTTCTATCAATTGTTATTTGGGAGAAGAGATCAACTCCCACATCACTCCACCTTCCTAGAGAGCAGAAAGGTCTCCTCTCAGACTCCTTTTCTCCAGGCTAAACAAGCATCTGACATTACAGTGCATGACTGACCACTGGGTGACTGGACATGAGCCTTTCATCACAGCAGATTGGCACAAGAGAAATTAGCTCACCCACAAGCTTAACATTAACTTCAAGTTAACATTAAGTTCAGGCACTTATTCACTGTAATCCTATATAAACATAAGCAAAACTTTCCCAATGACCCCAAGCAAAACACTGTCACATCTTGCATAAGTCTGGATTTTTAAAAAAAATTTCTACTGAAAAGATGGTCAGGCTTTGGAACAGGCAGCCCATGATGTGGTGGAGTCACCATTCCTCTAAGTGTTCAAAAAATGTATGTGTATGGCACTTAAGTACATGGTTTGTGCTGAACATGGAGGGGCTGGGTCAACAGGCAGACTTGATGACCTCAAAGGTCTTTTCTAACCTTAACAATCCTGTGATTCACACTGCTGTTTCGGGCCACAGGCATAAAATCAGGCAGGAACTGTCCCAGGTGACTCAGAGGCAGATGATCACATCTCTTCCGGCTCATAGCCAGGGTTGTGAACCACTTATTTCTAGCAGAACTCACAATAGTCTATATTTAAATTAAAATCAATTTATCTCATACTTCCACACTAGAGATTATTAATTTATCTGTCTGGAGACATCTACTTTGTAAGGGAGTGACAGTGCTCTCCCCAAATATCTCTCATCATTTACAAACAGGAAAGCAAAGATTAGTAAATACTATCAGAAAGCAGGGAATATTTGGGAAAACCCCCAACATTTGTATGAGATAGACAATTAGCGTTTTCAATGCATTCTTTTGAAAATCCTAGCATCCCAAACAAAATTGGCCTTTTAAATATATTTTTAAAAGTCTTACAGAGGTATGCATAAGGTTCTAGAAAATACTATCTGCATACTGTGCATGGCATTTCTACTCTTAGCAGAGGAGTTAAAATTAAGTGAATTTTTCATAGTCGTGATATCAGCAAGTTTCAATATAAACAATTTATTCTTATGGTTTTTCTACTAAATAGTCACAGAGGGTTATTATTTACTCAGTAAAGGCTGTTTCTTTATGTAATGTACATTCTGTTCCCTGTTCTGATTTTGAGTCCTTCTGTCTCCTGTACTATTCAGTTTATCCTTTTAAAATGCATTTCTTATGTTTTATTTTCAAAAGATGGAGTAAGAAATTATGGTAATTTTCAAATGTTCATAGAGAATACTGTCAATGGAGCACATTGAGTTTAGGCTTCATATGGTGGTACTTTAGAACTGGAAAACTTAGAACTAATTTTATTTCAAAACTATACCCAGTAATGCCACTACTTCTTTTCACTGTAGCCAAGAGTAACTCTTGAGTTATTTGAAAAACAATAGCTTATAATTGCTTTTATATACTCATATGTATATATATATATAACGCTGACAATTTTAAAGACTCAAAAGACTTGCAGGCTCCAAGCTCTAAGGGAAGTGGTATAAAAGTCAGAAGTATCTGGCATGAAAAATTGCACAAAACTCATAAGTACCTGCAAAATGAAGGCTTAAACTAACTGTCTGAACTACATTTAATACTGTTCATTGTGTAGTATCCATTAAGTATGAATTATAAGCCACAACTTAAAATTCATTACTTAAAATTCAAAAGAAAGGCAAGTGAGGCAAAATGCTCAGCAATCTTCAAAGGAAACAAGATTGGGGGAGTAAGACTTGTATACCAAATAACAAAGGCACAACCGTGTCGGGTCTTGTTTCATGCTAAAACAGTTTCAGCATAAATGAGAAGGGCTTAATGTAAAACACTAACTGCAACAATATTATCCTGCATAGCCATTTCCATGTCTCATCTTCAGTGTTGTGAGTACTTACAGAATTCTGACAGCAACCGAAAAAACAAAAAAGCAAAAAATAAGGTAGAAAAAGTGCAAGAGAGCATACACTCAAACAGAGGGGATACCCAACACTTTTTATTGCTGATGATGCTGACTTTTAAATGGGAACAATGCTGATCCCTTCCCTGAATCTGTAGGTGACTGTTACCAAACTGTCAGTGTTTGGGGAAGAAAAAAACCACTGAAGCTTTAGTTAAATGGCTTCTGCCCCATCAAAGCCAAAGTGTGGGCCATGCATGACAGTAATGCAGCAACTGGTGGAGCTGCCAGGTAGCCCCTTGCAAGAGAACTCTGACCCCTCATGCCACTTCTGGCACAAGGGGCTTTTCACCCTGGGCTTCTCCTGGGTGTCACATCGCTGTCATCCCTACCTTACAAGCACCTACCAGAAAGCCATCTGGTTTAACATCAACATATAATAATTACAACTGACCCTAAGCGAACAACAAATGCAAAGGAACAATGGTTTTACTGATGTTTCATTGCTGAAGATGAAAAATAATAGTTTTTTTATCATATTTAACCCTGATCACTTTAACTAATATGTAGGTACTGAAATAGAGCTTTTGTTTTAGCACTATATAATGTCTAAATAGAGGAAGGATATTGAGTGAAGCAGGAGAGGTAATTTGTCTAAAAATATGTTGGAAAGTGAGAAGGGGCAGAAACAATCTCCAGCACTTTTCAGGATTCAGAATGGAGTGTAACCAGATCATTATGCATCAAAATGAGGTCTCAAAGGATTATTCCTAAACTCTATTCTGGGCTGTACAATAGAAGCATATATACTGTCATCAAGGTTTCTCCAGGCAGAAATCATGATAGGATTTTGCCTTTATAACTTTAATCTACTTTAAAGGGAAAAAAACCCAAAACAACAAAAACTCATGGCAAACAAAAAGCTAAACATCCCCATATATTTGCATTTTTATATTCTTTCTTTCAAAAAAAAATATTGTTTAGTAGTAACACATACAACAAACTAATTTTGTACTTTTTAGAGAAAAAAATGGTAAGGTAAACACTATAATATGATTTCATAAAGCTGTTACTGATGAGCACAGAAATCATGTAAATAATTTACCACAGTCATAGAAAGCGCATGAAATTTTCCTTTGTCTTTTTCTAGAAGTACTGTATTTCCAGACTATTAAATGAGAAACAAACATACAGATTTTCCTTACTGTATCTCTAATCTGCTTTATTTAAGAGACCCAACAGGAAATTTCTTGTTTAATAGAAGAATCAGATACTTCAATAACACTGTATTGTTAACAAAAAAAAAAATGCTGAGTGCTACTAAAGAAATAAAAAAAATGCTCTTAGAATGGGTGAGTTTTTAAAGATGTATGTGTCTAGACATGTCTGCTAACACCAGCTGTTTACTAAATGCACCAAATAATAAATTCCATTTTAAAGTATATCAAACCCAAGTATGGTGGGTGGCTTTGTAGCGTGGGCTGAGGCTCAAACACATGCTTACCTTTAAATGCTTAAATTCATGTCCATAATACAGATTCTGTCACTATGTATTTTAAAATTTCCCTTGATATCTACGCACATAGAGTTGACTTGGGCTGTGACAGGTACACATTTTAGTTTGAGGACTTCTGTTACTTTGTTTTTTTTAAAAAAAGAGCCCAAACCAAAACACCAATGGCACTATAAAGCTGTTCAGTGATTACTTACACAATTCAAAGTTTTTCTACAGACTTAATTATTAACAGGACCACATTTATAAGCTCACTCAAAGCTGAAGGGACAACAGTAACACCTCACATCTTTTCAAACAGAAATACTTCCACATTCAATACACTTAACAAAGGAGGATTTAGTGTCCAGAAGTACTAAAGAGTCTCATAGATACTGATGGTCCAATTTCAATTTGAGCATACATAGAACTTCAATTTAGTTTTCGGAAATGTCCCAGCCTTGGTGGCTGGCAATAATTAGGACCAAGTGTTCAAAACCAGGTGTGAGGTATATGAAGAGACTGGGTGAACCCCCAGTGCTGCCTCAGCTGCAGCCCATCCATTCAGCTACTGCTGGGGTGAGGAGGGATTAGTTTCCTTTAATTTTTCCTTTAAATGACTTGGAGACTTTTCTTAAGAAAGACTTCAAGATAAGCCCTCAAGTTTCTGCGCTTGATCACCACAAGAGCTACAGAATTAGCAACAATTTACACGAGCTTAAAGCATTAACAACAATATACATATAAAGTATTAACAACATGGAATTACACATGGTCCTCTTCAGCGACCACACAGCATGGTTTAATAAATCTAATATTTAACAATCACAATTCTATTTTGTAGGAACTGGACAACTGGTAGGGGATGGATATAAACATGCCGTCCATTTTTATGAACCCTGGGAGCTCACATGGATGACGGGGTACTCACCTCAATTTGGAGGGTGGATATAACAATTTCTGTACTTAGACAGTTTAAGTATAGAAACACAAAGCAAGTACTTAAGCTTTGTAGTACTTACAAAATACTTAAACACAAAGCAGGCAAATCAGAAATGGATCCCTCCTACTTCCTCTCAATTTCTTTATTGGTAACATTAATGATTTTTATAAAATTGTATTCCTGAAACAATGTACCAGCTTGCAACTACAATTTACATATTACAATGTATTTGACAAAGTTATATCACCAGAAACACCACAGGGAATTTATTGCTATGTGGCAGGTTTTCTGAAAAGTGAATTTCACATCTCAATGTTTTTAAAATAAAGTTTCAACTTCCAAACCTTTTTCCACAACCCAGACATTGGGTCTTTTTCAATTGTAAAGGAGATATCACAGGCAACAGGACCAAAAACACCAATAATCAATGCTAACTAAGGTTATTTCAGTCTTTGGGTCTTAATTTTCAGGAGGAACAAACAGCCTCACTATAAAAACAATGCCCTTATGTCAACAAATCTGCAATTGAAATTAAAGAACTGGAAATGCATTCTACATATGGCAAAAACTAAAGCTATTATTCAGGAGAAAAAACTTACTCCATGAAATTTAATGTGTCTATTCACGTCCTAACTAGTAACATAAAGTAATTTACAAAATGTAGGACTATTTTTGTGCCATAACTTGACTTGATAAACTTGCAGGCAGTAAATTAAATTAGTTTGTGTCAGTAAGAGTCAGATCGTGTTGTTACAGTGTTAATAATGAGCAGTATTAGCAGCCTGGTGTTAGCATTGTTAGTGCTAAGCCTCTAACAGACTAACAAGATGAAATAGCCGATATTAAGTCAACTACTTACTAGAGCTACAAAAGCACAAAATCTTCTAAATGAAGAAACAACATATATATTAAATTAGATTATTATTATAAGTTTATTGGAACTGATCAGATTATTGTATTGATCAGAAAAGCTAGCCCTGGGACTTAACCTCTCTACTGTCACTGCTGCAAGTCTACAAACATGTCCTGCAATTTGATTGCCCCGTGCTCCTGGGAGCACACCCAGCCCTTTGTGGTGGCAGCAGTGGTGGCTGGTGCTCTGGTGACACACGCTCATCCTGGCTGTGCTTTGTCTCCAGTCAAAGAAGGAGGATGAGACAAACCATCACGGTGGTCAGGGTGCTGCTGTGGGAACTGAACTTCCACAGCCAGGTTTATTTTAACAGAGCTCCAGGCTATGGAAATATCTGCAGGGTCAAATGACCTCTCTGAAGGGTCAACACCTGAGCTGCTGGCCTTTGTCAGCTCCCTGGAAAGGAAATTGTGTTGTGATGTGAAGAAGGAAAACAAGCATTGTAAAAACTTCAAGACAAAGCTCTTTTCCCAGAGGTAACTATTAAAGCAGACAGATCCCAAATGACACTATTTTAAGCAAGTGTTAGTGATAGATTAGAGAAGTTCAGCAGACCCTTTCTTATATTTGCAAAAGCTACATACGTTATGATGAAACAGAACCTTATACGACTGGGATTTCTAGTCTTTCAGAAGTTGTTTCTTGAATATTTTTTCAATTCCAGCTTTGTTCCTTTCCCATAGAATAACAGAAGTCCAAGTGGCAGGCACCTAGGAGATTCCTGAGCTCAGTCTCCTGCAGTGGGGAAGTGTCCCATGAACTTCAGGCATCCTTAGCTTTCATTTTTTTGATGGCTCTCAAAAATCTCCAGTGAGGGAAATTCCACAACGCACTTGTGTATCTTGTTTCACTACTCTGGCAGGCAGACTGTTTTTCTAATACTCAACCTCAATCCTTTTGCAATAAGTTATGCTGGATGAGTGATGGCACCCTGAAAAAGCAAGTTTTTGCCGACGCAGAAACTGCTGAAGTATCTGTAGCAAGGCAGCCATTATCCTGTGGATACTGTGCAAAAGGCCAGAGACACAGCAAGATCTCACACAAAAGAGAACTGAAAAAAATTTGTATGATTCTCAAGTCACAGCAAGACAGAAACTGCTTTGCTCTACACAGGACCCTGTGGATATTCCAGTCACATGCTAGCTACAGAAAAGTCACAGTATCTGAAGGCAGAAAAGGGAATGAAAATCTCTTACTGCCTGAAGCTACTAAACCTCAAAGTTGTCTTCCTGATTCCATTTCCAGATCCCCATCCTGAAAGCAACAATTTGTTTCCATCCAAGCTTTGAAAAAAGCACTCTTGTAGTTATAATTTCTATATTAAAATTCCATATAAGCACGTTAAGGATCTATGGGGCATCAATCACATACATAGGCCAGAGAAGATGGCTTTCAAAGCAGGGTTTAATAAAAGTTGAACCCTCAGCAAGCTCAAGCCTGTGATACACATTGCACAGATTCAAAGTACCTCATAGTGGCAGTGAAATATTACCTACAATTAGAGAAGTGTTTTTGCTTTTTAATTTTTTTCTCTATTTGTTTCTCAGTAAAGTACTAACTGTTTGCTTGTACCCTCCACAGGGCAGGAGGAGCCCACTGCAGAACTGACTGTGATCCAGGGAACCTCCCACAGCACCTATGTAACAACTGAGACAGCCAGAGAAGATTGCATAGCAGCTTCCTCACTGCAAGCAGGAAGATCCCTTTCAGTTTGACTGATTTTGGTATAAAGTAAAAAGCACAGAATCCTCAACACTTTGCTCAAAAAAATGCTCATGAAAGCCAGAGGAAGCTTCAAGAGCAGGGAGAATGGCAAGTGATATATTAATATTTTATTTATGTAGACTTTTTTTTTCTTATATTTTCAGGTAATGATAATGCTATTTTTCAACTAATTAAAGATTTTAAAATTTGGAAATTATTTCTCCCTTTCAACAGTACTAAAGTAGTAAGACACAAAGCAGCTGTACCTTCATGTAGATAAGCCCACTAATGAGAATTTAATGGTTCTAATAAACAAAAGAGGATTTGACTCCAAGCAGTATGACTTATTAAAACAAGGCAATCAAACCTTTTGATTTAATTTTTCACAACTCTACTGATGAACTGAACAAAACAAGTGAGAGATATTAGTGTTATGCCTCAAAAGGACTGTTCTCTGATGCAGCTGTCACCAAAAAAATAACATCTTGACACAATTTTTCCATTTTTGGCCCAATATACAGCCCATAAGACACTTACACCAGTGTTCCAACATGTCACACTTTTCTTTCTAGTTTATCTATTAGTAAGGACTGTATTATGACAATCTTGTCATCCTCTACCAACAGCCTCATCTCGTCCATTTCCTAAGTGGGCAGTTCTTGAAATCAATCGCAAGAGACAAAACTCAGCAGCAAAAAGAACTCCTTCCCTCTTTCCACTGTCTTGCAAACGTGGGAGGAATTTTTCTTATTCTCATATCCCCCCCAAGCACACAACAAAAGCTTAATTAAGAACATCTCTGACTCACAAGCAGCGCTATTAAGGCAGCTCTCACATCTGTGTCTTTCAACATTACATACATTACTATAAATTTACACTCAGAAAACAGTAAGAAATATCTTACCTAAATCCTGAAGTACCCAATATGATTTATTATCAGCATATGACTTTCACATCCCAGTTCAACAAAGTATTTCTGGATGTGATTGTAAGAAAGAGTATATTCACTCTGCCATGGATTGCAATGAAAATTTCCCAATACTTAAAGCACTAGACAATCCTCTGCGTGATAAAAATGGGCACACATGCTAAACAGTATGTTCTTTCTCCTTGCCAGGCTGATGGACACAGCATCGTGAGGGAATTGCAGATGATGATGTCAGCAGAACCTGAATGTGTTATATAGGCTTTGACTGGGGAGGTGATTGACACATGACTCTGGAACAAGGAGGGGACCCCTTGTTCCTGTCATGATGTCCCCTCATAACCTGTTATTGGCAGAAGAAGCATTTCTCAGTGACAAGATTAAATAAGAGAAGCTTTAATGTCTTTCTCATTTGCTTTGGGTTCCAATACACAGAGTATTTCATTTTAGTGTTCAAACACTATACAACAATAAAAAAAACAGAGCAATGAGGGGAGATCAGAGTGTTAACTCATTCTAGAAGGAACTGGGGTCTGACCATGCAGTTCATACCAGGTCCACCACGTCCTCTGATTTGTAATATCAGATTGCTACCTATAAAGATAATGTTGATTTTTTTTTGCAGGCCTTCATGTAAAAGAATAGTAAAGGGATCTCTCTCAAGGTTCTCAGGATTCCCAGAAAAATTTTGCAGCATTTGAGGTTTTGTACAGTGTGCTTGCTGAAATATACATCACTTGAGAATCCTGGCTCTTGTTAAATGAAGCAACACATATCTAGCCCTCAGGTGATGGAGGAACACTTGAAAAATGTGAGGCAAATGCACACACCACCCCAAATACATTATGGAAAATTGTGCTTGTCTCTCTACACTCGATACATGAATACAAAACAGTACGGGGTTCACATGGCGAGGTTTTGGTGGTGGTGGTAAGCTACAGGGGCAGCTTCTGTGAGGAACCTTCTGGAAGCTTCCCCTACATCCACAAATGCCAGCTGGGTGCATGATGGACCCATGCTAGCTGATGCTGAGCCCATCAGTGATAGGGGGAGCCTCTGGCCTTAAGTATTATGCACAGAAAAAACTCCACTGTGCAACACCAGAGAAATAAGAACATGGGGGAGAAACAATGCTGCAGACAGCAAGTTCAGTGAAGAACGAAGGGGAGAAGGTGCTTTAGGTGCTGCAGCAAAGACTCCCCTGCAGCCCATGATGAAGACCATGGTGAGAGAGCCTATCTCCCTGTAGCCCATGGGGGTTCACAGTGGGGCACAGATCCACCTGCAGCCTATGGGCAGCCCCACACGGGAGCAGGTGGATGCCTAAAGGAGGCTGTGATCCCATAAGAAGCCTGTGCATGAGCAGGACCCCAGCAGGATGTGGAGACCCATGGCAAGAGAAGCGCATGCTGAAGAAGGTTTGCTGGCAGGACTTGCGACCCTGTGGGAGGGACACATGCTGGAGCAGTTTGTGAAGAACTTCAGCCAGTGTGAAGGATTCATGTTGGGCAAGTTCATGACTGTCTCCCATGAGAGTGGCCCCATACTGCAGCAGTGTGAAGAGCCCTCCCTCTGAGCAGGAAAGAGCCCAAGAGAAAATGTGTGATGAACTGATGCAACCCCCATCCCCTGTTCTGCTGTGCCGCTGGAGGAGAGAACATAGAGGATTTGGGTCTTAAGCTGAGCCTGGGAAAACAGAATGAGTGGGGGGAAGGTGTTTCAAGATCTAGTTTTATTTCTCCTTATGCTTCTCTGATTTGATTGGCAATAAATTTAATTGATTTCCCCAAGTTACATATGTTTTGCTCTGAAAACCCTCTCCCCACAGAGTCATGTCTCCCTGTCCTTATCTCAATACATGAGCATTTCATAGAACTCTTCTCCCCCATCCTGTTACAGAGGGGAGTGGCAGAGAGACTTTGTGGGTACCTGGCTGGGCTCAACCCATCACTGCTGGACTAACTTTGGGTCTTACTGTGTAAGACACACACAAGGGTAAAAGACAAGACTCTGTTTGAGCCAAGTTCTAAAAGCATATTTTTAGAAGCTTTTAAAAGCTTACTTTTTTCTAACTTTTGCTATATTTTTTTGCTATATTCCAAATGTCCTGGTTGCAAAGTTCATTTAGCCCTTATTCTCCAACCTTTGGTAGAACAGATGTATTGGTGTCTTTCTCATTTTCAGTGATTTGGTGAGCATGTGGTTCAAACTTTCACATGAAATGCAAAGTGCTTCTGGCTTATGAAAATGCTTAACTGGCCACCTAATTTCTAACTGAGCCAGAATTTCAGAAAAATGTTGAAGCATCATCTGCTTGAAGGAATCTAATGGGACCTGAGCTGTTTTACCTGACATATAGCAGATTAAGTCTCTAATAAAAAATATACTCACAGAGGAAAAGAATTGGCAAAGAGCCTTCAAAGAGGCAACAGATGTGTTGATTGAGATGTATTTTGTTTTTCATAGTTCTCTAAAATTGATGTAAAATTCAGGAATGCTTAAAAACTTACTGATGGAGGCAGCTGGCAAGTGGGAAGAGTGGGATTTTGGATGATGAGGTGACTTAGCATTGGAATTGAGAGAAAAAAAAAAAAAGACCGAAATGGAATCCAACAGAGTTTTAAACCTCTCTTTTTCAAAAAGGAAACTCACAGAAGAAAGGGACATGAAAGAAAAGGGAGGAGAAATAAAAGGGAACATAGGGCTGATGAGAGAGGGCACGTCAGAGAATACTCATTTTCCTCCCTGCAGGATGAGCTGTGAGCAAAGCAGCTCATATCTGTCAATGGCCCAAACTCCAAGGGCAATTTGAGTTTAGAATTACTGTTAATCAATTAATTTCCTTTCTACTCATTGTACAGAAAAGTTAACTCTCCTTATTACAGAAAGCTCATACATAAGAACTAGCAGACACACACGCACAGAGATAGCTACAGAAAAGCACCCAAGATCCTTGCCTTTTCCACAGGGGGTTAAATACCTGTCTGACAGTGCTCTAACAGATTGGTTATTCTCATGACAAAAGAAAATATGTCAGACTTGCTAAGGTTTTCCCAAAGATATTGTCAATCAAATTCACGAAAACAACTAGCTTCAAATGCTGTGTCTTGGGATTCATGATAGTCAAAGGTAATTTAGACTATGTTTATACAGAAGATTAGGTACAGAAAGTCAGCTTTTCTAGTTCTTCTCCTTCCACAAGTCACCTTTTGCTACTTCCTAAAACAGAAAACAGTTCAGTAGTAGCAAATGCCCTCACTGAAGGTTTCAAAATATATGTAAAGACTTCATATAAGAATTAATGTGTGCAGGAGAAAACCTGCTTCTAACATTTCTTAAAACTGTAAGTCTTTCAATAAAAAATCTTGTTAAACTCTGGGCTGTGTATCTGTATCTTATATCTGAGAGAGAAAATAAAACTAAAAAAAAAGCTTTTCTTCTTCAGAACAAAGATCAAATAAAATACTTCTTCAGGATCCAAACAACTTTCTCCTTACTCCAGAAGCTAAACCAGGCAATGAAAACAGAGACAAAACAACTCTTGGAATGGCTGTAGATTTAATTTTTCTCTTATTATTCCAGTGCTGTATCTGTTTTCCATTTAGCACCGACCCTGTCTTCACATCAGTGGCACTACCTTAGGATATTCTAAGGCATCAGGTAAGTTCTTCTAACACTGACAGCACAAAACTCATCCAGAAACCTGTGCACAGCACAAGGAGGATTGGGTCCAACCAAAATCTGTGGAGAGCCAAGAGAATGACAAGGAGACTGCCTGCAGCACAAAGGACAACTGTTTGTACAGCTTAATGCTTTAAATGCATAGCCACATGAGGATAAGATCTATCTTTGGTTACAGCTCTACACTTACGCCAGAGAACAGAGACACACATAAAATCCAGGAGAATTTGGCTCAGTTTACTTACAGTAGAGATAAAAAAAGAAACCTTAATTGTCTGTGTCCAAACTGGAAAGATACAAAATGTTCTAGCAATTGTAAAAAACTAACCTCTAAAACTCCATTCCATTTATTGTTTTATTACCAAGTCAAGAGATAGAAGATACTCTAAAAATCCCTTTCCTTAAAAAATTCAGGTCATAGAGAATTATCTCTAAACCTTTCTGTCCTCCTTGCTTTGCCAGCACCTCTGCTCATATTTGAACACTACATAATTCATTTTAACGTAGCCTTATCAGGTTGCTGAATAGGAATGTGAAAGTCAGCTGGCTAGAAGTTGAAAAAATATATTCAGTGCCTTCTTATTGCTGCTGTCACTGATTTAGCTGTTCCCATGGTAAACTTAAATACCACCACAGGAAGCTGTATCATCTATCAATTCAAAAGTTGCAAAGTGTGGTGCATGGAGATTTCATTTAACAGATCACAGAACTGTCTGGCTGAAGGATGTGGCAGTTGAAAGCTGAAGACTGAATTTCTTTCTTTTTCTTTCCCTTTTTTTTTTTTAAACAACCCTGTATAATCTCAAGAATAAGACATATGGCAGCGCTTCCAAGTTGGTTTCAAAGAGATTTTGATTTCCCACTCACTTTCTCTCAGTGTGAATTACCTAAGAAGGTGTCAGAAGTTCCTTGAGAAAATCCTTCTAACACTGGTTGTCTTTAGGGAAAGAACCTCTAGAGAAAAGCGCCTTTGAAAAAAAACCCCAAAAATACAAAATCTCAAAAAACAATTTTGCCTACTCTATAGCTGGAGCCTCTAACTTGACTCTCCATAACACATCACAGCAGTCATGAATTAGTTTATTACAATCATTTTAATGTGCTTCCTTCTTTAGAAGGAGGCAAAAACATCCTAAGAAAGAGATTATCCCACACACTAAAGAGATTTTTACCATCAGAAATTGCCTAAATAAGAGCTAATGTACTCTATGAAACCTCTACCTTTAGTAACTATTTATTGAAAATCGAAAATATATTCCCACATGTTGAAAAGATTTCTCTAAATGTTTTATTTATAAAAAATTACCTTTGACATTAGCATACAGTAGCTGAATAAAAATATTGAATGCATTTAAAGAAATACAAATAAGTGGAAAAAAAAGCTAATTTAAACGAAATAAAACCACATTTTCTTAATTCCACTTCTGAAAAACCATAACCAAAAGACCTTAACAAAGAGAAAAAACACATAAAGTTGTTTTTTAACAAGTAGGAAAGAAATGCAAGGAAAAGGAAACACAGCATTTCAAGAGTTGAAAATCTCTTAAAAAATAGTTTTCACTATGAATCCTCATGATTTTTTTAAAGCTCCCAATAATACCCCTTCCAACACATGAAACCAAACCTTACTTCTTGATGTATTTGGAACACTTTCTGAATCTGAAAATTCAATATCACACAGTGAATCTAAACCAGTTAATTGCCAATTACCAATTTTGTGATCCTGTATTTTTGGCACCACAACAACAAACTTACGCTAGAAAGTACAGATTTTACAGGATACAGTGAAACCATCTGAACTCAGCTGCATTAGAAGTATCTTAAATCCTATATCCAAACCCAGAGGTATTCAGAATTGCTGCCTTTATTGGGGAACTTGGACCATGAGGTCCATATTGTGGAATTTGTTTACTCTCCTACATGCAAGAACATTGTCTTAGTATATATACAATGCTCCTTGTTCCATGGTGGGGAAAAAGTCATAGAAATAGGCCAAGAAAAGTAGATGTCACTAAGAGATTTTCAGTCAGCCCACACATAATATCAGGGGGAAGAAAGCATTCCTCTGAGCAAGCATTAGCACTATTATTAGCAGAATCTAGATTTATTTAAAATGATTATTCCTGTATATATTCCAGCAATCAGCACAGATTACACTTGTCCCTTAGATGGAAAGACAGACACAAAATCATAAATATGATCCTCCCTCTGCATTGTATTTATCTTTACCAGAAGGAAGAAAGACAGGATAGAAAGTATTCCTGGAAACCAACGGCAAAAATAAATCTTAGTTTAAGAGAAGCCAATTGTTATATTATGATTATTGTGCCAGAGCTGTGGTTTTGATGAAAATGAATTGTAAATTACTTAGAAACAAGTAGAAAGCTGCATCACAAATCAAAAGTAGCAAGATCCCAGTTTGAGTATGGAGTGAGCAGCAAATCATTGCTGCCTGCCATCAGCAATGCAGGAGTTGTGTGGCTCTCCCAAAGCATGTTTTGAATCACCATCAAAATAACCTGACAAGTTTTTATACAGGACAATCACTAGATGCAAGGAGCACTTGCCTTCTGACCAGTGAAGACTCCTAATTTTATATGTATCACGTTTTCCCCTTCCTTTCATTCTCACAAATGTGCAACTTCCTGCAGACATTACAGAACATCATCTGTCTGCTCACATGTGCAACAGGAGGGTGAACAATTATTAATTAAAAGCCACTGAAATACTCCTGGTAAGTTATCCCTTTTAACATGTGTTATACCACTGGGCCTAACACAGGAACTCCTTCAGCTCATCACTCATTTCTTTAAGGGGCACTACCTCTAAAACAGCTGTTTCCCCCTCAGACACAAACTGCATACATGCCAAAATACAATGGTCTTGGTCAGGGACCAACTCTGATGAACTGCCAGGAGTTTTGAGTTACATTGCTGTAAACTCACACAAAAGTAATCTGCCTCTGCACATATAAAACAAAGAAAGAAATGGTTCTCAGATGAACACTTCTTTGGAACAGCTTTTTAAGGTGCTTTACAGCTTAGGCATAACGAAATGAGAGCAAAAATCTCTCAGCAAGCATGAAACTTCTTTAAGAAATTAAAATAGAGATTTTCCTCCTATCTAAAATGAAGTAGTTGGTTATACTAGACTACAGTAATGATGACTCATTAATTAAAAAAATCTTTTTATTTACATGCAGTGATGTTATTCTTTCATGTAAGTCTAACTCCTGAGAAATAGAATTTCTCGAACAATCTTCTTCTACCACTGTCAAACACCAGTTCTCACTTTTCCTCCATCTCTGGGTCTCAGAAGAACAAAAACTAGAAACCTATTTCTAAAAAACTATTTCTAAAGCCCCACTTACAAAAGCTGTGATTTTACATCCACTGAGTTGACCATGGTGGACATTGTCTCTTCGCCCTTTCCTTATCTAGGGCTAAGAAAACATTCTACATCAAATCTGACTAGATTTTCAAACACAATTTATAATGTAATAGGTAAGCAGGCACGCAGATAAATCAGACAACTTTTTGAATTTAGTGATTATGGTTTACTGTGAAAGGAGATACTTTTCCTGAGATGAGTTCAGGATTTTCTGATTAGTTTCTGGTTATCACACCTTTCTAGCAGATCATGATTCATTCACTAGTCTTCAAGGAAGACCAGTGCACAGGGATATTTTTAAGCACAGTGCTTGCATAGTTTAAAACTCATTTGCAGCAGTAAGATTAGATCTCTAATGAAGGCTCAGCACTTCTGCCCATGCATTACATAGCAGGGACTGGGGAGCCCTAAGCTCGAGCTGGACTCCAGTCCTGCAGAAACCCAGCTGCAAAGCAGCACATGCTGTGGGGGATCTTCCCAGACCAGACCCAGATAATGCTCCTAAATGGAGCCCTCAGCACAGGGATGTGGATGTTTTATGCAGTGAAGTACAATTTTAGAAAATACTTAGAAAACATTTTTATTTAGCATACATATTATGTGGCATGTTTTTATGGGCATGCATAGATCCATACACAGTCAAATCTGATGTCAGAGATGTGCACAGTTCTGCTGTGCACTCCTCTCCCTGTGAAATTTATAATCACATATGATTTGGGAAATTTGGAAGATTGCAGAAGAAAGAATATTTAGCAGCACAGAGACTCTCTCTCACAAACTTAACTAATGCAAATTCTCTTCTGCAAGTGTGATACAACTGTCATTGACACCTTTAACCTGGTCTGCTAAACAGAGGTGTTACTATTGGGCCTCTTGAACGAAACCATAACCAAATTTTCCAAGAGGTACCATCATGCAGAAGTGTTTTGTTTTCCCACTTGCAGAAAATATTCCTCTTAGTGTTTGAGGTTTTTCAAGACTATTCAGTTTAGTGACAGTCCATGAATCAGTGCTCTGCTTCCAATTGTTGCTGAATTACTAAGAATTGGAAGTAACATTTAGAAATTTTAAGAAAGGAACTTCTGAGAAAGGCAATTCCTAGGAAACAAGCCTGTCTAAATACTAAAGAAATATGTTAATGTTTAAAATGATAAAAGATAAATTAAAGTCAATAATTAAAGGAGCTATAAAAATCCTGAGCATTCTGAAAATAAGAATATTCATAATCAAGACAACTAAACCTTTGAATGCTGCAATTCAAACATCCCATTATTCCAGACTCCAAGCTGAACAAACCTTTCAGTCGTTAGTCTAAAACCCATAAATATTCCATAAATTATAAAATCCCTGAAGACATTAAGATATGATCCAACATAATTAGAAATTTCAGGAGCTCACTTCGCCTTGTGACAGTAATCTGGAACGATGATGTATTTTATCATAACCATAAGTTGCACAGTGTGTTATTTTTTAGCTCATGCTACTTGTTCTAAGTAGCTCCAAAATGCTACCCTCAAGATACTCACATAAATTCATGTATGCTCAGTATGGAAAGCTATCAGGAATTGTTTTTCCCGAAAAACATTCAAGGTAACTTTCAATTACGTAATTGTCAATTGCCATATTTTTAACAATTATTTAATGGATACAAGATTTCAATTATTTTTTTCCACCCAGTCATAAATAACCTGCCAAACCACCTTCAAGGAATGCTATAATTTACATGGAGAGATCACCTGAAAAACAATCAGAGAAGAACGACATGTAAAATATTAAATAAATTTTAAACTAATAAAAGAAGCTTACTGTATATTTAAGATGTTGTGACACAGACACATGACACTACAAGCTGCTATCAGTTGCATTGTTGTCCTTTTACTTCATTTATTGGGTTCCCTTTGCAGAGTGAACTGAACATGGAGTTTGCTTCTCAAATAGGGACTCCAGAATGAGAAAATACATTACTGTGCTACAAAAGTTCACACCCACAAATTATTAATGATAATATTATTTATTTCAGGTGAATGCACTACCTTTACCTTTCAGCAGAACTTAAAGATTCTCTGAAGACCTGCTCCTGAACAGTTCTATGACCTAGTTTAAAGAAAATGTAAAAGCATTGTATTTTTGGCTCTTTAAATCAAGTTTTGTTTCACATTTCCAAACTTTGCTGAATCGTTTTGGCTGTGGTGCCTGTCCTTATCTGCCCAAGCAATACTCAGCAGCATGGAATTTGCTTCCAGTGTACGCTGAAAGTGCTAGAACTTTGCAAAAACCATTATTTCTTTAGCAAAGCATCTTTCATTGTATTTTACAAAACAGTTTTGAAACCTTTCGATATGTACACACAATGTCCATCTGCAGAGTAGAAATGAACTCAAATGCATCCAAGAAAATCTTCAGAGGGTGTGTGGGTCTACCAAAACATGACCCAAAAGCATCCAACAGAACACTGTTGATTAATACATGAATAAAAGTCCTAGTGCTTCGACCATCAAGGAATGAACACTGAGAACCAACTGCTAAGACTGTTTGTCTAAGAAGGTTTCAAAATCTGCAAAATCAATTAAAAGAATCAGGTTTTATTATTGAACATGTTCTAACTACATTAACAGTAGAAGGGAGATGACTGAGCCTCACAGGTAGCGCTCAGTAGAGTTAATAAAAAAAGAGCTAAGTGATTTAATTACACCTTTCAAATCTGCCTGCTCACATAGACCCCATACTTCAACATTCAAACTTAGTTTCATCCCTTCTCCTAAAAATATCTTTTATTACAGGGGAGTAAAAGTAAAAAGCTTATTCAGAACAAAAATTATAATTTCAGACAATGCATGGTGTGAAATGACATGTACTTTCCCATGTTAATGAGTATTTCAGTAGCAGCACAGCTTACGTAATAATCACGGGGTTTATGGCAGCTGGTTATTTTGACAAGAAATCTGAAGGAGCTGTGTGAAAATAGCATAGAAAGAAGGAAAGAAAAGCAATAGGTCTGACAAGTAGATACCCTTGTAAAAAGCATGCCAAGTCTGCTCTTTGCTACTTAGTTTTCATACTGAAGGTCCAATTTTGAATCCTATGAATAGATAAAAAGGAATTTGCAGCAAAAATCTTAAGGAACCCATCTGCAAATACGTTTCTACAAATCTCTCCACTGAAATGGAAATTGTCAAATAGAGAGTGGGAATACTCTTGTATTTTTAAGCAAAGTCTAACTTTGTAATACATTGTAGTGAAAAGGGAAAACAGAAACAAGGTTTAGTCAGTACAGTTCAACTGCAGTTTTGGACATTTTAATTTCAGTTCTGACAACAAAATTTAGGGACTAGTAGTGTTCTCAAACATCAAAGAAAGATCTTTATTGCTTCTTTTCAACAGGGGAAAAAGCTAAGGCAAAAATACACAATTTACAGTAAATCCCAGCAGGTGAAACGACAATTTTATGGAATGAAATGTTTTGGTTTTTTCCCTAAACGTGTAATTTGAAATTTAACATTTACAAATGCTTAAATTAAAGTCTGATCATCAAAACCAAAACAACCGTAATAGTTCATGGCTTGCTTTCAAAGAAGCCACAGTGGTGCACCTCTCTTAGAATGGTCGTGGATTCTGAGCAGCACAACCACATGGTGGCAGAAGAACCAATATCTTGCTCGGGAGCTGCATTGCTCTGGAGAGGTCATGCAACCTGACGGCTTCGCACAATAAATTATTTGCCCCTAATAACGATGATGAAAAACGGATTGGTTCAGGGTAACTCAGCCCTCAGGGCTGATAAAGGTACGTGTCTTCCCAGAGCATTCTAGTTGCTGCAAATTGAATTGCTGCTTTATAGATTGAAAGCTTGTATAACTGGAAACTTCAATTTAAAATGAGATCAGATTATTTTATATCTAATTGTTAATAAAGTTTCAGGAAAAATCCTCCAAACAATTGCTTTGATGCCAGATTCAGTTTGAAAATTTGGAAAGCTCTGATTTGAAGACACATTAAAATTACAGCATTTATTGAAGATTTTATATACCCATCCATAATTTTAAGAGATTCTTTTTATCACTATTAAAACAGATCACTAATTATTTTACTAGATTAGCAAACAGGGCTTCAACTATCAGTCTGTTTTACTTTGCTCTCCTCTGTTTCATACTATATAGCAGGACCATGGCAGAATGGAATGTATTTCACCATGCACAAGCCAGGAAGGCTTGTGCTCCTCAGTGTCACCAGCCTGGGCAGGGCAGAGCAGGGGCTGGGGACACACGGCCATGCCCTGCCCCAGCCCATGGCAGAGTCCCTGCACGGCTGCCCAAGCACAGCTCAGCACCACACCCCTGACAGGAGCACCTGCACAGTGAGGAAACCATTCCCTCTCCTGCCACAACAACGCCAAACAATTCACCTGCTAACCCAAAAGGATGGATCCTGAATGAGCCTGAAAGCTTTAGCAGCTTACTGCACTCAAGTGAAACCAGGCAGCAAATCTACTGAACAAAGCTCTAGGGAATACCACCTGCAAAATACATATATATGTATCACATCAATTAAAAAAAATTAGTGTGTTTGGCAACCAAAACCAAGAATCCAACTAAATGGATCTCACAGTCTTTTTATACAGCTCGCTAAATGTAGCTCCTACTATTTACGACTTAAAATAATTGCACATAATGCTTTTGCCTCTCAACAGAGATTTATCTGCTCCTCAATGTTTCCTGACAAAACTCAAAATGCCCTCAGCTAGACTGCAGCAAAATAGAAGAATGACTGACGACAGATGTAGATCCCAGAATGCATTATGTTGATGATGATTTGTTATATTCATAGCTACTAGTTGTCTGTAGCAAAATAGTAATCTTTGGAAGATTCTGGGTCTATGCAAAAGAGGACAAAAAGATGGCATGAAGCTCCCCTCTTACAGGGAATGAAATGTCTGTTTACATGGGCATTTAATCACAAATTAAGTGTGTCTTTGGGAAGCAAATCTGATCATCCCTACCTACCACGCTTTTTTCCACATCACCAAATGCTCTCACAGAGCACAAACCAGAACATTTTCCAGCAAAACTAAGGCAGACAAGAGCTTTTCTAAAGCAAAATTCTCAAAACATATACTGTGGATACTGGATCCTCCAGCATGAAAGCTTTGCCTTTCAAGTCCAACCCCATGGTGCTGGTTGCTGTGCTAATGCAGATCCACCAGACTCTGGGACATACTTTGAGATTCAAACATACTAAACAACACTATTGTTGCTATCACAAATTATTTTAATGCTTTCTCTTACATGAATATTTCATTGTCTCTATTGTGGTACGTCTCATTATTTGTAGTACATTAAACTACAAGTCTACTGAAACCAGAGAAAAAATCTTCTGCGAAACTATACTAAATACCTTTTAAATTAATACTATTGAGTTATTTGAATACCCATGGCAGGTTACTGATTTCAGTAAGTTTAGTGATAATAGTAAGCATTAACCCACATGAAAAATTACTAAAAATAATTTAAGAAATATACTTCTTTTTTCTTTTCATAAATCAGAACTACTACACAATACTCAGGAGCAAAAAGCTACAATATTAATCTATTATAAATACTTTTGGAGAGTATATATTCATCATCAGTGTCTGACTGACAAAATGTTCATATTGGCAAATGGCTATTAAGCTAGGTTCTGAGACATGCAGTTAAACAGAATGTTAATGTTTTTCTTCCTGTGATTTTCTTTGAAGAAAAATAAAATTTGAAAAAAGAAATATGCAACATCTAAAACATTAATGCAACATAAACAAAGCAAAAAGAAAGCATTTATATTAAATAGCTTTTCTGTTCTGCTCAGCAGACATAGCCATAATATAAAGTATTCATTACCAACTTCTCATTGTACGTGATTAATTTCTATTTGACTGGTGTTACTTATAAGAGGAACAAAAGTTTGAATTTGTAGAATTTGGAGGGGGTTTTAATTGATTTTTTAAATTTAAAATTTTAATTGATTTTTAGCATTTTAAACAAAAATTGTTTTCCTAAGTATCCTTATGGAAAATGTCTCCTCTTACTAGATTATACAAAGAAATATAATACTTCAGCTTCTGTTTAGCTTTGATACCCTCACCCACTGCTATTTGCTTATACATCTACATTGCATCCAGGACTGAGGTGGCATTGCATCCCAACCACACATGTGCATTAATAATTTAGCCTGGAAAAGACCTTGAAAGGTCATCTGGCTGGGAGCCCATTCAAAACAGGACTACCCTCAAAGTCAGCCAGAGCTCACAGCACTCCTCTGTGTAGGCTCTCTCTGTTTCCCCTTTGCAGCCTTATGACATACATCTGAATAATTCACAAGGTCTCAGATTGCTCTAACCACCGTACTAGAATAACAATTGCACATAATTTGTAACTTGTGAAATATTTTACTGATGTTTATACATCCCTTTGAAACCTTGCAGCCTAATATAAAAGCAAAAAGTATGTGAACAGAGGAAAACATGAAACTTTAATTTGAGAACGGTAATTGAAGAAGCATTTAGATAGTCAGATGTATTCTCTAACTGAAAACATTAGGGAAAAAGAAAAGTTATCTTAGATCCAAATTCCATGAAATCACATGACTAGAAAGCCGACTGCTGAACAGCAGCAATCCAAGCAATGTTAGTAACTGGTCACAGAGAGCTGTTTCATATTAAAATTCATAGAAAAAATCCCCCACTGAGATTGTTGTTGCAAAGTCATTCTAGACCATTATAAATCCATGCTGCCAGTAGAAGAAATAATCCCGTGCCTTGTCAACTCTGCTGGGAGCATCACCTCTGTCTCTTGGCACTGCTGAAAACTCTTGGCATCAACATGCTGAAAATCAGTGCAAGAAGCTCTAAGGAGAGAACCAACTTATGCCAGTTTACAGTACACATTGAAACAGTCTCATTTTTACTTCTCAGAACAATTCAACATTAGGCTGCATGCTATTTTTTAGAATTTGTGACTTCCAACAGGAAGAATAAGGATGCACATTCTCAAGATTCTCTGAAAGACACTGCCAATATGCCCTTTGAAAAAGGATGCACTAAGATGAACATCAATTAATATCATATTAATTATAGTATTAATTAGAGATGCAATTACAGGTACATCACTTTTACATAATTAAATGATCTTGCATTTGCATAGCCTCTTTAGTACTGGACCATCACCAGCTAATTTAATGTCTGTAATGTTGATGTCCCACTGTTCCTTTTTCCTCCAACAGAGCCCCGGAAAATCAAGATCCCCTTTGAGACTAAGAGGTTGTGATATTTGAGGTAATGGTTGGGGTGGTTCTTGCTGAAAAGCAGCATTTCCCAGCTCTGCTTTTTCTACCCTGCAGAGAGAGGTGGAATACTGCTTTTTCAGATCACTTGTGGTTTTCATCTTTCATTCACGCTTCCAACAGCAGGAAAACTTTGGCTTGTCAGCCTCAGAATGGCAAAACATATTTTTGCACATGCTCCTGAGAAGATTTGAGCTAAACTTCAAGTTAAATTTTATGAAATCCTATCTGCCAGGACTCAGCTCTGAAGTCAAGAAAACCTGATGTTGCCCTCTAGGTATCCAGCAAGAGCAGAAGTACTGCAACCTAAATCCTAAACAAAACCAAGACTCTGCTATGCATTATTTATATTTGGTGAGATCTGGTTGGACTAGTATCAGAGTATAGATTTTAAACTTGTACAAATAAAAGGAAAACAGTCTCAAACTGGAAATTTCATATAATAGCCTGCATTATCAAACAGTCCTTTCCTGGCCTCAGTGCCCAAGCTCTTAAACTGCTGTTTAAAAGCAGAATGGGAGAACTGCTTCAACTGCTTTTGATGCCTTTAAAAATGTTCTTTCAACAGTCCTGAGAGCCACAATTGTAACCTTCCTGAGGTAAGGAAATTTCTGAGACACACTGATGAAATAGGGAGAGAATCTATCCTGTAAATTGAATAAATTACTTTCACCAGATAAAGAAATGTCAGTAACAGAAAATAATTTGATCCAATTTCTTTCCTTATGGCATTCTGACTCTTAGGGACAGATCCATATTTTCTACCAATTTGGAAAAAAAATGATGCAAAGCAGCAGTTCCTAGAAATTCTTTATTATTTCAGTGGATTCAAACAACTCCAAACAAAAGAAAAGCTGGATTTGTTCTGCATTGTGAGTGAAAAATGCTTGCTTGAAGTGACAGAGAGTTGGAGAAATGCTACAGTTTGATGAACGGTTTCTACCTGTAGACTGCACTGGTAATTGCCATTCAGGAGCTTGAGCATCCTTATCAGAGTGTTAGAAACAACTTCCCCACTCTGTACTAGGGAACTAGCACAGCTTGCTCATTTGGGCCAACTCCTGTTTTCCATCCTCCAACCCCTTTAAAATTTCCCACCCCCCTGCTGCATCACATTCCACACGTCTATCCCAAGACACCAGCCAAAAACAGAGGACAGAGTGCCAACACTTTGAAAGCTTAAAAGCTAGCAGAGCACAGCAGTTTTATCTACAAATGGGGCTTCTGCCTCTCAGAACATTCATGCCTGAATTCCTCCCTCTGCTTTTGAGCCACAGAGCAGTCATGGCTCTTTTTGTTCCTTCATTCACTCCAATTTGGTGTGTTTTTTCACACCACTTCTGGTGCACAGAACAGCATCCCAAATGTGGCCCAGATTCTGAGGACCTAAATGCTATTTAAATCCCTAGGATACTTGGCTTCTAGAGGCAAGGCACCTCTGAAGGTAGAAAGTCAGACCATGGAAACACTTGGCAAAGGAAAGTGAATGAAATGAGATTGCTCGACTTGAATGTTCTCCCCTTGTTAAAAAAAAATGATGTATTTTCTATTTATTCCAGAAAACATTTACAATGCAGAACCAAACTGCTCTGTTTACTGCAGCCCTCCAGTGCTGTTAGACTGCAAACCGTTTGGGGAAACCAATAATGGAAAAGTTTATTACAATATCCTGCAGACATTCACAGAACATTTCAGCTAACATTATCATTGTTTACTTGCCGCATTTGCTGTTGCAGACTGCTACTGGAGGACAGTAAATTTCTTTCTTTTAAAACTAAGAGACATTTCATTTGGCAATATCCACCCTTTCTGCCATATGACATCTTCCATGCCAAGGCATAAATACTAAGTATGACAGGAGACTCTGGAGGGAGAGGCATGGCTGGAACCGGGCTACCCCACCTGCCCCACTCCAAAGCACACAGGCAGAAGAGACAGGAATTGAAATTACCACCTTGCTCATAAAGTTTCTTTCTTAATGCCCACCATCACCCCCCAAGCAACACATTCTGATGATTCTTTAAAGCATTTTTTCCAAATACAAGAGTAAGCTGAGGCTGCTGTCACTCTCTCACAAATGGTTAGCTCATATTTTTGATACGCTATATATGAACTAGCTCGTCAAGAAGCTGAGGCCCCCTCTACTGTCAGAACAGGAACTGGGGCCTTTGCTTTCTCAACACACCCAAATTCAGTTTTTGGATCAAAGCAGACAGGACAAGTACTGTCACAACATCCTTTTGAAAAAGGGTAGCAAGAACTTACTTGCTATGCAATAAGCATAGCAAAAACCCCCTACACACTTACCAAAAGGAATACATTATTTTTTGAATTATATCCTTGGAGAAGCACTATTCGTGTTTCTAAATGTTCTCCTTTTCCTTGGTCTGTGTTCACCTGTTAGAATTTGGCAGTTACACTCCCACTCTTGACCTCAGATTGTTCTTTCGTGCTTGATATTTTTGTGACTGCAATTACACTGAAGTTTACAGTTGTTCTAATGTAGTTTCAATTTAAATCACCCTGATGATGCATCTTTTCTTATATTAGTATTACTGCTAACACCTGCAGAATTCTCAGAATAAGTTAGTGAAAATAGTGCCACAGGTTAGCAAAAATAGTGCCTTCAATAGCAGTATTATGTCTTTAGTCTTCAAGATATTTCACAGAAGCAACTATTATTCTTACAGGGTCCTAATGAGGTGTGAGAGCCTTTCTTGAATAATCAAAATGTTAACCAGTTGTGCACTATGAACCAAAGAAGCCCATAATGGACAAAAAATGCCCTAAAGCAAGCAGAAAGACTAACAAGGATAGGTCTTCCCAAGACTTCTTTTGCCTGAGTGCTCTGTGACAGATTTTTGTTGTTTGTTTATGTTCAGACTGAGAACAGAAAAAATGGAATATACACAATTTTTCTGAAATGAATTTGCCTCAGTTCCAGGAGCAATCAGAGAAATCACAGCTGCTCCTTGTCTTGTCTAGGAGTTGGATGAGGTATTCTGTTATTTGTAAATGATTACATAATACCTTGAAATAGCTTTCAAATCACTATCAATACACTAAATACAGTTCATGAACTTGCTTTGTATCAATACAAAGAATACAGTTCAAGCCTATTCAGCCAACACACATACAAAATATCCTACATTATACATGTTAATTATTCACCCACAGCCTGCTGATCTAATGGAATAATTCTGCAAAGCAATGCACATGCTAAACACTTGCACATGCTCTATCTCATTTTTAATAATAAAAGATGGAATTAGAATTAATTTCAAAAGAGATGTATTGACTCTGTGAGTATTATTGGATCTTTTTATGTCTTTAGTCTTCAAGAGACTGATTAACATGCACAGAGCGCTGTACTACCATAACTAGACCATCTTGGTTCTCTTGAGTTCATTGAAGGCTCATTCAGAAATCTTTCAGAGATATGAGGAGGGCTGGGACCATTATGGTGAGATTAATTATTTATCCCAAGAAGCAAATATCCATTACAATTACCACTCCTCCTCATCTTCCCATAGCTATTGCTCACAGAAACACAAACTCTTCTTCCAGTGTTTCTCAGTTTGTTCTATCCCCACTTCTATTAAAAGCCACATTATGCTCATGCACAGAGGTATTGCTGTCAAAAACTCCTCATAAGCAGCATTAGTATTCCTCACTTATCTGTATTTAAAGAGAACTTACTGGCTCAGGTTTCATGAGGACTCTCACAAAAGCTATCACATCAACCTTCCCTGCTCACACCTGGCAAGAAAACCAATCATGTCAGGAGACTCCCATTCAGGCATGGGAAACAACAGTTCCAGGAGGCCCTCCAGGTGCTCTGCACACCTGGGTACCAGGCTCACTGTCCTAGCAAGACCCATGAGTCACCAAAGTTTTTACATGCTTAAATACTGTTATTTTCAATGGTGCCTGGGTTCCAGGATGCCCCCTGAGCCTAGACAGAAGTGATTCAGGTGTACAGCTGCTCTGTGGGTGACTCGAGGCAGTTCAGGGGCTGTGCCATCGTGCTCAGGCTGGAGAGAGTCACATGAAACACAGTGCTGCCACGGTGACACGCGCAACTACCGCTGCCACCCAGCCCTCCCACAGCACCGCCACAAAATCAGCAGATGAGCAAAGCGCTACCTTCTGCTCAAACAAAGCAAACTACAGCTCCTCCTTTAGGTTGGGAAGGAATTATTTTTAAACTTTCTACAATGTAAGGGCAGAATTAAGAAGCAAAACAAAAAGGGAAGGATGGCTCAGTAGTTATCAACCTAACTGGAAAAAAGAGGACATAGTAGGCACAGGAATTTTCTAAGAATCTATTAGTATCGATATTTGTCACTTGTCATATTCCAATTAAATTACTGGTAATAACAATAATCATAATAGTAGTAGTAATAGTGTAGCAATTATACTTTATGGAAATGTTGGGCTCTTTTTGCAAGTTGATAATCTAAACTTTACCTCAGCTGGAGACATGGCCATACAGCAAGAGAATCAGACTCAAGACTCACTAAAGAAGACTTCAGATTACTAATAGACAACAGTGCTTGTCCTTTGTGTGATTTAGTTTCTTTGCTCCTGATTTTCTATAAAGAATATCTGCAAATGTACAGGATCTTATATATAAACATATACTTATTAGGCTTGCCTATATAGCAACTGCTGCTCCTCTGCTTTAAAGCTGCCACAAACTAAACTCTCTATAGCAAGCACAGTGACCACAGATTAGGCTAATGCTGAAAAAACCCTTTGCACTTATTTTCTTCTTAAAACCCTAGTCAGAGAGGATGTATGAATAGGAAAGTTCTCACAGAGGTTGCCACTGACAGCCAAGGATGCAGCTGTTCACACAGTCTGCATGGAACCCCTTCCCAATGCAAAGCAATGATATGGGGCAAAAATCCTTTCACCACTCCTTGCAACTGGTCAGTTCACATTGTCTCTGTCATTTCTTACTCTTCACAGGAAGGACTTCTCAAATTCTTACCCCTGCTCCAGCACGAGTCCCTCCCAAGGTCACAAAGTCATGCCAGTAAACCTGGGCTTCCCTAAACAGGGGTCCACAGGTCTTATCAGGAGGCAGTTCCAGCGTGGGCTTCCTGAGCAGTTACAACCTCTTTTGGGCATCTACCTGCTCCACCATGTACCTCCCTGTCCTGCCATGGTCTTCACCATGGGCTGCAGGGGAATCTCTACTGCAGAGCACAAAGAATCTCCAGCCCCTCCTTCTGCAATGACCTTGGTGTCTGCAGAGCTGTTCCTCTCACATATTTGCACGCTCCCCTCCACCTGCAAGTCTGCAGGTATTATTTCCCCTTCTTAAATAGGTTATCCCAGAGGTACTGCCACCATCACAGCCAGCCATGGGCCCCGCCTTGGCCAGCAGTGGCTCTATCTTTGTGCTGGCTGGAATTGGCTCTTTTGGACATAAGGAAAGGTTCCAGCACCTTCTCACAGAAGCTGCCCTTATAGGTCCCCTATTACCAAATGTATATGTCATGCATATGTACAAAGCTTTAATTAGACATCAGATCTGTTGCCAGATCCTGCATGTAATTATACTACCAAGGAAATCCTTGTGCTGCAGACACAATCACTACAGCTTTGGAAAAATGCTTCTAAAGAATGCAGCTGTGAAAATGTCTGCATGTTTATGTGATGCCTCTTTCAGTTTGGAGTTTTGTATAGAAATCAAGTTTTGTTTTGAAAAAAAAAATTAAAACCCCTTAAATTGCATTATGCATGTATGTTCCTCATATGTGGGCTGCTTTCTTCAAGCAGTCTCCCAAATAAGCCGCTGCACATTTCTCCTAAAAACCAGGACACCTATATCATATGCACATTTTTTTCATCAAATTAGTTTGCATGACTGTGATCAATAGTATTATTTGCTTAACTTGAAGTATGTTTCAAAAGTAATCTTTCAATATTCCAATTTCAAGCCTGTCAATTCATAGTTTATCAGTTTATCACTATCTTGTATTTAATCAGTAGCTTCTACAGCATTATAGTGTCATCAATAATTCTACTAAAATCACCAAAAACTAGTTCACATAAACTTGATTTGCTAAACTCATTTATATTGCCAAGGCTGCCAGAGGTATAGGTGAAAAAAAAAAAAAAAAAAAAAAAGAGAGAGAAGAGAAATGCTCTATGGTAGGCCATTAATTTTAAAATACAGTGAAATCATTTTCAGTCTAACTTTTGTTATTAATTTGTAAATAACTGTTCACCCTCTCAGCTGTAATTTTCCATGGTGTGCTGTTTTTTAAACAAAACATGAGGCATCAAGACAAAAATGTAATGGGAACTTCTCCTAAGGAATCACCTTTCTAAAATTTCCTCACATCCCACTCTTTGAAAACTCATCCCTCTACCAGATGACTCTAAGCTTTTTCTTACCACTCAACTGTACAGTGCCTTGGCGGTGAGAAAAGGGAGATCCACAGCTCAGTAAGGCTGCAGAGGAGGGGCAGGGGAGATCCTCCGCTCCCTCTCACGCTTCCTTGGGTGGGAAAGGAAATTGCCAGAGTCGTTTGCTTGTGATTCCTCTGGCAGATAGGGGCCAGCAGAGACAGGAAACTGGAAAACCTGGCTTGTCTTCCCCCCCCCTCCCCGTCTGCAATGCTCCACATCAAAGGATGCTGGTGGCTCGAGCTGCTGAGGCTGCTGCTCCCCAGACCCCCTCAAATCTTTATTTGCTGCCCTCAGGGAAGAGGCTGGTCAGGCAGGTAGGTAAGACAGTGCTCTGCTCTGCACTGCATTGTCCTGTACAGCATCCATCCCTTCCTGCCCCTTCCTTCAAAGCCAGAGGATCAGACAAGTCTATGAAGTGCATTTGAGAATATCAGCTATACCTACATTTTGGTCAAAGATGCCATACACCATGATGGAGGATGACTTACTTTTTCTGACAAGACCTGTACATTGCTATGTTATCATCTCCTCTTGAGATTTTACAACTTCTGCTATCAATCTCTAGATGCTGTGCTTCAGAGACCACAATGTTGCAGAAGAGATGCTGGATCTCCATGTGAAATATAGATCCATGCTCATAATTTATTAAGAAACATTTAGGTAAATATTCTCTTGGATAAGCAATTTGACCTAAGGAGTAATTTTATTTTCACCAGCTTTTGAATGTATTAAAAAGGGTATTCTACAGGTATTAGAAAAGGTATCACAAAATACCTTTCATATAAAAAAAAAAAAGGTATTAACTATGGCAAAAGCAAAAACATGAAAATTTCATTATTACATCAAATAAAGAATTCTGGTAAATTACTCAGACCTCCTAGAAAACAAAACATGTTTGCCTTTTCCAAAGGCCTTTAGGCCTTTTCCGAAGGAAAAATATATGAGAACTTCCAGGGTGAAATATTTAGTCAAGTAATTTATTTAGTACACACACATGATAATGTTGGATATAGATCTGTGGCTAACATTTGAATGTGTTGCAAGCAATAAGGGTGGTGTAAGGGTGTGTGTATGTATGCATGCATATATATATAAATATATGCACACACACACATATATATACGGGCTCACATGCACAGCACCATGAGGCCAGATATGCATCTTATTTTTTTCATCTATCTTTGTCTTTTCTCCCCCGTCCAAAGTCTGCTAGAACAATATGAAGGAAGCATTAGCAAGATTCTTCAAATGCAAAAAAAACCCAAAACTGAAGTGCATAAGACTAAACCAGTTAACTGCATAATCACTGCAATATTACTATATTTGGTATATGGAATGCAAAGATTTTCCCGTGTAATGACCACCACAACACTCAAACAATAACAAGATATTCTTGATAGTGATTATCTTTCAGGGTAGAAAGTTTTCTCTACCATCTATAAGGATGGCATGACTAACAGAATAATTCCTCTATGTTTTATCATTATGCTGCCAATTAATGCCATTTTAAGAGCCAAAATAATAAGAAAAATAAACAAAATAAGATCACTCACAGGGTGATTCTACTTGAAAGTTTTTTAATCCTACCTTTTTATTATTTTTCGGCAGAACACTTACAAGTAAAAATCCATATTAATAAAACTGACTGTAGTTTGTACCAAACAAATTTGAAATGCAGACTGGATTGGATAAAGGCTCTGGGTAATCTGGGAGTGCTCAGCAGCCAGTATGCTCCAAACAATGCCTAAGAGTGATTTTAAGGGAAGGTATTTAAACAATTGAATAGTTGAACAATCCCAGCCAGTTTATGATGAAATAAAGACATCTTGCTTTATAGAAAGCAGAGAGGTAAATTAAACAAACAGCTAAAGGTAACAACAGTGTTTCAAGTTTTAAATTTCTTTTTCCCTTTCTTTTTTTTTTCTTCCAAGGGCAGGGAACTTTTGGAGGTGGGTAGCTCCACATACATTTGAGCCTTATTCTAGTTATTTCTGTTCTGACCATCTACTTGAGCAAATCTAGGAAAAACCAGCTTTAGACCACACACTGAGAAAAGATGTGTAATTAAACAGATCAAATGTTTAACTATGCATGACCTTTACAATAACAGAGAAGGAAATTTTACTACTAGTAGCAAATGATCACAACTATTTGCATGGGGTTTTCCCTTAGTTTTAGATAAATGTTCCCCTTTTTCTTCATTCCAGCTAGAAACATAGAGTGTGATCCTATCCCTGGACTAGGACAGACACTTAGCCCATTTAGCTGAAGCTGTCTCCATTTCCTGCAAGATAATGGTCTGCTTTTTATCAGCACCAGGACCTCTGCTGCAAGAAGAGCATTTTATAATGCATGATGGTATTCTTTTAACATTTTCAAATTGATCTGAACTTGCAATCTTTTCCCATCACGGTGTTTTTGCCTTAGACTCTGGGACTGGGCCAGACTGCCAGGGCTTGATTTCATTAAGCTTGAGTAGCCTTTTGCAAAACCTAGTTTATGACCATATGATAAATTGTTTTCTGTATTAGCACATTAATAAGCAGATAACAGCTAGAGGATGCTAAAGGCAGCATTATGAACAAAACTGTGTTTATTAACACTTATTTCCCTCAAAACTACTTACCTAACCTACCTAAACTCATCATAAATACAGTTTAAATTTCTAGACTAATCCTAAAAAGAAGAAAGAATTTATAAGGTTTATCTCCATAGCAGAATATATTTTAACCTGGTCTTTTTGATTATTTGTATTGCAAGTGATGAAACCTGCAGAGAATACAATGCAGACTCCAAGGAAACAAACACTGAGCACACACACTGCTGTAATCATCATTCTGACACCTGCACGCTCCTTGAGGCTGTACCAGACAAAATCAGCCACAAACCTTTCCCAGAACACACGAAGGGTTGATGCACTCTTTCAGTGTACTACTTACCAGGTGTTCTGATTTCTTTTGTAGTTTCCACACTTACTAATATCTCTCTTGAAAAATACAAGCTTTAAATGGAGTTTGCAAGAAACAAATATCTTGAGGAATACTAAAAAATTTGCCAGATCTTCTGCAAAAGTTCAGCTGCAATCACAGTTGCAGACCTACTGGTTAACCCAGCCCTTGGGATGTAAAATTCTATTCTGCATCCCATATCCTTTAATTAAGCAGCAAAGCAACTTTTTGATCCAACACCTTTTACAAGTGCTATTTAAGGATGTTAATTCATAAATGGATTTTTCTCACTCAAGAAGTAATAGTATTTGTCTGCTTTCAAACTTTTTCAGTGCAAATATTATCTTTTTTAGCTTTCTAGCTTTTTCTTTTCATCATTCTGATAAATGAAGTCTATGCTTCTCAAAAATGTTCCCTAATTTATGGGGAACAAATGGTTGAATAAAAAGTGGTATAGATTTAGTGCCACACCAAGTTCAAGGTGATCTCAAAACACTCAAACATTTCTTCATATCTACACTGAGAAAGGAATAAAAGCCAATGGTATATTCCTTTAATCATGAGATGGCATGGACTTGGGGCTTCCAGCAAGTTTATCTTTCAGCCTTCCAGAAATAAAGTCACGTGATTTATTCTATATATTAGGTATCATGATAAAAGAAAAAATAATGCAAGTACTGCATCTATATCCACAAACACAGAGACCTTACCCACATAAAGACACCTATAGCATCTTTGTCTGATTTCCATATAGACTCCCAAAAGGGAACCAAGACCTCAAACCTGACTGCATCCCTTATATCAAAGTTACTGGGACACAATTTTATTTTTATGAGACAATTATATGACGTTGTAAAAGCATTGTTCTTTTAGTTAAAATAGTTGGCAGTTAAAATTATCTTTCAAGAAAATATACATTGGATTCATAATCTTTAATATAATAAAGGTGTTAAAAAGGCCAGTATCCTGGCTGTTTTTTATTATTTCTTACACTTTAAATGAGAAGAGTAACCATGCTGCTATTTTTATAAAAAGTTCTTCCAGGATTTTTATTTTTAAAATTCTTCTTCTGCCACTTACTTTAAAAACTGTAGAATGATGAAGAATTAGCTGGAAGGAAAACTTCATGAGTCCCACTGAAGCAGTTTATTTTGGAACACCATTTATAGAAATGCCATTTTGTCATTTTTACCCTGAACAGAAACTGTGTGTGATATTTCCACCCTTGTACAGCTCAACTCATTATACTGTTGCCATAACAACAAATAGCAGTACATGAAATTAGATCCCAATAAGATTCCGAGAAAATTAAGTTACAGCCTGCTAACGTGTCTCTTAGAGACTCATACAGTGAGCGAGAAACCCAATCTGCAAAGCTGCCAATGGGGTACCTAATAATAGTGGTACAGGAGGTTAATATCTTGTGATGGGAATCAAAGCAAAACTGCCTTAGCCTATAACAAAGGTAAGGAAAACCTGTGTCTCACACAGAGGCTATATATGGATGGACACATTTAACTCAGTGTTTTATCCAAGAATTGGCCAAATAGTGGATAGAAAAAAAGAATAATGGCTCCATGGGGTAGATTGTCAGGCAATAGTTTGTCAGTAGGAAACTTATTTCCTAGTTCTTAAGGTCTCCTACTGTCCAGCATTTCTGCTCCAGATAATATACACAGTTGAAGTCTTTAAACATTTCTAATTGTCTATAGCTGAAGACTATATATAATTAATTTCTTTTGGACATTGTTTTGATTTTGCAAGACAAAAGAAGAGAAATGAGCCCATGACTGGCTTCCTCTGAAAGGAACTTGGTCTTGACAGAGCCCTGACTAAACTTCAGTGCTAAGCTCTGATGTTGTTCTAATTCAATTCTAACCTTGCAGTGACCTGTAACACCATCACCACACACACTACAGTCAGATTCAAAGGTTTTTCATATCTACATGTCACAGGAAGAGCTGTCCTGCCTTACTACAGCCTGGTTTTGTACCTGTTCAATGATGACAGACAAGAGCACACCTAGCAATTTTAATGCAAATTAATAAAATATTGCTAAGAGATTCACAAGACAGCAATGACCCTAGATCACGCTACTTCTTTCTCTCTCCCTTCAAATTCTAATGGAAAGCAGCTGTACATCTTTCTTCTGACTCAAGTGCAACAGAGAGAAGAAAGATGGAGGTGCCCATGCCTCAACAAAAACCATCATTCTTAAGAACTGCTGATTTCCTTCTGGTACAAAGCATGTGTAGCTTTTCATACAGCAAGGAACATCCTGCACTATGTATCTATCTACAGGCCTCTAGTATTTGAGGGTAGCAAACAAAATTCATCTTGCTTCAGACATCACGACACCAAATTTTCAATATTTCAAGGCTGTAAGAAGGTTACCTAGACAAAAAAAAAGTCTGAAGCTTAAGTTACATAGTACGATATTTGTGGACAAATTAATTTCAAAATATTTCTGTTTGTCATTAATAATGTTCTTTTACATAGCCATTATAAGTAGCCAGGATGTAGTAAAGGAGTAAATGGATATCCTGGGGAGGGACCAGCACTCAGAATATTTGCCTGTAGGGGACACATAACTAGCCACATTAAAGGACTGAAATCTAGGCATTCTGCCATAACTCACATGGCCTGGGCAGCTAACAAAAGCATATATAAATAAAAAAAACCAAACCTGAAATAAAGGATACCGTCAAGGCCAGAAACTCCAGAATTAGCCACAGTAGCCACAGTTTTGGGTTGTATTGCACAAGGCCTTTTCTGTGCCTGGCACTGTCTCTTGTCCTGGTCAGGTTACGTATCAAAGCAGACAAATCCTCCTCATTACCATACAGAGACAAGCAATTACTGTCTTTCAGCACCTGCTTTCCTCTTCAGTTTGAATGAACAAGAAAGCAAAAGGGCAGACCATTCATGCCTCTGTCACAGTGTTATTCCCACTTCAGACCAAATGACATAGAGGTGCACCAAAGTGACATCTTACTACAACACATGCCAGACTTCTTTGTGGAACACTGAACCGCCATAGCAAAAAAGCCTTCATCTAATCCTGCTGAAAAATGGTTCTTCAAAGCATAAGAATCCATCAGTTTAGGAACACATACAAGATTTCAAGCTTTATATCTTAAAACTCTGTTAACTTAAGAGTTTTCTTGCAAGCACTGAATTCTATTTTAAAGTTTCTATCATCTTATTGTGTATTGCTCCCGAACTTCAAAAGGACTCATTCATCAAGTATTTGCTTTCACTCTAAATAATCCTACTATCTTAATAATCTTCACAAAAATAGAGGCTTTGTCTACAAAAATTGTGAGCATATAAATTGAAATACAGTTCCTTTAGTGATCCTTCAGAATCTGATAATTTGCAACACCAAATATGTAGCAAGAATCCCTACTCTGATCCTGTTGTGATCATAGAAGTCTATTTTTTCCCTAGTCCTTCTAGGAATAGAAATAACAATATAAAGTACAATTATATAGTAAGCATGCATTAAAATGCCTTTTACCAGCTACCCATATTGAACAGATTTCAGAACAGCTCACATCTATGTAAGAGCACAAGAAAAGTGGTTTACTTCTAGGCTGAAAGACATCTCTAGGGATAATTCACTCCATGATGAGCCTAGGACATGGAGTCAGTACAAAAGAAGGACAAAGAAATTCCTGCCTTCAAATTTGAATTACTTGTGATATTATTTGATTTCATTAGGAAACATTGTCAGTCACCTGTATCTGGATACAAGTGTGGATTATAAGCATTATAAAAAAAAAATCATTTTTCAAGCAATAAATAAGGAGAAGGGTCCAAGTCCAAGAGCCCAAATGCAAATTCCAGCGTTCTGAAAACAAAGACAGTAAGGTATTCTCCTGCTGACAAAACAGACATAGAAGGAGAAATATTCATCAGCAGAACATCAGAATTTCTGTGGCCAGAACAAAACCGCTTTGTCCACAAGAACAGAGCAGGTCATTGCCACGGGTCAATCTGGCACATGGGCCAGGCAAGCTGGGTAGAACAGGACTGACACAGAGAACACCCATTCCATTTCCAAGGCCAAGACAGCATGGTTTCACTACAGTCAACTAAGAGGTTGTAAACACAAACAAATTGCTATTCAGTAAAACATAAACTCAAGTTAACAGTTTATCAACACTCCAAAATGAATGAGATTTAAGGAATTAATGTTTGCATTAGGTAAAGAGCAAGCATACAGCAATCATCAGACATAGTAAATAAGCAATAGAAAAAAATATAAAATAACCATTACCTAATCCACTACATCTAAAAAACATTTTATTTCTCTTTTAGATCATCAGAATAGCCAATGGTAAGGAAAATAACTTCAAACCAAAATAGGTCAAACATCTGTAAGGACAACAAGCAGACAACACGTACTTAAGTGATACTTCTTTTGATAAAGTGTTATTGATTTTATGACAAAATGATTCCTTCAGGCCAGTGAGTAAGGCAAGAGGAAGAGTAGCAGCTACTAAGTAGAGAACCCTATATACATGTGGCTGCTTCAGTGACTGTTCACTAATATAAACTTCCACTGCAAAGAGAGAGTTTCTACTCCTTGTAAAATAGATAACCCTCTCCAACTCCAGTATGAAGCTCAAAGGTCTCTTCAAAAGGAAAAAAACTCCAATGCACTGTTTCAAATATTGCCAACAAAAACATATGCCTCCTCTCCCCTGCCCTCAGTTTTCTTGTTGCTTTAAATTTCAAGTCCATAATGATTTCAAATAACTTTTAATCTATTCCTCGCAGTAACAGACATAAACAGCAGACATTCTTGGATAAAATGCTTGCAACTCGAGTAAAGTCAAGATTTATAAATATCAGCACTGTTGCCATTTCTGCTGCAGAAATTAAAAAAAAATAGTCTGCTTGCTTATTGAGCAAAATCTTGTAAAAAGAATTTTCAAGATATTAAACCAATCTGGATAACTAAGCTGAAGTTTTCATTTTCGTCTGGAGTTCTCAAACAGGAAAAGGAAGAGTGTCACTTTAGTACTCTGAAGCCTTTGAGAGAAAGCTGCTCCTAAACAAAGAAAAACCAAAAAAACAACGAAACCCCACAAAGTAAAAATAAAATAATAAAAAAGCCAAAGAGCTTGAAATTTTTAAGGTTTTGGGGGTTTCCCCTACAAAGTTATCACAGTTACTATTACACTGTGCAACTAAAACTAGACCTTTAGAGTTTAATAATTTGACTTTCTGTTCTTAATACTGTCATATTAGAAAAGATTCCACAGTTTTCACCTGCCTGAAGCACCACAATTACACTGAAAAGAGAAATAAACTTTAATAATAAACTGCAAATTGCACTGTGAGAGCAGCACTGAGTTTCCCCATCTGTCTTCTTTGGTAAGACCCAGAAACTGTTGATGGGAAAGATGGATGCTTAATTTTTAAAGTTTTATTGAATATAGAAAGTATTAATGGTTAAACTTAACCTGTCTTTTCGTAAGTGTGGTAAAGAGACCCAGCACTGCTACCACCTTTATACATTTTGAGACTTAATTATGTACCATCAATATTAATATCTTCTGCTAAGAATCATCTTTCTAGCAGTTTCCAGTGCTTCTACACTGAAGATGATTAAGTATAGCAAGGAAGGCTTTGAAGAGGTAATAGAAATACTGCATTGATCTTGAAAGCTACATATTAGCAAGCTAGAAAATATTAAGTGTCAATGAAAAGGTACTGCTGGATGATAAATTTTATGACAATAAATTAAAGCTCTATGCAGGAGAGCATTAACAAGCAAGGAATTACTTGAAGACCTAAAACAGCAATCGACCAATAGTTAAACTACCAATAGCTAAAAAAGTACAAATTGTTGAAAGTATTTCAAATCCAGTGAGAATTTTGAGGGAGTAAGTTGCAACTCAACAAATCTTACCATCAGGAAGAGCAAGAATAAGGGTAGCATAAACTTGCTGTCTCAAAAATCACAGTTTAATTTTAATGCAATTTTTCCATTTGCTTTTTCAAATTGCAGAATGTAAAGAGCATAGGACCCTTGTTTAAACAAACAGCTTTTCTGGTCTAGTACAGAGTTGGTTCATTCTCAGAGAAGATTTATTGCTCTATACCTGAGGAAGTAGAAAGAAGTAAATTCATACCTATCAGTGAGTCTGAAGCCAAATCTTCTCCCTTAACAGCAGAGCACAAAATGATGCTACTTTGTGAGACTACAAAGTAGTCTCACAGAAGCAAAAAAATGCTTTCAGAGAATTAACCTAAAATACATCCATGCAAGTTGGTACTTGGAAAGAAAGATACAGTTGCCTATAATTTTACTGAATCTGGAATTACAAACATAAAGTTAAAAAGAAGATTTTTTTTTTTTTTCTCCAGAGTAACCCTATAGAAACCAGTTAGACTGATGTAACTAGCGAAAAAGTACCATCTCATTCATATTTAATAAAAATTTCCATCATGGGTTCAAGTGAGTCTCAAATCAATTCTCATTCCTCACAGTACTCATTTAAAAATAATAAAAAGAAGTTTTCTCCACAAATTGTCTGTAGGAAAACAGATGTGAAAATATCTATTAGTTGTGAATATAAATGCAGAATATGTAATTTAATACAAGCAGTATTTACCATGATAAATAATCCTCTCTTTCCTGAACTGTCTCCTCACAATATATTTGCAACTGAACGACAGAAATTGCCAGCTCTTCATGACATATATATCATATATCATGACATATATATCATATATCTTTAATGACACCTTCAAGAGGGGGAATCCAGTGCCTAGAGGACCATCCATCAGCAGGAACACAATAATTCCTCCTACAGGCGTGGAAGAAGAAAGCTCCCTGATTCTTTTGACATCTACTTTTTGTCTTGCTGGTGCATTACACACTAGTGCACACAGTAAGAGCTTCATACGAATTTCTTATTAAACTTCCCCTGAGCCCTCAGGCTTGGACTTTCCAAAAGGGCTGAGGTTATTAAGTGCTCCTGAAATCCAGAGCATTTAGCACTTCAGCATATCTGAAAATCTTCTGAAAAGCAGTGTATGGCAAAAGGTTATTCTGATGCCTTTTGGCAGCAATGGGCATCTTCTCATTATTTTGCATGCCTCTGGATAATGTCTTACAGGAAATAAAAGGAATTGGAGGTGAAGCTGCTTCTGTAATAACATGCTTATCCAGATTGAAAAACTCTCCAGGCAAAAACTGCTGCAGCAGTATTTAATTTTATTGCAATATAATTACCTTGGAAATAACTTCCAATGCATTTTATACATTGAAATCTCCAGATTTTTAGGCAATTATAAATGTGTCATTATTTTTCCTGCGACCAAATATTCTATTAAGTATAAGCCATACTGCCTATGATTTCCTGCGAGAAGTTTTAAAAGTGGTTGCTTCTTGATTTTACTGTAGCTGTCTTAACTTCTCTTGGGAAATGTTGACAGAAATTTATTCCCTAATGGTCATTATGCTTGTGCCAGCTATGGTCTTCAATCATTATTTAACTATGAAAACTAGTAATAATCTCCTGACGTATAGAAGCCCATTGCAGATTTTGCTTTTCTTGTTTCAACACTATTCTGCACATGCAACAGCCAGTCAGAGTAATAAAAACATCAATGTATTATTAAATGAGTTTAAAAATGTTTTGAATATTTTTGGCATTGCTGCTTCAGCTTCACCCTTTCTTAACATCATTTCATAGTTGTTTGTTATGCACAGCAATGGAGTTGGCCTTGGAGGACCAGGTAACCAAGTCAAGTGGGTAGAAGACTGGTGTGTTAATCCAAGCCAACAGCCCCACTTTGGCTCTCAAATACCAGCAAATACTACTCTCCCTGCCCAGATACGTGGCAGGGGACTAAGGAAAAGATAGTGGAAGATCTTTCCCTGATCACTTAATCTTCTGTGGAAAGATAGGAAAAATATTATGCTTAAAATACATAAGGACTTCCCAAAGCAAGAGAAAACTCAAACCTCCCATCCCCCATGAAACCAACTTTCACTTACCAGTAAAACTGGAGGCTGAAGTTCGAGGAATTTGAGCTCAGCTAGAAACTGGAAAGTGAAATGAAAGTTCTGCAAATGTGCAAATATGACTAAGTAGATATGGCCCATGAATCATCTTTCCTACATCCTCATCAACTGAACTATGATTGAGCAAAGTAGTACCATACAACTCCTATACAAGTAAGTTAATTCAAATTACACTTAACTGAAATGAAGGAAGCTATTCACACCTCACAGCTATTGTTTTAGGCTCTCGTGTAAACTCAGGAAATAATTTCAACACTTCTGAAGCCCTTTTCATGTTTGGAATGTTTTCTTTGCAACTATTTGAAAGGCCTCAGAAACCTGTGCTACAAATATCAATGTGAATTGTACTCTATCTGCTCCTTCAAGTATTCTGCCTATTTGACTTCTGAAAATTGGATTGTTACACAAATAAATACTTCAATTTTGCAAGCTTTTCCATAATGCTGTTTTGCACTCAAGAACCTCAAATTCCTGATCATTCTAAGGAAATGAGCCCCTGACATTACTTCAATGTAAAGAAAAAGACAACAAAACAAACTCCAAATACACCAATTTTCCATCATCTACTTTATTTTTTTGTTTTTCTTCTGGAATTTTGCTGAAACTCCTATTATTGCTAACCACAGAAGTGAATTTCTCTTCATGATTGTAGTTCCACCATGAGGCTTTCTAGTCATCATCATATGTTACATGCTCCTTGTTTTTTGATCTTGCCCAACACACTATTCACCACTACAGCAGAGTCAGCAGGAGCTGGAAGGACCACAGGAAAGAAGAAACTAATTTGCAGCAGCACAATCAACTATAATTTAAATGATATGAAGAAGCATTCAGGTTGGTTTTTTTTGCATGAAATTATACACACACACACACAAAATGCCAATTTAAATTATGCCTAGGAAGTGCACATTTTACATTCCCAGAAATTCATTACATTTTTCAGCAGTCAGCTCTATTAGACTAATGTAACAACACCGCCAGCCACCATGCATAAATCATAAGTGGTATGATTGGATTTGTCTGCTCATTGGATTTTCAATTTGAATAATAGTAATTTTATTCAATTGAAAATATCTTTTTTCCTCTAAATACTCGACTGTTCTATTTAGTTAGCTGGGACAGCAGCTAAGGAGCAATGGAATTGGCTATTTGTGTTGATATGCAACCAAATTCCTAATTTTTGTGAGGTGCCCTACCTTACCATAGCACTAGAAGGATAAAGTCTCATCCCCTGTGCTACTGTTATAAATACTACAGTCCTTAAAAAGATTTTGAATTGGCATAATTAGGCTAAATTTTAACAAATGTTTGGTTGTCAATTTTATAAGAAAAAGAGCTTTATACTGGTCCAACAAGGATGGCAAGTACAATGTAAGTGCTTGTCTACATGGAGTTGGAATGGTTGTTCCATAGCAGCTCCTACAGCACTTGCTCTTCTTTCAGAAAAAGTGCTTTTTTTACACATTAGGAAAGAGCAGGAGCCAAGGCACCCTGAGGCCTTGGCTGCATCGAGTAATTCAACATTCATAAAGAGTCAATGTGAAAGAGTTACTGTTTCTCAGTATCTACACTGGAGTATTTCATAAGGTTTTAATCTCTCCTCTCATTTCTTTCAGACAATTCTTTAGTGACTTATAGGGACTGATCAATACTACTATGTTGTGGATAAGAACAGGCACCAGAATTTGAAAATATGATTCAACCTTTTGATGAAGGAGATGCTTCCAGCCTGACTTCAGACAGGCCATTGCAATATTGCTGCAATGGTTCACCATCATTTCAGGGAATCTATCTAACAGGGGGAAGGAAACCTGATGTTTTATACTGCAAAGAGGAAGGCAAAAAGATTTCTATCTTAAATATCAGTGAAATTCCATTATTAAAAGACAATAAATAAAATTGTGTTTATACTTAAAAAGCCCAAGATAGATTAAAATCTAACTTCTTTCTTCTAAAATTGTATATATAAGTAGAATGATATTTGTTCTGCCATCTAAAAAAAGAGTAAACTGACATTTCAGTTTCATTCAATGTTTATATTGCCATCCTGTCTCTTTCATTTCCCCCATTTTGCCACTGATATAGACAAAAAAAGGATAAAAAAGAATTTAATTTCTTTTAAACCTTTGTAAAATAAAAGTTTATTTTTTTCTCAAAACTGCCCCTTCATGTAAAGACAGGAAGAGCTCTTTTGCTTTTACATAATCAATTGTAGAGGCAATTCATTTCTTTTTCTCCAAATAATGAAACCATGCATGTACATTTTGAATCCAAGAGAACCCAAGGGAAAAAGAGAGCAAAATTGCCCTGACTCTACTGTAAATAACTTTCTAATTTCTCAAAACTGTTAGCCTTTCCAAGCATATGAAACAATAATCGAGCTGAATCCCTTTATTTTTGATGTTAAATACAAGTGCTCTTTCTTTGCTGTGATTTTTCTGGAATTTTCAAATGGCGTTGCCCTTGGAGCACGGCCTGGGGCCTCACAGGAACACAAAATAATAAATGAAACTAGAGAGGGCTGTATTATGTACTGCTCTCTGCCAGCAAAGGCCAGGGCTTGTGCTGTGGTTATTCCCCCTCAGTATGCTGGAATTACCATTTGTGGTGAGATCCATAATTTACATGGATGGGTGCCTCCTCCCCAAGATGTTGTTCATGTGCACACACAAAATGGGGATTAATGTGAACAACAGTGTGAGCAGGTGATGCACAGGGGTGGAAGGGCTTCACATCTATTCATATTTAATTCATTTTAGAAAATGGCGAGCAAATTCAAGAAGAAATGTAAATTATTATCAAAAGTGCAACCCATAGGAAACCAACTAAGCATGAAAATAAGTATGCACTGGTGGGTTTTGTTACTTTGGTGGTGTATTGATAACTAAGTTTGGTTTTTATGCTGTTATCTACAGAAACATATGCAGAGGTTGGACAGCCCACCAGAGGGCTCCCATATTTTTTATATTCAGGTTAAAAAAATGTAGACATTAACAACAACAACAAAAATGCAAATCTGGCTTCAAAAACTTGAAGAAGAAACAGAATTAAAATATGGAAAATAACAGGCTATTATGATGATTTTAGTAAGTCATCTGGTAGCTGTAGAGATTACTTAAGAAAAGTTAAAAATCCTCAAGTTTTGAGGGCTGCTTTACTGCCCATGTAGCACCAAACAAAGGGTCAGAAACTGCGTGTGCCACCTGAAGGCATTTCATTGAAATGAAAGGCCTAGGTACTGATTATATCATCAGGCATACTGTCTCTCTAGAGAATGCCTAAAAATTACTTTTAAAAGAAATCTGAAAAAAACAAAAACAAACCAATCAACAAACCAACTAACAACAAACACCCACCACAACACCACTAAAATCCCCCAAGAGGGCAAAGGGAAATATTATATAGGCCAACAAGGGTCTAATATTTATCTTCTGAGAAGAACTGTCTCCATAAGGAAAACAAAGTAAAAAGCCAGTAAAAGTCTGAGCAAAGCAGTGAAATGACACATGCACACTCAGAAACATACTCCAGTTCATAAACTGACAGGAGCTGTTGGTGACTGTAAAGATGAAGATCCAGTGAGAGGACTCAATGTCATCAATCAAAGATAAACCAACCCATTCACATTATGGGATAGGGAAGACAGCATTTTCCTAAGAATGCATTTGACAAAGCTGCACTCCCCCAACTCCAAGTAGGTTGCTGTGGGAGCAGTGGTAGGGAATCTCTGGAGCAATTTTAGCTGAAACAGGTCAAGCAGCTAGGATTAAGAAGGCTGAGCCTATAGTAGCAACATTACCTCTTTCCTGTCTCTCACTTTCACTGCAATTGTGGGCACACCCAATGGAAATTATCTGCCCAACAGTGTTTGTGCAGCTTCTTGGAGGGCCACAGAAAGCTGTAACATTCTGGAGCAAGTGAGCGCTAATAGCAGAAAAAAACAGCTGGGGAACAAATACCTTTAAAGCCTAATATTTGTGGTTTCAATGTTTGGGACTAATTAACACTGAAATAGCTCCTATTCAAGTTAAAAAATGGTTAAAATAAAACGTAGTGAGATTTTCAGAAGGCAGAATGACTTGCTCATGAAGGCATTTTTAATGCAGTTCACGTTCCCAGCTTTCTATGAAAAGGTACTTTATCAAAACAAAGGCAGAACAGAAGCAGTTTGTAATACGAAGAAACCATTTTATAAGGTTTATGAAAGAAATTAATAGAAATACAGCAAGATAAAATATGTATTTTATTAAACAATTTGCAAGAAAAAGAAGCAATTTCTACACAATTAATAAGGGGAGCTGAAAATATGTACGTAAGAACTAGGGGACATCAAGTGTGACACAGGGCAATGACGTTAACTTAGTGCTCCATTGTCAGAAGAGCGTGAAAAGTAATGGTTGAAAATGATCTAGCAGATGTGGTGCTGAGGGACATGGTTTAATGGTGGACTTGGCAGTGCTGGGTTAATGGCTGGACTGGATGATCTCAAAGGTCTTTTCCAGCCCAAAGGATTCTATGAGGGCTGTTTTTCTATACTTTAACCCTGGCAATCGAAAAAGGAAAATTCAAGGAATGAATGAACTTACAAGGTCTAGTGTTGAATTATACAAAATGTGATTCTAAATCAAAATTCTCAAGGTAATGCCAGACAGCAGAATATCCTTATGGTGCTATCAGGTATTACAGAGAAGCAGAGTTATTCTAGACAGGAAAAGGTGAATAGTATTTTTTGAAAGTAAATACAGTTGTCAGAGTCTCGTGCTTTCAACTTTTGGCATAAGCAGTACTGAAATCTCATGTAAAGAATTGTGATTGATACCAAGTTGAAATTAAAAAAAAACAGGTAGTGGCTGGGCCTCTGTGAGACCATAACTGTCTGACAAATGGGAGACACTATCAGTGTCCAGTTGGACACCACCTTCAGTAGGAGGACATTGCAAGATGGAGAAAGTTATTGGTGTTATCAGCTTGTGTATTTGCTGTCAACTGTAGCATCTCAGCACTATTTGGAAGAAGCAAAAGGGAACTTCTGTTTTCCAACAAAACCAAAAATATATGATATCTCTAAAATAAATACAAGCCAAGAGTATTTACTACAGACTTCACCAAAACTAGTCAAGGTCACACATTCTAGTGATGCTGTTTAACAAGAAAAGTTATGCAACATTATTCCTTTGTCATTCCAAACTTTTATCTCAAAACTGATATGCCTAGTTTCCTCTAAATGTCCCTTATACAGTTCTCTGATGGCAGGGGACTTGTGGCTGACAGTTTTCAGCCACACTGGTCTCATTTCATAATGCTGGAGTAAGGGTCAAAATAGGTCATATGCTGGAAAACTCACAGCAACTGCTTTTTTTTTTATCTGCTTTTCCATAAACAGCAACGAAATTTGGCACTAAGCCAAATAGTTTTTTATAGACAACATTTATTCTTAGGTATTTATTTTAGTCACCAGAGAACAATTGCAGCTAAATGTACTTACTACTATCTGGAAATCTATTTTTTGAAATATCCTCTGTCAATGTAACTTTTTTGTCACTCTAACTGTATTTGGCCCTCTATGCACATGCTGTGTGTATTAATCAAACACACTTCCACCACACTGGAACCTGTGTGATTTACCCAAGTCAAAGACACAACCTTGAAGGCACCCCTCAGTTTTTATGCAAAAAATCCTACTTGCTCTGCATACTGGTTTTCTTAAATAAATGCTCGAATAAAAATTGAGTCTCAGGATTTTTTACTATGACTTGAGCAAGTTGGTCATTGCTGATTGAACTGAGTTTTTTACAAGGCCTCTGCAAGGACACAGACTTTCAATCCAGAGCCATCCAGTCCCACTGCCGAATGAGAAGTGCCCTTCAACATTGTGTCAGCTGCTTACACAGGCAAAAGAGCATGAAATAAAAACTGTGCACTCTCCTTTCATAGGCCAGAGCTTTTCACACTTAAAATGTCATTCTTCTGTCTCTCTTCTCTTAATTTATAAAGCATCAACTTCTACTCTTCACATTTTCTGCATCTTTCCCCTTATCTTCCATCTGACTGATTTGTCCCACACTCAGGACAAGGCCTGAACTGACCTCAGTCTCCATATGTTTGCCAGTTATCTATTGACGCATATTCAGCTCAACCTCTGCAAGGTAAGAAATTTTTGTTTACTCCTTTCTGCACACTGATAGCTGGGCTGCAGATCAGATGATTGATTGTATAATCCAGCTACAAGCGCTTGTGCTTGCAAACTCTGTAATACCAGTGCAACATATTTCAGCCAGCACTTGCATGTAAGCTATCAGCAGGGATTTTCAGAAGTTTCTGTGCTGCTTACAGGGCTCAGAGGGATGAAGCCATTGCACTAAGCCCAGGCCAGAAGGGTGAAGAGGGACACAGCCATGGGCACATGCAAAAATCAGCTTAATGCTCACGACTACTCACAAAACATTCCAGATTCTTCTTCTTCTACAGAAAAGACAGAATCATCAGGACAAAGAAAAAAACAAAAGCAATCAACGAACTAAAAAAGAAAAACAATTCAAAGAAAAAGTGAAAAGGTGACACAATTCCTCACATTGTGAGGAATCCCACTGTTTTCACCAGTGGATTTTTGTCATTGTGTTTCAAACAATAGAGCCACACCACTGTCTTTAGAACCACTGTGTGGGAAGAATGCAGCACAAGCCATGTACAGTTTCTTCCTACTGCAAATGCCATAATGGCTTTTCCATTATTAATGACAACTTAGAAAGACCCAAAATGTTGTGAAGTGGTTACTGGACCCATAATCTACCTAGGCCATTAACTGTTTCTCTGATTGTGCCAAAATGCATCTCAATTCCCCATCTACCTCCTTGCTACAATTGCTTCATCAATATTCATAAGATCCAAGGGCTTGATATTGATTACCGCATCTAATGGACTCATTATGCAAAGTCATCGTGACCTCTGAAGCAATTCTGCTCCTGTGACTTATCTAGACGCTTGCTCAAAATGTTTTGAGATATTGGTACCCACACAGGAGCAAGCAGAGCAGAACAAAACCCACCACAGGATCTTAAATGATGATTCCTCTGACAGGATGAGCTTTTTCCAACCTGTATGAGATGTCACACAACCCTAAAAGCTCTGTCACATTATCCCTGGCTTAACAGGAGCCCTTGTTATCACACAGCAGAAAGAAGTAGTTAATATTAACTGATCGTTATTAACATTCATTACGGAAAATCAATCTGATTGTGCCATAACCTCCAGCTGCAGTCAGCTGGGTTATTCTGATATTTACACAATATTGAGTTCCTGCTAACCAAAACTGTGGCGGTTATATAACATCTTTCAATGTCATGGTGATTCTGCAAACAAAATCTATTCCATTTATCAGCACCAAGGTACCAAATAAAGGCATTTGGCAAACAGTTTCTAATGGCAAATATTTTACTGTTTCATATGTCTAACGTTATTAGTGACAGGCATTCTTTTTTGAAAGATAAGAACAAAAGGGGGCACCTACAGTGTGAATTCATCTTTTAGTCTCAAAATCTAACCTTTTCTGATGTTCATTATAAATTCACTTAAAAAAATGGGCACAAAACAACAACACTTTCATACGTTCAGAAACTGAAAGAGATAAAAAAAAAGTTAGACAAATTTTAGAGCAGGAATTAGGAATAACATGTTAAACTAAGAGTAAAAAAAACCTACAAGAAAGAATTACCTAGGAAGGAGGTGAGTACAGTATCACTTGGATTTCTTTTTTAAAATAAAATATCTAACTAATATCTAAGTATTATACATATAAATGTTTACAGAAAAGATTAACACATCATTCTGTTCTTTGATGTGAACACACAGTTAAAGACTTTTTCAATAGGGTGACACATTGGTTTTGGACTTGTGTCTTACAGCAGAACAGCCTTTGATCACTTTGCTTTTTAATCTTCTCCATTGACAATTAATATAAACCCAATACTAGCTTCACGTGTTTCCAGCAATTTAGAGATACATTTCCCCTACATACATGTAACTGAAAAATGTAGTTATCTCAAAAAGGTGAAACATTTTAATCAAATTGAAATCAAATCAAATGAGAAGCCTGAAGCAAGAAAAGTCAGCTGTAGACAGAAAGTAGAAGCAATAGATTATTCTCTCTGTGCATGTTATCATATGCATCTATAGCTGATCTTCTTGGTTTAAAACATGACTTCTGTTGCATTTTCATCCTCAGAGGGAAAACACAGCAGAACACAGGCATCTCATTCAGGTTTTACTTTTGCTACATCTGCAGTTCTTCCTAAGTAAAGATGGAGTGAGATTGGAATTGTGTTTGGTGTATTTTATGCAGTACTATAGCTAGTTTCTTCAGAATTAGCTGAAACACACTTAAACATTACCAAACAGATTACCATAAAGTCCTCATTATAATTTTCATTTTTCACATCGAAAGTAAATCTATATTATGTTGCAGGATAACAAAGCACGGCTCCAAAACAAGTGTTTACCTAGAGTAATTCGTAGGTTTCAATACACCACTCATATTTGAGCATGGCGTAAACCAGCCAATTTTATCCTCATTCATAAATTTCTATTTCTTAAGCAATATGATCTAAAAGGACAACATTCTTCTCCAGACAGGGAACCGAAATTAAAAATTCAAAGCACATACTCTCACTCTGTTTCACAGCTGAAATCTCTGCCAAGTAGCAACTCTGTCAGCACAAACCTAACACTGCAAAAATTTCAAAGGTAGAACTGATTAGAACACAAGCATAAAGAACACAAATTACATGAATTCAAAACTCTAAACTCTTAGTCAGTATTTAGATGTGTGTTTGAAATGAGAGCATTTACACAGGTAAAATGTCAGCTTGGCTCTTCAGACCTGCAAAAATTCATTTCCCAAATGTAACTAATATAGATGTTTGCTATTTATCACATTATGGTTCACATTGCGTACAAGAACACTTACGTATATAAACCAAAGAATTCCAATCTCCTTATCACAGCTTAGTCTCTGGCAGATAAGAAGCACTTTGATGAGGGAATGTGGAGGGTTTGTAGGTGAACCCTCAGCACATGCTGGAGCCTGGGTCACAGAGGACTCAACAAATTAGGAGCTCTAGACAGGGAGAGGTTGGGACCTTGCGCTTGAAGCTGGTCCAAGGGAGGAAGAGCAGACCATGGCTATGCAGCACAACTATGCACTGCCTTCTAAACAGGGCAGCCTTGGAAGAGCAGGCAGATGAGGGTAAGGAGCTATTCACTCTGAAAGGACTCACATCTAACCCCACGAGTTAGAAAGGCATATACAGTCTATTAATTTGGTTTTAAATGGAGCTCTTCACATTATTTTTTCTAAGTTCGAATTAGTAGTCTTTTCTTTTTTCTCCAAGTAGTTAGGAGGCCTATTTATTGATTATCCATTCTATACGTAATATTTAATATTTCACGGTACTTCACTTACATCACACATGTACACTAAGAATCTTAACTAGCTGCCGTTTTTAATGCTAAATATAAATCCCCATTACATCTGCTACAGACACTACCATACCCTTGGGCAAAAAGGCTCCAAGTGTTTGGGAAGCTGCAATGCAAATGCTGCAAAACCCCTGCAGCTTTATGAAGCTGCCAGACTTGATTTTACACCTGCTAAAAGCCTACCAGCCTCCCTGACATCTTTCAGATGCTCCATGAATACCAGCAGAATAAAAGCAAGACACATACACTCTACAAATGGCAATAACAGGAATCAAGAGACAGTTCAGTTTACTTCGAGATACAGTGAAAACTGTTATTCCAACTTGCCCCTGGTGATGATGACCGCTGTTGTGGTTATTTTGTTTAAAGAGTCAGTTACTGATCAACCCATAACTCTTCATTTTATTCCTCTCTCTGAGAAGCCTGTATCAGGCAGAAGTAACAAAGGCGCCTGATGGCAAACCCAAGCCCTGTTCCACAAACCTGAAGAGCCTGAAACATTAGTTCTGCGTTTCAGCCCTTTTAGAGGTGCTGAACACCTGTAAGATCAAGTTACAAGGTTCAGTTCTAAAATTCTGCCTGGAGAAGCACAACAGCCAGGAGCTGCCAAGGTCAAAAGTGAGCCATGAGGGTCAGCGTGAAACTGAACAGGATCTATGGAAACTTTTCAGTAGCAAAAATGGGCTTTGAAAAAATAGCTAAATGGCCAAAACCTTCCATTCACCTAAAACCAGATACTGTTTTTGCACAATAACATCTAGAGTAGATTATAACAATCAGCATTAGAATTTGAAACTGTGTGATATAAGTTTATCTTGTTACCTTTAGTGTTACATAGCTTTCAGACACCAAGATCGTCCCATCCTTTCAATAAAGCAGTTGTAAAAAAGAAAAAGTTTCACAAAATAGTAATAGGAATTCTGTAAGTTCTGATGAGGCTGGTCTGTGCAATCATTACAATTGTGAAATGAGCACAAAGAATCTGATTGAAAGAAATTAACTTTGCATGGATACTTTTCAGTACACATGAATTTGATCAATTAGTTGAATACTGTGATATTCTATTTCTTCCAATCTACAAAAGTACTATAGAAATTCAATCCTATTTTTTTAAAATCACAATATGCAAGTACCACAGTAAAAAAACAACTGTTACAAAAAAAAAAAAAAGAGAGAAATCAGCTAAACTTCAATAAAATATGATCCAAAACTACCTCAAGGCCGAAAATTTAAAAGACTGGTTTGATGGTATTATTGGATTGATGCTCCACAGAAGAACAGATGGATTTTGTTCCCTGCAGATTATTTTTTTCTCTGTGACATGCACAGGTCAAAGTCCTAGCAATGTAGCTGCATCCCAGAGCTCCCACTTGTCTTCTGATATGAATGGCAAGTACAGATCAAAGAAAGGATAATTTATAGACTTTATGTGAGGTCTTCGAGATGGAGGTGGTGGATCATTCAGTGTCACAGGCTGGACTATGACACTGAAATATGTGTTCTCAGTTCAGCCAAGTATGGCAAACTCTCACACTATTCAGTCTCTCAAGTCCCAGGAGTGCTCACAGGGACACAAGCACAGCCTCAGGCCACAGACAAAGGGGCAAACTCTCTACCAGCAGATCCATGCCCAGCAGCAAACTGATGAATCAGCAACTACACAGTGCACAGAAGAGGACTATTAAGGAATATCTTGTGCTTTTAAATCACATTTGCTTCAACAGAGTTCTGGTCAAAGTAAAGAGCATTTTTTCAATAGTGCCTCTAAGGAGAAAGGGAAAAAAAAGAAAAAAAAGCTAGAAAAACAGCAGATAAAATAAATAGAGATGCCCATGACAGGTAAAAGTGCTTCCATGAAAACTGGAAACACCAAAGTCTGCTTTCCTACCAGTTTGATATGAATGTTCTCTAAGCACTTCTGAATCTTCCATAAGAGTCCTGCCTTCTCCACCAAGCCATTTATTTTTCACTGAGCTTATAGGAATATATCATCTTTGACACTTCACCTGCTCCATCACATTTGAAGTAAGCCAACAGGTTCCCAGAAGAAACAGTATCTTCTTCATTAGGAAAAAGAGACACAGACATAGAAAAATGAAACAGCTTTGAAGCACTTTTCAGAGGGAGTGTGTGCTGCGGCACGAAGGAATGACATGCTAAAAATCTTGAGAGGCAAAAGGCACAAACAACATGGACTTCGCACAGAATTTTTTTTCAATCCATCTCTCAAGTTTTAATGAACTGTCATCATAGTGGTTTTGAGTAGTAAGTACCTGAGCATGAAGCATTTTTAGATCTCCTTTAGGAGTTCCTATATTTAGAACAGCACTGCCTGAAAAATCAGGAAGTTTCTGCTCAAAAGTTCTTTTGTCAAGATGCAAAGCCGAGTGGAAACACCTATTTATGACAAATTCAGTTCAAAAAGTCACACACTGGGTTTAGCCAAGATTACTCCAAAACCCTTTTGGAAAAAAGGCTGGGAGAGGATGGGAAATAATTTTTTTAACAAAACTCTGCATTATTTGCAGAAGCTTGCATGCAAAATATATTTTTGTCAGAAAACTCTCATAGAAAGTGGAAAAAAAAGTATTTCCTGTCCAGTTTTGGCATCTTGCCTTTCAGTGACCAATAATAACAGCCCAGTAAAAACAGACCACAACACACAGGATCCAAGTGTTTCCTCCAGATGCACCTGCAGATGTTCCCTTGCCTCGAATACAAGAGTCCTCTCTCTACTAAATCTCATCTTTGCAGGATGACAATTTGAAATAAATACATTTAGTTACATCAACAGGATCTGATTTTATCAGCATTTTTATTTCCTCCTATAAGTTATTCCACACAGAATAGTGTTCTGCATGGAAGTAAAAGAAGACATGAAAACACTGGTTTAGCCACAGCTTGTGTATGATTGAAGGTAAACCTAACAAAATGGTACATTTCTGAAATTGAAATTTAAAACAAGAACACAAATGAGAAAGGCAGATTGATATTTTAAAGGACCTGCATTTGCTGTTAAGCATGCAGCACTATTATGTTTCCACTTTTACTATTGCTACATTTCACTATCATTGTTGCCTTTGGCTAACACAGCAAACATTGCAAGGTGCTGATAAATAATTTTACTAAGTTTCACCACAGTGATCCTTCCTGAAGATACACAGGGAGAGGTGTCAGTCAAACTGCGCTAGACCATCTTTGTCTGGACTTATAAAAGTGGTTTTGCAGAGAGCCAAGAGGAAGTGTGCAGCTTTCAGCTGCATGACTGCTCAGCTAGGGCTCCTCCCGTTCCTGATTCCTGGGTTGCAGAATACTGGGAAACAACAGAATGGTTTGTTTAAAGTAAAACATCCTCCAGCAAGAAACTCCACCGGATTATTAGGCTCAACAAGCAGCTGAGCACTCGAGTGTTATTGCATATGAAAGGAGGAGACAGAAAGGCTCTCAGACAAACACGAGAGGGGTGTACAGCACCGAGAAACTGCTGCCCTACAGAGAATCCTCATCTCCCACAAACTGAAATGTTCTTAAAACAATGGCAGAGACAAAGGTCTGGGTGAATACTTTGTGTTCTGCCCTACTGCTGCACAGCTGTTTCTGTACAGTTGTCCAGAGAGGTGTCTCTAAAAGCAGCAGCACCGAATAACATGAAATGTTGTAGACCCCATCTGCCCATCTGCTGCATTCCCAGTCACCTTGACAGGTTTAGATAAAGCTTCCATCTAGGGGCTCATGGATTGTATTATCCTATTCTTAACCATATCCAAGGTAAATGAAGCAATACTTAACAGGAATGATGGAAGTCTAGTATTTAATACAGGATGTACATTTCTTATGTAATTTTTTAAAAAGTCACTATAGACAGACATAAGCAAAATAAAAATGATCACGGCTGCATTCTGCTGTTTCTTAAAGAACATGTATAATATTGGAAGAAGAAAATGACAGGTTTATCTCCAGATACCACTAATAAACGATCACAGTTTCTCCATTTATATTTATATTTATATGCAGTTGACTAAAATCTAATGGCACAGTGCATAAGAATTTTCAAGTATCTCAAAACTAAGCTAATTAATTTATTTGGCTGTCATCAACCAGTATGTGGATTTCCTTAGCCACATCCAACAGCAAATATTGTTAGTGAGTGGATTCTCTCTCCTGCTTCTTTGCTCCTCTTCCTTCTTTTGACTGACAGAGAGGAACACTCTGAACTACAAAAATACAATCTCATACACAGAATTACAAATCACATGAGATTTACTAATTGTTCATTTAATCAGTAAGGGCTAAGGCAATAAATTTTCTAAGATTTAAGTATATCGCATGCCAACAGGTAAGACACAGAGAAATTATATTTCAAGATATTAAATCAGTATCTAAAAATACTTTTCATAGCTTCTTATACTTTCTCAAAAATGAGTGAACAGTAGATGGAGGTCCCTTCTTAAACTCTATCTCTATGCTGGTTATGAAATTCAGTAACAAAATAACACAGAAGACTCAATTTTCCTCTACCACTATGTTCTAAGAAAAGTTGAAACTAAAGGTCACAGAGGATTTCATTCTTCCACAGCTCAGTTTTTGTTCCATGCTGAATGTATCAGCAAGGGTGTTGTTTATAATGAAGGAGGTTCTTTTAATTGTTTGTTTTTGATGCATCCATGAGGAATTAGACTTAGACCACCAACTAATTTCCCACAGGCCACCCAAGTATTATTCCCTCAATATCAAAAGCAGAGATTATTTTTAAAAACTTTAAAATTTTGCTTTTGTCTACAGTGCCGATTGCAATTTGACACCACCAGAGATACAAGAACTCTGCTGTAAATCAGAGCAGAGGAGTCCTGCATAAAAGCAAGGACTATTTAAAGACAAAACACCAAGCCATGATGGAATCTATGCATTCCAAACAACGTTGACATCATGGTACAGTTCACCCCAGAGTCAGTTTTCCATGCCCCAGGCACATGCTCAACTGCCTTTTATCAGCACTATTAGTCATTAGCATGACAGCAATATAGGACGAAATCAGCATCCGTTACATCGCAGAGTTACCTTAAATGCCATCCAGCCACTGAAACACAGATGCCTGGAAAATTACTTGGAGCAATATTGGAGCTTTTGCTTGTGCTAGTGCATTTTTCAATTGATGCAAACACATTCAGACAGTTAATCAATTACAAATCAAAATCCATTCCCTCTACTATTACTGAATGCAATTTTGTTCAGGTAAAAGCATTATGTTAAAATACTTTGAACTGAACATGAAGTGTATAATTTCTGAATAATAGGAGCAAAACAAACTCCTACAAGGAGTTTGCCCATTTCAGACATAAACCTCCGTAGCTTTAAAAGATGTTTCAGTTGTTTTCATAATCAATTGCTCTCTTCTTCCAGGAGTTTCCAGGTAATGCAGTATGAAAATATGACTGTCCATATTTTCCATTACAGTGATTAGCATATGGATAAAAGACTTTGCCAATCAGAGCTAATTTGATACTCTACACTAAAACAATAATGTGGAATATTTTACTTAAAAAATTAAGATTTGCATCCTTTCATTAAGCTGCAGATTTTTCCTTATTTGTCACACAGATGAGACACAGGATAAAATACTTAATTTGCAACCTGTGTATCAGCAGTCTCCACTTGCCCTGCATGAATGAGGATCATGGTGCTCAATCCTGAAAAGAGGTTCAGTCATAATTTAATAGCTTTAAAATGAATCACTTTCATGTCAATATTATTGCATGGCTTTATTACCCAAACTTGATTTTCCTCTCAAGGAGGTCATAGGTGAAGCATACCGTAGGTTCCACTGCATCTCTGAGGTGACCAAGTGCTGATAGAAACACCAAAAAGACTGCCTAGGGCTGACCTTACGGGAAAACCCTGCATTGCAGATCCTTGTCATGGCAGCTGACAGGTTGAGGCAGCAGAGCAAATCAGAATATGCACCAGCAGCTTTTCCTCTAAACTGGCAGAACAACTCAATGTTTTTCCTTCACCTATGTGTGCCAATTCAAAAATTTGCATTTTAAAGTTACTGCGCTCTATTTTAATATTATTCAGGGGTTTTGATTTAAGAGAAGAGCTGATAGCCCTCCTTTAGAGAACTGAGACCAACCTCCAGTGCCCAGCTCCCAAAAACAAAAATTCTGCCTCATAATCTGCCAGTTTGATGACCTGAGGCAAAAAATAAAGAACTTGCTAGCTACTAGCTGGAGGCTCTGAAGTACTGCACTGAAAAAAGAGAAATAGAAATACCAATATTTCTAATTATATTTTCCTCCGGAATCAGAAAGGTTCTTTCTTGCTAACAAGAAAGATTTAAAAGGCTTCTGTCATGTAGTATCTGGAACAGATGCATCCATTAGCTTTATGCCATTGTTTTCTTCACAACACCTGACTGTCCAAGTCCAGGTTCCTATCTCATGATGAGGGCATCATGACAATCTGTACTCCAACGTGCTCCAGTCTCTTTGCAGCCCTAGCTACTTGATTTATTTTCCACATATTTTATCCCTGTGGCAATCCTATTTAATAACACTGCTCACATGCAAACAGATTTGAGATGTGGGGTAAATTGATGACTTGCTCAGTCACAAATACTTTTTTGCTGAGGAAATTTCCTGAGTTCTGTATTCACTGACCAACCCACTAGACTATAATTGTCCCAGTCTGGAAGCATCTCAGAACGCATAAAATCAGATTCTCTAAAGATAAAAAGCTTAACCAAAATATAAAGTGCACCATGATGATAAGAAATATAAATGCAATTATTGCCATGCAGAGGAATCCTTAGCTGCTTTCCATATAAATGACATTAACAATAACAGCAGAAGGAATAAGACCATGGTATCAAGATTATAGTTAATATAATATTGTAATTCTAAACTACATAACCTATTGTTCTGCAACTTGTTTGCAACGCCTTTTTTTTTCATACTTCAAGTAGGAGATGATAAAACACTGAAAACACCTGACATTGTTTTGCTGCGTAGTCAAGTGGCTGCTTAAATTTTAGCTAAATTTTCATACTCCTTACTTGTAGAAACTTAAAAATTTGCTTTGACTTTTTATTTCGTTTTCAAACAAGTCTTTCTGTGCTTTTGCCACAAGGAACATAAAAATTTCCACTAGGACATAAGCAGAAATAGGAAGCAAAAGCAAGTCTGTCAAAACAGTCTTGTTCTTCAGCAAGGTATTTAAATATTCTGATGTATCTTGAGACAGATAATGTTAAATAAAGGAAGCACTCATTTTGAATGTTTGTCACCAGCTGTGATAGAAATGCAGGATGGACATAAGTTGCTTTGGTTTTTTTCATTCAGAAGAAGATTAATATGGTGGGGAAAACTAGATGCAAAGTGAAGTTCTGGGATGTGTACTGATATTTATGTGAGACCACCTGAAGCCAGCCAAATTAGTAACCGGATATTTCTAACTCTAGTACATGAATTCTCATGTATTCTACTTAAGTGGCAGAATTTATTTTACCTAAGAATATCCCAGACAGGCAAAATGATAATCTAGACTTAAAACTGCAGGTAACTTGATGATTTGAACATAAAAATAATATATGTTTAATCAGTATTAATAAATATACTAATACTGTTGCAAGCATTATCAATTATCAATATGTTTGATAAAACTACAACAGGACTCCTCATTTTTCTGATGCAACACATCAAACACTAACATTTTCCAGGCACTCAATTTTTTCAGTAATAAATTATTGATTTATATATATTTATATATGTATTATACATGCATATATACATATATATGCATGTATAATACATATATATCTGTATATATACACATACATGCTTTTTTGATGAAAACAGTTTAGTCTAAATTTTATTCATTTTTACAACTTTAAGATTAATAATTGACTAGTCTTTTAACAACAGTATCTCCTATTTAGTGTGCTTCTCCTATGGATTCTGTTTATCTTCTCAAAAGCAAAACATACAAGTGGTGTTTTGGATTGGCAGTTCCATACATCACTATTTCTAGATAAAGGCCAATTTATCCCTAGAACTTGTAATAAAACACAAACATTACAATTTGCAATGATTTTTTTTTTCCTGCTAAGGGTCAACTCCAAATAATAGACAGCCACGGTCTCTCTGCCACAGCAAATTACCACTAACCCCCCAGAGCAATTACATATTTCAATGGTCTTTCCAAAACAAACCAAAGAGGAAAATCCATTCTGCTGTTCAACTGATTCTGTCATCTATGTAAGGACTTTTACTCATCCTAACTATAGCAAACTTTAAAGAGCCCAGCAAGGAAGGATTAACAGGAAATTGCAGCTCCAAATACTGATATTAAAGTAGGAATCAGTTTTGTCAGGGCAGGGACTTCAGATTTTGGCCTGCCTGCACTTCTGGAGGCAAAGCTGGCAGGAAGTGGAAGGGGAAGCAACGCACTTGGGGCCGGGATAAGCTGCTCAGCAGGAAGCAAGGGAAGACACACACAGGCCAGTCAGCAAGATAATGAATACAATCCAACCTCGCAGTAACAAGGAGAAAAAGGAGTCTGACTTTGATTTTTAGCTCCTGATTCAAACAAAGCGATTAATGGTAGTGTGCTGCTTTCCTCCCATTGTAACAAGGCATAAAACAAGCTTTGTTTGGTTTAGCAAGAGAAGACACTACTTGGATGCACTGGTACCCAGAGCTGTGCATAATCAAGCCCCACAAAGAAGTACAGGAGATTAAGGCTTTAGTTCCTACAGGGGCAGACAACAGGTGGGATTTCCACAAGAACCTAAATGAGTTAGGTGGCTATATCTCAGGCAAATTAAGGAACATAAAGAGAAAAGGCCTCATATTGACACTGATTTCTGTGGATAGGTGTTGGCTTCAAGAAAGGTTTGCTTAAGGAGCCACCAACGATAGTAACCAAGAGAAAAAAGAAGAAAAAGTCATTAAAAAGATAATAAAAAAGTTCTTCTTTACAATTGCTGAAGTTTTGTGCCTTTTTCTTAGAAAACAACCTTCTGAAATGCTACAGCTTGCAAAGCTATGCAAAAGTAGCAGCTAATTTCCAAAAAGAGAACACAACAAGGATCCTTTTAAACTGGAACTACATTAACAGCACAGTCATGTTCAGCTCATCTGTGATTCATGTATGCCAACTGAAGTCCATCCTCAGCTGTAATTTGTGGAAGGACTACACAGGAAAAGAAGGAAAATATTTAGTTGGGTGCTAAAAACATAGGAAACCAGCAATAAAATTTAGATCCTACTGTATTTAACAATGCCATTATTTAACTTTATTTTGAATAATTTTTAACAGAAACTTCAATTTTCTAACTAATTAAATACCCCAACCATATGTCTCCCAGAAACAGAGAGAAGAATGAATAAAAGAAAACCCAATATCAATACCATAAAACCCAAGAAATAGATTCCAGATGTTTAAAATGCAGATTCTTTTCTTAGCTTCTCTAAAGTAGGTATGAAATTGGAAGGTTGGATTCTTTCCATGTTGTCTTCCAACTATCTTATTGATGTAAAATTGTTTCAGTGGAACGGCGCTGCCTTCATTGCAATCACAGAAGAAATACTGTGTGCCTCATGCTATCCAAACTGTTCAGACAGGAAATGCTACAACAATTTGAGTCTCAACTGTGCTATAGCAAATCCAATCCTCTTTTAGTCTTTCATGTAGTCCTTCAATGCCAGTAATATTGGCAGCAGCAGTATTGTTAGAAGGAATCAGCATAAAACTATCACGTGAATACAACCCTGAACGATGGTAGCTGTGACTTCAATAGCATCTGGTATTAGGGACTCAGAAAAAGAATTTGGTAACATGATAATTCCATTTTAATACTTTACATGGCTAAAAGAGTTTGGGCAAAGAAATTAAGAAGATGTGAGTTCACAGATACAACTTTTATAGCCTGTGTGTCTGCCACATACACAGGAAAACTTCTTTGACTACTCTTACTATGTACTGAATTAGGAATCAGGAGTCTTGCTCCTTAGAAAAGAAAAATATGAACACTGCAGAGAAACTGTGTAGAATGTATTGGATATTATTCATTATAGCAGCTTTTCACAAGGTTATTTGTAAATTACTTTCCTCCAAAGGCGGAAGCAATGAAATTAAATACTCTCCAATGCTTTCCATAGTTCTTTCTGTGTAACTGAACTGGCATAAAAGAAAGATGTTTTTATTCCCTACTCCAAATATTTCACCAAGTTCCTATTCTCAGTTTATCAGAAACCACTGTTCCTGACAACTAAAGTGATCTGTCCAGCCAGTGGAAAGGCATCCAATGATGTCTGCTGAGACCCAGGAAAAAACTTCAGAAACATGGTCTCATGCTATTTCACAGCTCATAGCCCAAGTCAGCCTTTCTGGTGCAATATAGAATTACAAAGCTGTAAGTAATGCTGCAAAGAAACAGAAACTTGAAAAGCTGGACCACATCCCAATGTGGCAAATGGCTTGGCTACCCTGGTGGAAACTCTGTGAGTTTCTTCAGAGGAGACATCAAACAAGATATTACTGTATATGTGAAGTCTCCCTCCCCTTTTCCCAGTCAAAAAATAAGGAAAAGTACTTGAACAACATAGGATTTTCATAGTAAAACACTAAAGCACTGGTAAGGGAAATGCTTAATCTACCTGAGAGAAGCCAAATAACTTTTAGTAGGTATACATTGGTCTGAAATGACACTATCAAACCCTCCGAAGCAGTATCTTAACAAAACAAGAGATGTAATTTCTGGTACCATTTGTATCCCACAAAGACTGCATGAGTAAGTAAAATAATGCTTTTATAAGTTAGATGTCTGAGTTTCCCTAAGTATGCAGAATTGATGCTCTCTAATAATAAAGACCTGGAACAAAACCGATTATTTAAAACAACACAAACCAAAACAACAAAACTCAAACAAACTAGAATTAAAGAATTCTAATCTTAAAATCCTGAAACCATTAGTTAGTAGAGTCTTCATAAAATCATAGCATCATTAAGATTGAAAAGATCTTTAAGATGTTGCATCCGACCATTAACCCAGCATTGTCAATTTACCACTAACCCATGTCCCTAGTCTACATCTACAGCTCTTTCAAATACCTCCAGGGATAGTGACTCAACCACTTCCCTGGGCAGCATATTCTGATGTACAATTTTTTTCCTGATATCCAGCCTAAACCTCCCCTGGCACAAATTGAGGCAGCTTCTGTTTTGCTTTGATTTTGATCATTTAAAATCAGATTTGAAATCCAGTACACCACCACACATTGGGGAAAAAAAAACCCCTCCAAAACTAATTTTTATTAATGGTCAATTTTTCACTGACAAATTTAGAAGTTTAACTACTGACTAATAACTCCTGCGTTTGTACACAAAGTATTTATATTCAGTAAAATGCTCTGAGAAAGGATTTTGAAAAAGGACCTGACTATAATTTATTAACTACAGCCAGCAAAAAGATTTTAACAATAATGAATCCTTGAAACACATACCCCTTCCCCCAACTTAAAAATGCATTTAGTATTCTTAAACAGGGATAAATGCATTTTATTAACTGCAAGTTCATTACATCATCAAATGTACTTTCTAGTCTTTCAATGAAGAGTGCACAGTTAACTCAAGAGAAGATATAAATCTAAATCTCAAGTCCTATTCCCATCTTTATAAAGCTCTTTCCTTTAAGGAATGCTTCCACTTATATTAGCCTTGCAGCATAAGAGACAGATATACTCCAGTTTTCCAGATAAGTTTGTTAATGCACCGAAGTACCTTGCCCAAAGTCAGGAAGGCAGACATACAAATCACTCCAGTTATGGGGTTTAACCTGACAATCCCAGACTCAAAAACCTTATTATAAAATGGGTTCATCATTTTTATTAATATTTAGCATTAATATTATCTTGCCTGAAGTACTGGATTTGCATGAGTCTTAAAGTGTATTTAATATAATAATGAAATATTTCTATTCACCCCAAAAACTCTGAGCACACAAAAACTGTATGCTCTAAAACAAACATCTGCCATTGTGGACATGTACAAAATCTGCTATAACTATGGAGTGCATACAAATGAATTATAGAAAAAACCTCTAAGAATTCTTTATAAATTTTAACTCTGCCTTTCTTCAAAAGCACCTTAAAGCATTTAAAAGTAAATAAAAACCTGTTTAGTCCACTAAACTCTTCTAAAACCAAAGTAAATCAGATATTGAAACTCAAGTTGCTGTAGTTGAAAAATTAAAATACTCCCCACTATTTAAAGTTTACTTCCTGCATTTGCAGCCAATGAGACCTTTTTATTCCTCTTTTTTTCTGTTCAGCAGGTATGATGTGAGATTCAGGCTGATATTTACAAAGCACTAAAACATTTGTGAACTCTGCTTTTGAATATAATGCAGAATGTATAATATAATATTAAATATAATGCTAAATGAACACGTGGCAGTGCATTGCTGGTTTACCTTTGCAACTGAAATGGACTAAGAACTCACCCCCAGAGACAAAGCATCAAACCTGATCCTAAAATTCTGACCTGGGGAGTGCTCTTCAGATGAGAAGACAGTTCCACAAGAGATAACTGATTTCTACCAAGCCCCAAATAAGGGCCTGACATAGGATTACCAGGAGAGCTGGACTGTTAGATGGGCACTCTTTCAAAGAGAACATGGGATGGTTTCAGGTCTTTGTCACACTACAGTTAAATATTACACCTATTACAGTTATTATATCTAGGATTTGAAGAACTCTGACCAGTCTGAAAGTGATTATACGTTCATAGTTTCATTTTTCTGATGTCTTAACAGGAAAAGAAGTTCTTTCTTCCTTTCTTACCTTATGATATTGCTGTGCAAATGTAAGCAATTAAATTGCTCTGAAAAGGAGAAGTACAGCTGCTTCCAGTATTTTAGGCAGAGGTGAACAAATACCCTGGGTCACTTTTATCTACTACAGAATGTTCATGAATTTCAATGGAAGATATTTCCTTTAAATAGCACCATTCACAGCAGACTTCCATGGTGAAGTTAAAAAACGCTGTGTTGAAGACTTTTTGAAAACACTGAGTCTAATAAAGAAGAAAAGCACATGCTTCAAAATTCACTGGGAAGATCCAGTTTCCAGGTACTGAACTGGGAATCATAACAGAGAAGTAAAAAAGGAGTATTTCTGTGTTCCTTTACAATACTGTAATAAAAATAAAAGATTTTTTTTTTTTTATCTTTTCTGTCTTGGCCAAGGAGCCCCGTTGGTGCCAACTGGAGTTATTAAAATTCCTCAGATATATTCAGGTTGAGTATTTTGACCTAGAGGCTGATATTATTTTACCATTTATCAATGCTTAAGCTTATTGTGTGCATGTGTGTAGACGTTACAGAAGTATAATTTCTTAGAAATATACCTCATCCTTACTATACAATAATTCAAGGAGCTGCACAGCATGCAATAGCTGCAAGTCTAAAGTATCAGGCAGTTTGTTTGCTAAAGCTGCTAGTGCACATTAAAATCTATACATTATTCCTGATATAATTCACTTTTTCGATATATACATGGAAGACATATGGCAGAAATAATGAAAGTAAACTAAAGAATATAATGGGAAAAAAAAGAAAGAGATGAATAAGCAGGCAGGGCTTAGAGGACATATCTAAGTTTGCAATACTGCCCTTAGTATATAGCCCTTCCAAAAATTCAGAGAAATAATGAAAGGGCTTAATCTTCCTTTTTGGACTTTGCAGCTTCTTTTTAAAAACTCTAACTTGCAAATGATGCAATGTTTACTAAAACATTTTTAATTTCAGAGATTGTCTTTTACAATGGAAAAACAATTTTTCCTGCCATAGGTACAGAGTGTTCATGAAAAGGCTCAAATAGTTTAACCTGTCAAGACTACACTTAAAGAATACAGATTTTTGACACTCCAGCTGTTTAAACTACTGTAAAATTCTTATTTTAAAAACAGTAGTAGATCTTCAGGCTATGTTGAAGGCAGTAGACATTTGGTTCATGATATTCACAGAACAAGTAAGTTTTCATAATCCAATTGATTCATGGAACAGCCAGGAACATGGCTAGACCTGTCTTTAATGTGTGCATTTTCTCATTTATCCACCCCCTAATTGATTGATCAGAATAGATTATACCAAGGGCAATTACCCTAACAATAAGCAGGTTTCACTGTTGTTGGGAAACAAGGGTGAAGAGGGAGAAGATCTATTCAGAGCATATTACTGCACCAGCAGAAGTGTAGAGCAAAACACTATCAAATCATAAAAGTAGAGATTATGTATTTTACGAAGTAACAAGCCACCACCCCCCCACCTCTCAAACTCTAATATTATATGCATTTTCCACATCTCATTGTGGTATACAGTGAGCATCGGACTCACACGTTGTGTCTTCTATTAACAAATAGCTTGCCACAGACAGATTTCAAAAAATATATTTCTATTTCATAACTTACTACTAGTTCATGTTTCACTTATGCATGAAAACACCACTATAGCTTTTAATGTGATACATTTCTCCCATTTTCTTCACTAAACACACTAGGCATAGGCAGTGATAAAATTAAACATTGCTATTCCAAAGGCCCTGCATGATTTTGTTAAGAAAAATCCCCAACATATGGAATTCAGAGCTTTTACTACATAAATGGAAGAGAGAGTGACAGCAGTTGGGAACATGGTATGTATATGAGTTTCAATACTTTTTCAGCCTAACACAGTTTTCCTTAAGCAAGTACAAACTCTTCCAGTACAATATAAAGGTACCTTTAAGTCAAATTTTCTATCTATGTCTTTCTCCCTGCAAAGCATTTATTTTGGCAAGTGGCTAAAAGCCTGCCAAGGAAAGGTCACTGATCTTTGCCTGAAAAGCTTGAGCCAGATTTATACAGTAAGGGCTTAGTACAAACACACAATGCTTACCAGATGTTCAATCAGCTAACTGGATACAATCCAAGGGATGGCTATAAATCCATGGAGAGATGTTCCTTATGAAGGCATTTGCCACACAAAGTTAAATTTATATAAGCACCCTTTGGAGAAGCTCTACACTGAGCAGTGCAGTTTAAAGGGCTCATGCAGTAACAGACTGAACTGGCACCAAGTGCTGATTTGTGCATGCACAGACACCTTTAAAAGGATATTTGGGGTTCAACTGTTAACCTGCAAGGTTCATTTTCCCAAATAAATGCCTGTGCCATTACCCAAGTCAGTGTCAACTGGCAAGAGACAAAAACTTAATGTGGACTGAGACTGTTATTTCACAGCCCCCCTTCTCAGGCTTTCCAGTTACTGTCACTTGGGTCACAACACAAACCTATCTGCTCTCAGATGCCACACTACCAACGGGTGGAATTCTGTCTCAGAAGAAATACATCACCAACTGCATCAACAAGCAAATATACACCAGAGTCAGGTACTGAAGTTAGCTGCTTACATTAACATATTCTAATAGACTGGGGAAAATAAGAGAATTTTTTAGAGGGGTTCATTTGAGATGAGAAAGTTTTCTGACTGAGCAATGCAACATACAAATATATATATTATATAAATGCAATGCTTGGGAAGGTTTTTTGGTGGGTTTTTGTTTCACTGATTGGTTGGCTTAAAAAAGAGAAAAAAAAAAAACCTAGAAATTCAATATCTGGTTAAAAAGTCACAAAAGAGATGAATAATTTCAAAAAGAGAAAAAAAACTAGAAAAAAAATTCATTTTTTCTAACAAGCATCCACATATAAGCACTGATGTATTTTCGGTTTAAATCAGATAAGAATCAAGGAAAAAAAAAGCATATTAGTAGCAGTTTTGCATTATCCCTCCTAAGAGAAGCAAATAAAGGCATAGCAGAAAGAGAAAACTTTGCAAATCAGTTTGTTTCCTCTGTTTCTTTGATTTTTAACCTTTCCCCTTGGTTATGGTTTGCATGAGTGCTAATCTGGTACTGAAGAAATTAAAACTTGAATGGGAAAAAAAGTAATTCCCCAAATCTTATCTACATAAAACAGAAGCTTCAAAGGAAATAGGTTCTCAGTCAATACACTACATAAGGAATTTTGAAAAGGAAGATTGTGGTTACATTTGTTGTTAAGTTTGTTGTTTTTCTCTTAAAGAAGGGAAGCCAGCAGAAGGAAAGCCAAAAAGCTACTGTAGGACTCTACCTTTATCCAAGCTATGAATAAAAATGTGAAATTAGACCTTTAGATTGAAGTCCTTCTTACTGAGGCTGAACAGAGTAGAGCAATCAATGTATGCCTGGTTTTTCTGACTGGACATTTTGCTTTATGGTAGGAAGGGAGAAAAGCTATAAAATATTGACACTTCAACCCCTGTATCTCCCTGAGCACACAATATTCCTAAGAACTTCTAGGGTAAGCTGCACTTGTAGAAGAGCTCTAACTTGCAAACCTACATGAGCGACCGAAGACAAAAACTGCCCAGTGAGCACAGCCCGTTCACCACTGCCATGTTCACATAGTTTCAGATTATTTTAACTCCCAGCAAAAGCCCGAGCCTTGAGCCTAAACACATAAGGTTCAAGTGGCTTGCTGAGTCTCAGTAAGTAGTTTCCCATATGCCAAACAACATCCTTATTTCACAGATACTTTACATTTTACCAGTGGAAGACAGCTTGCCCCAATGGCACAACAGATCTTTTTGTGCAGATCCATTCTGCTTCACCTACAGCTCTGGAAAAGCTACAGAGGCTATTTAGGTCCCCCTGAGAGATCCATACTCTGACTAAACCACTGACTCTCCCCAGACTCCCTAGGGGTCTGCCTGAGACATTTCCAACACTCAGCTTCTTCTCAAACTTTAACATACAGAGAAAAGGAAGAATGTGTGCGAGTTGAATGCTCAAACAAATTCTGGAGGGCAAAATAAGAGGTAAGAAGGTTCTTCATAGTGAACCTATTATGACTCTTCTTTTCCATGTGTTTACCATAAGTGTATGGGTTATTAAAAAATAGGTTAGCTGTTGTCATTTAAAAATAAACAAGCAAGCAAAAATAATCTAGTAAAGATGTAACGCTTGCAAACAATTGGTTAAACTAGCAAAGAGAAAACTAATACAATAAAGAAGGTTGACTCCTGTGCTGAAATCTTAAAATGCAATTACTTGCAGTGAAATGCTGGTGAATAACTTGAACCTTTTGAGAGAAATGCTACTGTCAGAAGGAACAGCAAAGATCCTAGACTAGACTAGCCGTACATCCTGATGAAGAGATCAATCAGTGGAAATAAAGAAAAATTTGTACCATCTGAGAAGGTTTCCAAGAAATTGAGAAATGTTTCTGTTAAGGAAGGTGAGCTGCTCTTCACCTACCAGAAGAATATTCAGGTCTATCTACCAAGTCAATAACAAATTCTGAACGAACTCGAGAATTCTTTCACCGCCTGTTCAGCACCCCAAGATCAGCAGATAAAGGCCACAAGAAACTGACAAACAAGCAGCCTGTCAAAGCTGTATTTGCAACAGGATTTTAGTGAAAGGACCTACTACTCTTCAGTAACACAAATTCCTGAAACAACCAAGCAAAAATGCTCCCTGATTTAGACTTTGATATTTCTGATTAAGCACCTTCCACTGTTCTCTGTTCAAACAGTGCCTGGCACAACCAGATCTCATTCACTGAACCTTCAGAGTACAAGAAGCATAATTAATGATGATGACAATGACAACTATAAGTACTTCAAGGAAAAGCACCGGCAAAGAGATATATTAGGAATTATAGAGAAAGTTTTTATCCTGTGGGATATTTTCTATGAACAGATTTTTGCCTAAGGATGCTATAACATGGAAATGAAATGCAATTTTTCTTGCTGTATCAATTCTACTGAAGTTGAATGACTAAAACATATCCTCTGGATATTTTGATTAAAATGCTGTTAATTTTGACTAATGAGATGCTACAGGTCTATCAAGCATGGGAGACAAAAAATGGCATTAAGAACCATTCTCTGCTTCTGCTAATACTTTTTTCATGCAGACCTTCTGTCCTGATATGCCGATCAACAATAACCATATTTGCAAACCTGAGAGCCTCAAAGTAAATGATCTAAGAAGAACTGAAAAACCTCTTACAAATTTATATATTTTGTTAAATACATAACCTGGTGCAGATTTCTAAGGAATTTTTGTTGGCTATTTCAATGTAAAAAGGCCAGATAATAATGTAAACAGAATGTTTTCCATTCACAAAATACCATTACTTCAGTTAGCTGGCTTTATTATAAAATATCACCTTATGTTCTTCATCTTATGCAACTTTAGTATCTTACAAGCAGATGAATCTGAAGATGACTGTATTAGAAGCTGTGGTCTTTTATTGCAATTCAACTGCCCACTCAAAAAAGGGCAATCTGTGATTGTATAGAAAGACAATTTCATAATGGATCATCTAACAATGATAAATAATCATTACAATCAGACATAGAATATAGAAAAAGAGTTTTGAATAGTTCTTTAATTTGTATTATGTGTTACCTATAATAAACACAGTTAAGAGAAAAAACTTAACATGTCAAGATCATTCTGAAGTTGTCCACAGTTCAATTAATATTGACATATTTCAAATGGTAAATTAAGTTGCCAGAAAGCTACTGCAAGTAACTGTATATGTTTGTGTCCCACATAAACCAGTAAGTCCAAAGAAAGAGGAAACCTTCAATGACAAATGCAGCAGGCAGGTCACAAGCTGTTAAATATAGCAGCACCTGTCTTTCAGTACATATAAAACTGACTTTGCTGAAAATGTTTTTAATCATTCCTCAGGCAATTTACCTCTCTTACCTACTTGCTGGCCATCTGTCACTCCAGTTTGTAAATCAAATCATCATGTCATCATATTAGTTAAGTTTTAAACTTTAGCCTGCATTTTGATCTTATTCAGCTACACTGGAGCTCCTAAGTATATCTCAAATAATTCAAAAAACTTTACTTACAAAGCTCTATAAGAACTAAAAGAAAAAGATGAAAAAATAGATGTAAAGACACTGCCAAAGCATGTCAATAAAACAGCCACTGAGTGCGCTTTAGTATAGAAATACTGCACATGCTACAGCAACACTGAATTAATACAGAAAATCAATATGACCTTGCACAACGAGCAGCACTGAAGAAATGAATAGGGCAGCAAGCCTTGCAGATTCTCCTGTTCACTGACAGACTGATACACAGATATATCCTTCTCCATAGCCCAGGCAGAAGTTCAAGATACAAGAATAAAAACCTGTGCAACCATTAGATCCAGTTTGCAAAGTAAGAGGATAAATACAGTGAATCTTTTCCAAGCTAATTCCTTTTTACAAACACCAGCCTACTGTAAACCTCATTCTTCTTAAAACTCCACACATAAAGGAGAGTCACTAAATATTTATTTCATAGCAGTATTGACTGATTACATTTGCAAGACTGACAAACTATTCTGGTAGAATAACAACTGCAGCCACCCACATTTTGATTTGGTCTTCCAAAAGCAAGCTATCAGAAATGCTTAAAGATGCTATGTACTTGCATATGGCACAGTATATATCTATGTACTAAATTTCAACAAACCTATATAGCAAATTCCAACTCATACTCTTGGTGTGTCAGGTTATGAGGAGCCACATTTGTTGGTTTGACCAAAAGGATTTGCTTTTGAAATATGCCTTAAAGTTCTGGGCAGGCAGTTCCTTAAGCACTTAAAAACATTTTAAAAAACCAAACCAAAATTATAAAAAAATATATAAATAGAACTTTATGAATTAACTGCTGCAGTTAACTGTTACTGAATAACTTACAGTTATTTTAGTTCTGTGAATAGGCACCTTAGAGCATATCTACATTTGGGAAGGTTCCACTGATACAGCTGCTTCCATTCACAGAAAACAAGATATAGATTTACTCTAAATGCACAGACCTGTTTGAAATAAAGTAAATCCACAGAAGGTAAATAATCCTGCAGATCAATGCTGGCAAAGGAAGTGCAAAGACGTGACTCACAGGTGTCACAGAAATACTGCTTACATACTTTCAAATGGAGAACTAAAAAGATTTATTTTAGGAGCAGTTTTCTCACACTCTTCCTATGTCAACATCACCAAAATGGTAAATTATTTTGCAGAACTGATTTGGAAGCAAAATATGGAAATCTTCATGTTTTAGCAGAAAAAATTAAATCCTAACTTCTGAGAACATCACTTTCTGCGTGACAAACAGTTTTTTAGCATATTCTTTTCAGTATGTGGGCTGGACAGTTCCTACTACAGAATTTACAGAAGATTGCTAAAATAAATAGTTACTCACCATCCTATCTGTGCACAAACAAACATACAGAAACTATAAGGTGGTTCCAAAACAGGATTAGTGCAAAAAGGTGATGATAAAGACATTCCTCTTGGGTTTGTTATTCTTGTAAGGGCTTTTTATGCAGCATGCTTTCCACATCTCAGACTTTAAAAACTTAGTGTTTTCCAATCTTTTTCTGCTTTAAAGACTAGAACTGAATGGAAGCAAGTTCTAGAAAATTATTTTTTCAGAACGAACCTGAATTCCCTGAAATTTGAACAATCCATTGAAAACTTCAAGTAGCAAAGCCAGCAACTCTATTGTTCTTTAGACAGTTCCAAAAATATTGGCCAGATGCTGGTATTGATATGCTAGGGTAGCTCTTAACAATTCTGTCTCTACCTAGGGAGAGGCAGAAGTACATTTTACCTGCCTTTGTAATCTCCCAGATTTCCATCTGTTCTGTACACTTAAGCCACACAAGCCCATGAATGATTCAGCTTAGACAAGAGGGGGAGGAGGAACAGGAATCGTGTGCTTTTGTTGAGGAAGTCAGCTAATAACAATGAACTGTTTTCATTGTTTTGCCATACAAATGCAAACAGTGCAGAGGGATAAACAATCTGGCAGCTGGGACTAAGCAGCAATTGGATTTGAAGAAGTATATGGTAACAACATAAGCTTATATTGGTATATAATTTATATACCAATTTACTCACATAAGGGCCTGCTTGGAAAATTAGGACTTTTGCCTTTTAGAGGCAGTACAGTAGAGAACAATGCTCTTTGTCCACATTAATGGATTGAACTAATCTTAAGTCAATTATACCAAAAGAGAACTTGGATAACTGTCTGATAAAGCTTTTAGAAGTGCCAAATAACTGAAGTTCCATTACTGACTGCTGATAACTAGAAACCTGCTTATATCACATAGGAGAAACAAGTCCAATTTTCAGTACATAGCATTACCAGACAAGAGTGGCTGGTGAAAAGATAGTATATTTTTGCAAGAAACATGCAACTTGATTGCTTCCTCCAGTTAAAATTGTTGCTATGAGTATTTCTATTTTCATAAATTGCCAATTTCCCCTTCCAAAATTCCAGGTGAAATACTGATATTTATTTGTGCATCATGAAAAGAATATGTATTCTTGCTATTCATAGTGACGATTAGAGTGCAAAAAAAAAGATTCTGGTTCAGAAGTTTGGTCAAGAGCAGCAATCACTTCAACCAACCTTGGCCATGCAAAAGTGATGCCTAGTATACCTAGTATAACTTTATATTCCTTTAATATTCAAGAAATACATATCAACTACAATGAACTGGCCTATTGAAATTCATAAAATACCTCTCAGATACATCACCTTTACTTACATATATATGTACATGTACATAAAATGAAAGAGGCATTTTTGAAACACGTAGAATAAGCTACTTCCCATGTGGTCTAGGTGTTTCTGTTCACTACACAAGGATGCACACTGTTATGTTAAACTAGGTGCTTCAATAACATAACTTAACACCCAAAATTATTTAGGCCACTGTCCTAATAAAACAGTCTAACGATATGATTTCATAGTATCACTAACAAGACTATAAAAATGGTTTACAAACAGTTGTACAAATGTGGTCCACTTTCCTTTGTAAGTAAAACTGGAACCCTCCAAAAGAATTTTGCAATACCTCTACACAACACTTTTACACAGTTATTTAATTGCACAGGAAAGCTCAAAAAGTATACAAGTTCTATTGCATTTTATAAGTCCACCAACTTCTCTAATTTCTACCAAATTCACCTCAGCTAAATCCTCTTGGTCTTCCTGAGGGTTTCCCATAAGCATTTCACAAGTTGTTTTCCCTCATGGGCCTATTTCCATTCTCCCATTCCCCTCCAATGCTACTGTAGTGACACAAATTTCTTTCCAAGTACCTTTCAAGTGTCACAGGGTAATGCGCCATGTAATAAACGAGACATCAGCATAGCCATTTTTTACTCTCCCGTGTAAAAGTTTAGAGAGTTTTAAACAACTTTTGAAGAATCACATAACACCATTCTTCTTGCCCTTTGACAGTCTGACACCAGAATGCATCTTGGGATGAAACAGTAACAGCAGGCTCACCTGGGTATCAATTAGCCACCTGTGGAAGGTGGAAGAACATCCCTCTGCCCAATACAGAATCACACCAATGCCTTTAACCACATTTCAGGTGATCATTGTCATGATAGTCAGAAAGATACATGGAAACTACTATTTAATTGATTTTTTTTTTCAATATGCAGGAAGAAAAATGTACATATGCACATATCTTATGTGGGTACAAAAAGAGGCGATAAGATAAAGTTTGTTTTGAAAATTCAGGATTTATAGCAATATGTGTTTTTGCAAGCTACTGCTAGTAGATGGTCAGAGTGTAGCAATTCATCACAAAGAGCAGAAAGATAAACATGCTCTTCTACTGTTATCCACTGTGCCAGGCAAAATAATTCCATTTCATAGCATTTTTGGTTTCAGCTCCTGTCAGGGTTCATGTGAATCTTTATGTACTATGAACTGACGATAACCTCAGTTATCCAAACTCCATGAACTACTGGGGGAAGCAGATCAAAGCTGATTGCTGGGCATAATTTAAGATAATCAATCATCTAGGCCACTTTGGCAGATCAGGCTGTCACCAAGTGCGTGACTAAGACACACAGATTTGCTTCTTCTTAAATTATCTTATTCCTACCATATATCAATTGACTGACTCTGCTTAAAGTAAGCCGCAGAAAATTATTTTTAGAATTTTTCTTAAGAATGTAATAAATACTTCTCTTCCATATTTGGGGCTTTTCCCAACATGTAACTGCTGTGTCATAAAAATGAAAATACTTCATATAATTACAACATTCTGGTCATTACTTTACTTTACTTGAAATGGAAAAGTACCAAATACTAGAATAATTTAAAAAACAAATAAACTGCTGTCCCTCATCTTTGACATCTTATCCTTTCTACGGACAAATTAAAGAATTTGGAAGTTTCCTCTGAAATTAGTACTACTAAAACATGGTCATTTCATTATGGTCATTTTATCTGGTATTGTCACCATCAGAGATTAATCGGGTAAGATGAAGTGCAACTGCTTATTGACTTAAAGACAGAGAACAAAATGTGTTCATTTTAACTGGAGCTCATACAGATTTGAGGATATCAGCACACACCTCTTCTAATACTTTCATTGCAGAGACACTTGGAGATTCCACTCATGAAAGAGTAAGATAAAATACTGAAAGTCCCTACCTTCACCTGACGATCCCGAAAGGTCTATGATGACATACACTCTCCCTTCTGGCTCCAAGTCAATCTGTAATCAAGAAGAGAAAAAGAAAAAAAAACAAACTTAGAATGGCTCCCAAAGGAAGTGACTGTAAATGCAGGAAACAAGAAGTTTCCAAACCCCACAAAGTCAAGGTGTAGGCAGGACACATTCTCTACCAATACAGCCTCCTTTTGCAAAGAGGTGTTTAGGACCTTGCACCTTCACTGGAATAAAGAAGTGTGCACGCTTGGAAAGTTTGAGCTCAGTGAATTTTGCATTTCAAATATTTAATGTACTGTTCCGACATATATTTACACCACTATTTTCAAGAAAGTCAAAAAGTGCCACAATTGAGCAACTTTTTTACTGTCATTTCTACTGAGCCCAGATATGCAAATGTGGAAAACAACACTGTGACAGCAAGACAGATCAGCTCTGGTCACAGAACGGGGGAAATGAACACACACAGCTCATACAGCCGGTTAACACGTGTTTATAATACTCCCTTTGTGTCCTCACTGGGAGAAAGAAATACATGCTTTATCCTCTTTTTCTGAAACACAAAATTTGCTTCTTTCTGCACCGTTCTGGTGGATTTTAAGGAGTCTTTACCCATATGGAGATCAATTTCATTCAACACGAAATACAGGTATCAAGTATCCAGCTGCTGTTACAAGATTTTTCAGGCTATGAGAATAAGCTCTGGTAAATTTAGGCACCACAATGAAGAGCTTTTAGAGATCTTCCTGTATTTTCTCACAAGTTTCATCAGCACATCTAAACATTGCTGGATTTGAGTATCCTAGTGGCACACAACAAATTAAAAACTATTTTTTGCTGCTACACAAATAAAATAAAATAAATCTCTTAAAAATAAAACTGTAACTAGAACATAATGCAATCAGTAGCTTCTGCTGCAACATAGCAGTTACTGTCACATGATTTCAGAGACTGAGTGACTGATGCTGTGTATGTTAATACTGTATTTCCAACCTATTTCAGTAGGAAAACTGTCAAGTTTGCTGCTTTTGCAAAAATTTTCCCAAGCTAATAAAGTCCTTTTTCCCCAGCCCAGGATGAAAAAAGAAGCTGAAACTCTTCGGGTCTCATTCTTAAGGTTGTTTATTTTACCTTATCTATAACATTCTTTCTCTGTCCTGCCGAGGTGTTTCTGGCAGGACAGCTGAAGGCACTGTCTCCTGAGAGGCAGAGTTTATCTTTTATACTAAAAACTAAGTTTACATTATTTACTATTACTTTCCAATACCTATCACCTATGTTAGACAGTCAGTCTCTACTCTAAACCAATCACCTGTGCCGCCGTAACAGCAGAAATGGAGAATGTGAAGAAGAAGGAAAAAACCTAAAAAGCCATGAGGTTCCTCCATCTTGGCATCACATATCCCCATGTGCTAAAACCCAAAATCTACTTTTACACCCTGTGACAAACTTATTACTCTATTTAAACTCTAGTGACCTGTAATTCTTCTTTTAAGGTTGGCAATCATTCCCATGGGCTAAAACCCAAACCACAGGTATTCTGGGCTCTGTTCCAAGGTTTCCGAGCCCCCTGCCAGGGTCCCTGAGCCTCCAGGGCAGTCAGAGACAAGCTCTGGTTCCCACAGAAAACCACCCAGGTAAGACTGCAAAGGCAGGAGCAGGTGGCCAAGGAGGCACCCGGGCAGCCCCAGCCTGCCCATCAGGCAGGGGTGACCGCTCTGCTCTCATGGCAGAAACCCCAGAACCTGCCCAATGCTTCTGTCAGGTGCTCTCCCTCCCTCTGCAGTGAAGGTGGCCTTGCCACCCCCACACCAGCACACGACACCCAGCTGACCCTCTCCTGCCAGGGTGCAGCACTAGGCAGGCAGGAGGTGAGACTCAGGAGATCACCAATTCACACTAATAACTGAGGAGCCCAGCCTGTTGGTCTTCACAAAATCGCGAGTAAATAAGAGGACACAGAACACCTTGGCTGTGCCAGGCTTGGTACATTCAGTGGGCAGCGCCATGGGGCCGCCTGTTTTGTCTCCAGGTTTCTCTCATCACCTGAGAGGACTTCACAGGAGGATTTTCCCTCTCTTTCAGGACATGGTTGCTGAATGCATCAGGAAGATGCAAGCTCCTCCTCCCACTGACCGCTGTCCTTCAAGAGAGGGCTGGGAGAAGAGCCCACAGGTCCTGCTGATGTCATTGGACCAACAGATCAAGAAAATTATCTCAGTGAATAGACCAGGCAGGAAATAGTGTTAGCAAGGCCAGGGGTTAATCAAGGGAGAGGAAAATGAAAGCATGGGTATCTGTTTTTTTAAAATAATAGCGTTGAATATCCAAAAAAGACATTTTTAACAATTCCTGAAACAGCAGCATGAGTTTTGTGAGGGAGTTTTTTGGTTTTTGTGTTTTGCTTTAAATAAAGCTGCTGATCTTGAAATACTGCTCCACTCCCTTTGCCATTTTTAAATAAGAAAAACATTAGAAGATCAGAAGCACAGGTGCATGGATAGACTTTGATGTCTATGCTGAGGGAGGCTTTTGAAAAACTGCTATAGCACTCAACAGATGGCTGTATTAAAGACAGACATGTCTAATGCTCTGTTTGTATCAGCACTATACACTGTTTGGTTAAGCTTTCAGTAAAATACTTTATGCAGTTCAAATCCCAGTGTGCACGCACACACATAAACCCCGAACATCATCCCTGCAGAAGAATAAGGCATCTCCACAAGTTACTGACCACCATCACAAAATCTCTGTTCTCCCCCTTAAATTACAAACAGCATTGGAAGAAACTCAGGAAAAAGACTGGAGGCCTGAAATCAAGTTTCCATTACCCATCAAGCGGACTGTTTCAGTTTACATTTTATTAGAAATGATGCTTAGTGATTTTGAATTGGAAATTTTGCTGATGCTCTAAGAAAAATGAACTATTTATAAAAGGAAGTCTTTTTTACAAAGTAAGCATGTTTCAGTCTTCATACATTCTAATGCCAATAAGAATGAAACAGACTTATTCTTAATTTCAGATTTATGAAATACCTACATTTCATTTCAGTGAGTACTTGCACTGATAGTCTTATCAGCCATTTGAATTAGTATTTTTGCCAGAAGCCAGTGGCTCAGCTGTCTCAGTTGACCCTACATATGAAATGAACATCCCAACAAAACAAACAAAACCAGAATCCCCTAGACTGACAGGAACCCTTCTTTCTTCTCAGGTCTTTTATTTATCAAGCCAAACAGAGAAAGAAAGGACAGATTCAATCCTAATTATTTATAAAAAATGTCTAATTTAATGCCTAGAAACATAAGGGCATAAATACCTCCAAAATAGACTACTAAAATATGCATGCTTTTTCTTTCAATCTGTGCATTCTGCAGTGTTGCTTTAGAAATAAGTGACAAAAGATGCATACAGCAAAATCTAAAGTTGCCATGCTCTTTTCACCAAATGCCATGAAATTTATCACATGTGAAATGCCCTTAGACATGACATATGTAACCAGAAACAGAATGACTGGCCAAATTCAGCTGAATAGAACAGGGATCCTTGAATGCAATGGAAATAGTTCGATCACAGCAATTCTGATTCCGACCCTTCTCTTTGACTAGAAATGCTTCTCTCTGAATGCACCCTTGCTTTTATATGTGCAAAGAGAACTTATGAGGAGACAGCAAATAAAGACATTACTGTTCAAAAGGAAACAGGGAACACGGCAAGATGCAAACTGGGATGGGACAGAGTTGATACAAGAGCAGCTTTGCTGCAAGCAAGACACATTGCAAAATATGTGCCTTGCACACATACATCACATTTGCCCCATGCAACAAAAGATATAACTATCACTCAGCAAAAGTTTTGACCACCAAAACATTTTAGCCTGTTGCTGGCCCATGCTATTCCTGTGACTTTTGTTGAAATACAGTTTTAATGTGCAAATAACATTAATTAAAAAGGTAATTGAAACAATTTCTATGTTGTTCAAATAACAACATGTGGCAGCACACTGAGATGAGTACAATCATTTCAGGAAAGCAGCACAGATAATCAAAAACTCCAGGCCTGAATAAAACCTATTAGTAGCCTGTTTCAGGGAACAAAAGGCAACCATCCATAAAACCAGACATGCTTTCAGAGGAAAAAACCCATGTTGAAACCAAGGCCAAGCTTCAGCATATTGAAGGCATTTATACAGTTTCACAGTCATTAAGGAATTTTATTTTCAACACCCTTCAGAGACAGCTCCCCATATGCAAAATGGGATACTCCCAAAGGCACAAGCTAGACTAAATGACTTTCTGGCAAGTCATACAAGAAGCCTATGGTTAAACAAGAACTGAGCTCTGGTCCTCTGGAGGCCCTGATTGCCCACAGGATCATTCCTCCTATTCCTCGGTTAGGCTTCACTTTGTCAAGCAATACACATCCTGTCTTCCAGCGGTATTAAACTCTACCAAGAACTTATTTTTCTCGTTTTTTTAGACAGCTTTAATGGGTACATATCTAGGATGCAATTTCTTTTCTTTCTCATTCAGATAATACCCATCAGTAAAAACAATACTGAAGAAAGTATGCTGAAATATTTCTCTGCAGCATTTTCAATGGATCATAATTCTTGGGTAACTCAGTTTTCTGAAAAACTGAGCCATTTTTCTCCTCTCAGGTGTAAGACATTATTTCCCACCCCTAAAAATATAAAACTTGGAGACAATTCTCTTAGACTGAGATATTCTAAGGAAACCAAACACTCTCTCTAATCTTAGAAGAGAATATGCTATGGAAATACTTGTGTTGCACTGGTGCTTCATATTTGAATATGAATAAGATTTTACGTACAGCCCGAATAATTCCATCAGCGTTTGGGGGTGTTCTTTTCATTCCATTTGACAGCATCAGCACAGATTTTGCATGCTCTGACACCTGTTGTAAGCAAATGACAAACCACTGTCTTCAGGGGCTCAGTGTCCCACTGCCATAGGGTTTCCTTTGATCATAACAGAGTCCATCAGCCACCCATGTTCCAACACAAGGACGTCACCTGGGATTTAGTGCACTTTACTCACTTAAAGCCAAGTTGTCTCAAGAGAAATTAAAGACAGTCATTGACATAAATTCAGATCTGAAATAAAAAATGAGTGGACAAATTCATTTTTCATGACTGAAATTCCTAAAAGCAGAAAGGTTGATTAAGTTTTACTCTGATCTTCTTTAGCTAGAGAGTATATGAAACACAGCAAAACCCCTTCAAGCCTAAAGCTATTGAGGATTTTGGCAACAGTATAAACCTAAATGGACTGTATAAGCCATAGAAACAGAAAGAATTAAATCACAAAACCTGCTTTGCACCTCTTCTTGTGATGTTCTAGGATTATGTGATATTTGGGTAGCTTAAAGCATAAACCTCCAAGCACATGATCTGTCACTGCAGATGGTTATTTGATTCATGTCAGACCTGGAAAGTCAGTATGGTTTAACCCTTCCTGAGTGTAATATAACAAAGTTTCTAATTGAACACAGAACTTCTCTGAAAGAAGAAGGGAAGAGATTGTGCTTAAAGTGCTGGCAGCTCCAAAGGCTAAAGGGGGGTGTTTTTTTAGAGATATTTACCAATTTTGATAAATATTATTTCCATGAAAATGCATATGAAAATCAGAACACTTATAATCGAATAGAAAATGACTTAAAAGTTTGAGCTGGTCTTTTGTTCTTTAGCAAGAAAATTTTTGTGCTTCAATTCAAATAGCTAATAGAGTACCTATTTTAAGTATTTAATAGAAAGTAAAACATTAACAGTGATACTTTTCAATATAGCCAAAATGACCACAGTCTGAGTAATTTAAAAACTTTTAAACCCACCATGATTACTGGAACAGAAGCAAACTCTTGAACAAAGGAACAGCCAGATGTATGATTAAACTAGCAAACTTGCCCCAGCACTTACACCTGAATCCCTTTCAAGCTCATCTGAATTGAACTGGTTTGCAGTAAGCTCCATAAGGCCAGCAAAATAGCTGAGCAAATATTATTTATTCACAGTGTTTGAAAACTAAGAACTTTGCAGACATCATTAATTACATGAGTAAAGTTGACTTTCAAAAGAAATTACCCAGAAAACATACTGAAAAAACTTCCTTAGAATCTCCATTACCTCCACGATGTTTTTCAACCCACCAGCCTCTTGCTCTTCTGGCAAAGGCGGCAGGAAAATTTGGAGTCAGTGCACTGCTACAATGTTCACAAACCTGCCTTTCATTATGAACATTACATATTGGATTATTATAATTAGAGAGAAACGTAACACAGCTTGACGCATTGTAATTGACCACAATGATATACATAAAGGTTCAGAAATTTTGGCCACGGGGGATTCTATCAATTATTTACTCATACTCAAAAATCAACAAAAAAACATCAAACATCTTGCATGACCTACAGAAAACATCAAACACTTTTCCGTGCCAGACACATACACTGACATAATACAGAACAGCAGCAGCCACGGAGAAACAAGATTCAGCTGAAATAACCCACAGTATTCACCAACCAATTCTAAAACAAGAATCCTTCCATTACCTAATAAAACACATACTGATGCTCAGTTGTGGTGTCCTGAATCACACTGATATGACTTGATCTTTCAGATCTTTTGTGCCTAAGCCTTCCTAGACACCAAAGAAGAGTATTTTTGAATGCACGTGTGTTTGAGGACATCTGCACTGTCAGAAGTAACATATTCATTTTTATGTATTAGAAGGACCAAAAACTTTTACAGACCACTGTGCTGAGCCTAGGGTGTTCATGGCTCATTTTCTCACAGAATCCAGACAGTGAACCTGGACAATTGGCTCTATTTACACATTTGTGGTACAAACGACTGCAAAGGCATCGGGCAGCACAACCACCCAAGGGTCACTGCATGAAACCAAGTTTTTGACTCCATGATCTGAAACAAGGAAGAGATTATCTCTACTTCTTTGAAAGCTTCAAAAGGTGGAGGGTATGTACAAGGCATTATCTGTTACTATAGCATTTAAGAGTTACATGGCAAACTGGTTAGGGTCTATAAACACCTACAATCACAATTCATGGCAAAGAGAAATAAATCAATGAGAGGGAAATCTCTTCATGAGAAGAAAAATAAGTCATTGACCTTAAGAGATAAAGCTGCCTAGACTAACCATTCCAGGAATTCTGTGTGTGAACAGATCAATGGAAATCCACTAGCAAGAGTGCTCCAGACACAAGTGTGTGCTATTTGTTGATTTATTTAACCCAGTATAGTTATTCTGATGATGTAGATGTGTTCCATTATTAAGCCCCATTATTATTCCCCTGAAGACAGGGAATAAGCCAAAGTTATACAGTATTTTTCCACTGTACTAAAACTGTCTCTACACTAGAAATGGAGGTGGCATTATTTTAGCAACGGTAAGGAAGATAAAATACAAAGAACCTACACAAGCCCAGAGATAACGTGACGTACAGTGTGTAAGAGCTGGGTTTGGCTGAGCAACACCCAACTAGACTTTTTGAGTGAACAGACAGTAAAATTAGCTACTGAACAAAAGCCTGCATAAAGCCATTGCCTTGAAACATCTGCTAAATCTATTTCAAGAAAGAAAAGAAACTCTTCAGAGCAAAAACACTTTCCCAAACAGATGGTTATTTGATTTAAGAATAAGAGAATTGTATTGTGTGGTAAGATCCGACCTATAATTTCATCACAACGCTTTTCAAAATGTATTTCTTAATGCACTAGTGCAGTGGCACTCTCCAAACCGCAGGAAAATAATTAACTGTCACAAAGTATTTAAAACATGTTTGTTGTCTTGGCTTACTAGCATTTTTTAAAGGCATGCTACAGAACTGCAACCAGAAGGGAAGTTATCTTACACCCAGCAATAAAACACTGAGCAGAGTCAGGGCTGCTGGCATACAGTGGTCAGCCAATTACTACATGTTAAAAACTGATAAAGGCCATCAAATTATTTCACCACAGTACAATTTCAGACAACCACGTGTTTATATGTCAAAGCCAAATTCACAGGTGGTACATCTCTTCAGTTTCAGGAATCACCTAAAAATGATGATATTTGGAGGTTTTCCTTAATTGTCTTAACCAGATAGTTGGACTTTCCCCTAAATTACAATAATAGTTCTGTCTGAGTAGACAACTTTTCAATGCTTTGCACAATCATCATGAAATATATGTCTATATAAATAAAGTAAGTACATGGATTGACTGGTAGTTTTCCCTGGCCACATTAAACTGTTTTGGTGTACTGCATACATTTTTGTTTATTCCTTAAGTAATTCCCGTATTTCCTTGCATCCTTTAAGCAAGAATTTCTGCCTGTAAACTTACAGATTAAGATACCAAAGCATTACCTATTTCCTGTAAAGATATATTTCTTCTCTTTATGGTCAAAACACTCCTTTCTTGCACTCTCCTCCTGCCACCTATACTCTGGGAACTCAAAGTAGTATACAGTAGGCAATATTCACATAGCATTTCTGTACAAAGAATAAAGGAAATATCTGTGTTGATTTTTAGATCTCAAATCAGAGAAATTAACAGCTGGAAGATCTAAGGTTTTTGTGTAACATTTTTTTGTGTATTAGATATAAATTAAAATTCTTCCTAAAAAAGGTAAAATAATCTTGAAGGACAGGATATAAATAAGCCCTAGGAAATGGTGATATTAGATGATAAGTTGCTCTTCAGCTTTTCTGCTGTTATTCCTATTCTAACCCTCTGTAAGAAAAAAAAAAACAAAACAAAAAAACCCCACCCAACAACACACAAAAAATCCAAACAAACAAACAGACAAACAAAACACAAAAAGCCCCCAAAACCCACCAAAAAAAGACAACTCTGGAACCTGCCTATGAATCAACAGTGTTCCAAAATGAAGGTCAGGAACACCGATGACACCTGGTTTGAGTAAAGCTTTCATCTGCCCCAGAGCTAACATCTTCCCAGATATTAGAAAATAAATAAACCTTACATGAAACCTCAGCCCAAACCAGGCAGACACTCCAGTATTAGTCTCAGACCCCTTGCACAAGAGGTTCACATTTTCAGTCTCTCAAACACTGCTGTGCAGTATTTGTCAGGAACTTTTGAGAGAAGTCCAACTAGACTTACAATCTTCAATGAGCCAGTCTACAATGAGCCAAGAATGCAGCAGGGAATTGAATGCACTTCAGTTCAGCTCTACCTCAGGCTTGCTTGCAAGTAGAGCTGTGCTGGCTTTGGTTCAGCTAGCAACAAAACTCACATCTAGGTTTTGTTTCAATTAAAAACTCCCGACATTAAAACAATCACTACTGTTTATGGGTGGGAATTCAGTTCAGCTCCCCGGGAAGAAAAGCAAAAGCCCTTTCTTATCTGAAAGGCAAGCACGTTAAAAGTACTCTCCATTTGCATTCACAACAGAATTTAATCCTCCATTAGGAAGTAAACAGCTTAAATCAATATGCTGCAAATGGACAAACTGTACTTCAATGACACTGGAACTTTTAAGTAGCTTGTTGAAGTGCAACACCAGCATCAGCTGCAAGCCAGAGTGCATCGGCAGAGAAAAATAAAACTTTGATAGGTAAATTTTTACCCTTCTCTCTTACCAATTTGATTTAGATATGAATGACATTCCTTCTCCACAATCCTCAAATACAGTGGCTAAAACTACAGAATGTGCAATTAGGATAGCCCTAGGGGTGTGCCCAGAGGTGCCTTTGATCTCAGAAACCGCCAATGAATAACTAATCCATTCCCTTAAATTTCCAGAAAATGAACAATATCTTAAAAATTCACCTCTAGAAGCTATAAAGACTTTCCTGAAAATTCCTCAGTATCCAAGCTGCTCTTCTATCTGTGCAAAACTGGACTTTTAACATGACAAAATCCCCGACCTCCTTTGCAGTTTACCTTAGCGTACCTTTCATGAAATTTGGCTGGCAATCAACTCGTCAGCACCGCATCACCACACACAGTGATTGACTTGAGTTTTTGCTTCAAGCTCACCTTGGCACTCAAAGGCAAAGAAGGAAGTCACAGGGCTGGACTCTTTGACCAACCCAGATGGTCAGACTACTCCGAGGCAGTGCCAAAGAGGGGCAGCTCCATGGACTACCACCAAGCAAGAAACAAAGAACGCTACTTCAAGAGGGCAGAAGTAAAGAAAGCTGCAGAAATAAAATAATAAAGGGTTTGAAATATCTTCAATTAAAAACCACACGTGAATGAGAAGAATAAAGGATGTAGGGAAGGAGACACGGGAACACGCAGAGACAAAAATTATATATGCAGCTCAGAAGTGGCATGAAGTTGTCACAAGGAAACAAAAGGAAGTAAAATAGTATTTCAAGAACAAAGCTAAGCTAAAATTATTCTAAAATTATTCCAAGAGTTTTCTTTTGGAATTATTAACCTCTTTTAACCTCCTTCTTAAATGTGAGAATACTTCTCATTACTATCTCAGCTGTCCTGCTACGTCAGAAGACAGAGCTTTATCCCAAACATAAAAGATATTACTTTTAAAAAGTAATAAAAAAATTTAAAACAGTTTTTAGATCAAGACACCAAAATCATACTGACTTACTTAAGAGGTTTTATTATTCATCTAGGGAACTGAAAGCTTGTCATTTGTTAACATAAAATGTCTCTGTTCAGTTATCCTTGAAATTGATAATTTTAGTAACCTAAATGCAATTTAAAAAAATGTGTCTCCTACTTTCCTATTCAGGTTCAGCACAGATACATCTCTATTTTCAAGGAAAGAAACTGAAAAGCAAAAAGGGACTAGTTATCTTATAGAATTATGTAAATTTGGGTTAGAAAGGAGAGGAGATTGCAAAAATAGAATGAAAATATTTGTTTCCCAGTTACAAAAAACTTCCTCCACCAAACACAAAGATAAAACCATGAATATACTAGCTTCAAAAATTCTGCAGGGTTATGAAGATAGAAGAAAAAAGTATGTTCTACACAAATATTCTCCATGTCCTTTCACATATGTATCTGTAACTTGAGTTCCTTTACAACAAACACTGACATTACAATAAACAAACACCGCATGATATACAAACCACTATGATTATACAGAATTGGCATCAAGTATTTAAACAAAAGCATTCTTTCTGGAAATATCTCTCCTTACAGCCTGCCAAGAATCGCATTGATTCAGAGACTTTGATCAAGTTAAGTTCTAAAGAAATTTGAAAGCAGAAAACAGAATCAAAGAAAATAAAATAAAAGCTTCTTGCAAAACTATCTTCGGATTTTTTTTTTTTTAATATCTTCCTAAATGCTTGTTCAGCTTAGACTGAAAGCCTTCATTTTTTTCTGTGGCACACACGAGTGCAAGCAGGATTACACAAACTGGCTGCCGTGGAGATGAGTTTGTCCTTTCCTATACTGAGCACACGCAGGAGCCCCAGGGCAGCTTTAAGCAAGGATGTCTGCAACAGTGCCTGAACTGAATGGACCTCTCAAGTTTCAGTTCAATATCTAAACAGAAAGATCATTGCTGTTTTTTAAGGGAAATGGGAATTTCTAACATCTTTTAATAAATATTTTGCCAGTAAATGTGGCAGTTCCAAGCACACTAAATTATTTATATTACAGATGTTCAATCATGCAATCTCCCCCAAAAAGATAAATTCAAGAATGACATCAAAAAATTTAAGTTTCTTGAACAACTACCTGGAATTGGTAAAAAAAAACCTCAAAAATTTGAAAGAAAATGTAACTCACAATGCTATCGCATGTGCCTGTCTAAAAAAAAATGTCAGAAGAACTAAAAATTTTATTTCTATAAGAAAACATCATTAAGACATTCTCTATTTGGTTCTACTTTTTCCCATGTTTACAAAGTATCACGATAAGATCTTTACATACCATTTAATACTGTTGAGGGGTTTTTTTTCCAATATAGTTTTTGTGTTGCTCTGATATTTTATCCTCTGTTTAATTATCAGATTAGAAAGATTAATGAAGCTAATTCTGTTAACAAAATGGCTATCCTGAGGACTACAATTATCTGTGATTCACTTGGACTTCCTCTGCAGCTTTAGCCATAACAAACCCAGAGCAGCTCCAAGACTCCTCGGATGTCAGCTACAAACCCCTTTGTTAAAAGAAGAGCTAAACAGAAAACTGATACAGCTCATTCTACCCGTGTTTAAATGCAAAAAAGAACCGAGTAAAATAAAATTTAGTAGCTTTATATACCTTTATACATGCTGCCAGGGAACCTATATTGCATGAAACAGACCAGAATGCAACATCTTGGATACAGAGATTACAGAAAAGGAAATGGCAAAAATAGCCACTACTATTATTATGGTTCCTGAAAAGTTAGACGGCACAGTCCACCAGCCAGAAGTGGCACACCAGGAATAGATATATCTTTAAAATTCCCTAAGAAAAAAAAACATGTTCCAGCGCACGTGGCATTAAGTGGCATTTTTCTTTAGCATTTTTCTTCATATACTGAAGTGCTTTAAACAGAATTATGGGTGGAATTCTCACAAGTTAGATATGAATTTGACATGAAAGATGCCTGATAAACCTTTTAAAAATCTTGCTTTTTCAGATATCCAGAAAGTTTCCCAGTATTTCCTGGAATTAAGGAAAAAAAAATAATAACAAAAAAAAAAAAATCAGCCTTGAGACTTAGTCTTTCTCATATTGTAGGGATTTGGATGTTCCTCTTTTAGTCCAGAGGAAACAGGAAGCGCAGAGTCATTTACGGTTTTGTTCTTAGAGAAAAAAAATTATTATAATTCAAATCCTTCAAACTCTTGGCGGGGGAGGTTGGTTGTTTTTTGTTGTTCTGTTTTTTTTCTTATTTTCAGTTATAGACATTAGAGCATTCACTATTCCAGTTTGAGTAATTTCTTTGCAAGAGCTCAGGTTAGATTTCATACAGCCTGACAGAACTCCCGGAACCTGGCTCAAGGTAGCTGAATAATTCTTGTTCATTTAGCTCTTAAAATTTAGTTGCAAATGCATAAGAACCATCCAGTTCTGCTAATGGAAGGCACAGCATGCTGCCCACTTACTCTGGTATCGAACCAAGTAAGTAGAGCAAGGCTAACACCTGTCTTCCAAGAAAGGCTTTCAGTCTTTTCTGAAAATGTCTAGGGATGAAGTATCTGCTACATCCTTTGCTAACTGGTTTCATCAGTCTATCAGTTTAACGTGAAAGAAAATATGTTCTATGCTGCCCATTTTAATCTGTCTGGATAGCCCTCAGTTCTTGTTTTACCCTTTTGAGATTAAAAAGCTCCTTATTTGTTTTTAATGGTACTTTACATGCCCAAATTAAGAAACCTCCCATTGTTCTTTTTATTTAAAGCAAAAGAGCAAGTTCAGAGTCTCTCCCTGCAAAGAATTTTCTCCAATATATGAATGCTTTAAGAAATCCTACTGTGAGCTCTGTTATTGACTTGCTGGGTCACCCTGGGCAACAAACTTTATTCATCCTCCATGTGCCATTTCACCTTCTATTATTAGTCTTATTTAGAGTAGAAATTCTAAAAAGTTCTCTTTAACACTTTGGTGCAATTAGGCCCTCATGTTTTTACCATAATTTTTTTGAGTTTGCAGGCTCTAAGCATACTGCCATATTAACAACCTGAACTACTAAACCCACTAGGAGTAACCAACTATTAGTGCAGCCCATTAATAACCCTGCACAGGAATCTGCTCTGGTGCACCTATCTTTTCCCTCAAAGCATGGAACCTTATCATTTGACTTCCAAAAATATTTCCCTTTGGGGTTTACAGTGTAAGGCTTTACAATTCTAATTCCACACAGAGAGGGCAGAGAAAGGTCCAGCACCAGGTCTATCTGGCCTTCAGTACACTTCTTTTCCCTCAATTTCCAATCAGTTTTAAAAATGTCGACCTCCCATAATCCTCCCATGTGCAGCCTACAGAAGAAGGAGGAATAATTTCACACCTGGGGGAAGTGTCATGAAAAATCTGTCAGCTGTAAGAAGGGTGGAGGCAGGCAGGATAGGGCTTCCTCAGGAATGTATCTAAGTTTTGGATACTCTTGTTCTTCATTCCTCCATGATTGGTCTACAATTTTGATGAGTATTATCCCACACAGCTTGGAAAAATCTCTGCCTTGGACAACCCTATCACCTAAACTTAGTTGTATCAACGTTTGTTTCAAAACTCTCAAAGCATTCTTATCTGAGAAAAACTCAACAAGTGATCTGAAATGGGAACTACACACTTAGATTTTCTAAAAAAGTACAGAAATATTTCCCAAAGATTTGTCTGACCACATTGACAGCATTAGTCCCTTGAATTCAGAGAATGCAAGGACAGAAGAGGCAGGAAAGTTATCTCTGTATTAGGGAAGAAAGCTTTTGTGGGGGTTTGGGGGAGTGGAGGTGGAAGAAGAAAGCGAGAGCAGTGGTTGCTTGGGATTGAGTTTTTTGTTCTGCTCCCTTCCCCATTTTTTAATGCAGAGTATTTTTCTTGCTAGTAATTGAGATGAAAATGATTAATGCACAAATATGACCTTGTTTACCATCTGGAGCCCCTCTTTAAGTACGGATTTTTTGGGGAATCCAATAGATGTTCATGATGTCAGAGTAATATTCCCGAGTAGGAGAGCTGGACTGTTTCCATTCTTGATTCTCTGGCCCTGTCCAATCTGTTGCTTGTGGCTCAGTCAAGTATGTTGCATTTTAAGTTTTCCCAGGGAATCTACACAGTTCCTCTTTTGGATTGTTTCAGGTTTTGTTCTCTGCAAAGCAGCCAACTTTAAAAGTGCCTTCAATTTATCCCATTTCCAAACCACTCCTCCATCAAAGAAAAGGGCTTCCTCTCTAAAAATTCAATGGACATCTATACATGTATGCAGGGTAATAAAGTTGCTAACTATTGAATTTACAGATGCAGCAGGATCCACTAATGATGAAAGGATGACAATGCCAGCATTCTCAGAATCTGGCTCTAATAGTACTTGGTATTCAGCCATGAAGATATGACTAATTTTCAGGAATCTGGTCATTTTTCTAACACTGTCCTTATGAAAAGATAGAAGTGAGAGATTATGCAACTTTGGAATTGTGTTCAGAACACAAGCAATTCAGCAGGATTTTCCTGAGGAATACACATGAAGAATCGCTGAGGAAAAAATGCAAAATTTGTTTTACCGTTAAAATTTCTTTAAGATCATTGGTTAACCCACATCTTATTTTTTGTGTGAAAACCTAATAAAAACTAGGTTAAATCTGAACCATGACCTGTTGTCATTTTCATCTTAGATCATTTCAAAAGGAAAAAAAATTTAAAACAGTGAACAGTCACAACAGTAAAACCTGAAACATTGCCAGGTATTTAGGAAATACTACAATGGCAGTTTTTTCTGCTTCAGGACGAAAGTGAACACTGAACTCTGGCATTGAGGAGAGCTGCCACTCCTGAGACACTCAGGATCCTACAGGCATCCAAGTGACATCTCTAAAATATTTTTGGGTATACCCTAAAACTCTCTACAAGCAAGCAGAAGACACAACCTGGCAGCCACACTGCACTCTGTTGATGCTCCTCACCCCTGAGCCCTTCACTCCTCAGTTGTAGAAATTGGCAAATTTTAGAATTTAATGTAGATAATGGCAGCTTTTCTGATTGCTGCAAGTAGATTTACCACAATGCAAGGGAACTCTCTTACTTTGTTCTCACTGCACAAACAAGAAAGCAACTGGACTTGGCAAAGTGTAAACTTAAGGCCAGACTAGTTTACTTGAATTTACTTTGTTACCATTTAAATGGGAAGAGGTTTCCATCATCCTCTCAAATTCTGATATAAAATAAGCAGTGAAAACCACAAGTGGCAGCAAATATGTTAGCATTAAAAACAACGGAGAGAGACCACAACTCTAATTCCACAGGCACGTTGCACAGATCTCACAAGTCTGAACAGGCAATTTGACAAGAAAAACCAATATTGGAATAAAAGACAATACACACAAAAACTCAGTTTGCAGCATTTTGAAGAACTGACATTTTATCAATAGAACCATCATTTCTCAAGGATTTTTTTCAGGTACAAAATTAACCAACAATGGATGAATCAATATTTCAGTCTGAATTATTTTCATAATGTGCGGCTTTGATTTTATAACCATGAACCAAGGCACATTTTAAAAACATGATTCTATATTAGTTACACACTGGAAATTACAGTTAATTCTGAGAGTTCAAGAAGCAGCACATCATTCTGGGACTCACAGTCCAATTAACTTATATTAGAGCAACAACTACTTCAGATACCTCCTACAATGACTCTTGAATTCCTATTTCATGGTAGCTTTTTATAGAAACTTGAGCAGTTATGTGAAAAGGTATTTTTACACCAAAATATTTCAGCAGCTAAGCATAAACTCTATTACATTTAATTCTCACTATTTGTTATTTTCTATCAAATTACTGAATATCACATTTTCTGAGAGTTTTAAATTACTGTTATTTCTGAACCATGTCAATAACAGTGGTTTATTGATGGAGTAATTAAAAATGGCAATACAACATAAATACAACGGCTTCCCTGTCCTGTGGCTAAGCAAGCAGAGCACACATCAAACCAACCTGTATGCTTTAGCCTCACCCATTTATCCTCCTTGTACTTTCCCTTACTTTGTACATGAATCAGGATAACCACTGAGTACACACTGCAAACATTTCTAAAAATACTCGAGTTCAACAGCAGCGTAAGAGCTGCTGGGAAGGATCATGCCCTGGAACACTGGCAGCTTAGGGCAGTGTTGCCCTCCACCACAAACCTCCACCAGGGAACTCCTCTACGAAAGCTGCTGAAGCTGTCACTCAGTAGACAGGAGGTCCTTCCAGGGAACTTTGAGATATTTGAAACTGAAAGAAGATTTTGAAGAACACAGCAACAGCAGTGGGCTTACTTGGCTGCAGTCTGGAAGTGATGACTAAATCAATCTTTAGTAATAAAATAACTTAACTTCAAAGATATTTCAAAGATAATGAGCTGTCCTAAACCTACCTAACTACCAAACCTCCTACTGACTGCAGTTTGTATCAGACTGCCGTCAGTGACTCTGACTCTTGCAGATGGCTCTAGAAAACCAAAATTCAAAAAGCATCTGAATAATGTCTGGGCTTGGTCATCTAAAGGTTCAAAAAAAAAAAAAAAATCTGTCAGACCTTAAGGCTCCATGTTTACTAGAGGCACATTTTGGGAGAGACAGAATGAAACTAAACCCTGACACAGTATTTCATTTCTCTCCCCTAAATCATCTCCCTCTCATGACCACTTCTACTGCTATACAAATGCTCTCCAAAAAGAGATGCAGCCAATAAAAGGAGAATGAAAGGCTGGCTTACTTCAGAAAAGGACATTTAGTCTCTTTGAGAAACCAGATATATAACTAGATGGTTTTCCTGTTATGTATCTCAGAGTTACTTTCCTTGAAAATACCCGGTGCTACAGATACAGTTATGAGCATGCCCTTGCTTTTCTTCATTCTTATTCCACTATTTGTGGTGCACTGACTTTATCAAGTGTCACTAAATGGATGACACAAAAATAAAGATGCCCATGCAATGGATACTTTCATCTCCCAAGTTTACTACAAACTACACACAGCTGTCCCTGGAAAGCATCATCAGAAGAACACAGGGTAGGTTTCAAAAGAGAGGAACTTCAGCAGGAAAGCTGAATAGAGTCCTATTTTAAGCTTGACAACAAAATCTTTAATATTGTTCTAATGTTGCCTGGCTTAGATCTGTCAGGAAAAAACACACAATACTTTTCCTTTTAAATTTTATTCGTTTTATCAGACTCAAAAAGGAAGGTCTCAGCAGACCTTGCTTTGAGTGTGGCATTCAAAATTTAAGATTTAATCAAATCTTTTACTCCTTCCACAGTAGCATGTATCATACAAATGCTGACAATAAAATACCTTAGAACTAAAAATGAATTGTCATACTAACACAAAGTCTGTAAAGAGGGTTAGAAGTGAGGATTCCTACTTTCTCTTGAAGAAAGCAAGATACTGAGATGTGAGCTGTGGTTTGTACAAACTGCATAACCCCCCTTCAAGTCCACAAATCCCTATCTAAAAAATTAATCCAGTTTTAGCTTATGGAAATTAATCCCGATTTAGCTTATATTTCCTACTTTATGAACACTGTACACAAACATGATTTTTTTTTTTAACTCCTCTACGTTAGGCAAATATAAATAAAGCTCCCACACAGAATAATCTTCAGAAATAATTTCCAATGTGGAAAAAACTGCTATTCTACATGAGAATAAGAACTGAAGAAGGGGCAAAGACTCAAAAGTGCATGTAGAAGTAACATGTCACTTTGCTGTTATTTTCAGTTTTGCTTCCTTCTTGGAAATGCATGAACATTAAGGCTAAAATAACTAACCCTTAGCTTCTATGCCTACAAGAAGCAGCTTTGTACACTGAATCACAAACTTTACCAGTGTTATCTGGGACCCAAAGTGTGCCCAGAAATGCTCAGAGACCACTGGCAGCATCTACCACTGTAGCTCCTACTGAATAAATTGGGCATTCAGTATTGCCACTGGATGTCTTTGCAGCCTGCATGCAAGGCAGGAAGGACTTCTCAAGAAGTTCAACAGAATTCTCTCAACACAAGACCAAATTCATGGAGGACACAGGATGAGCAAATGAAAATAAGTAACATAGATGGAAAAAAATACTACCCCCTACAACTTCAAAGGACACAGGAATATGAAACACCATGCTCAAATCAAGTGCCTATTTCCAATACACAAAATTCCTGAAACTGAGAGATTTTTTTCTTGTTCTTTGCAACTTCAGTTGTGGCACATTTTTGCTGTTTGCCGTCACACAATTTCTCTGCAATCTACCAGATATTTATAAGCTCAGTACCATTATAAAAGTCACTCTTTTTGGATTCTTAGCACAAGAAAGCATTACATCATCCATTAAGCCTCTCTTAAAAGAGTTCAGTCTTCATGTATCTACTAAAAACACATTAGAAACTAATTAAGATGCAAATCTGCTTGAGCCTTATTTGGCAAATGCAAGACTAAAAAGCTGGCACTGCAGCCTCTTTCCCCTCTGCATTCCTTTATTTCTGAGTTTCAGATACGCAAAGAACTTTTCGTGGCTGTGTTACAAGTCAGAAGACTCAAGGAAGATGTCAAGAATTTTTCTGATGTTATTGTTGAAGAGACTTAAGACTAAGGCACTTGAAAATGAAATAAAACATATAACACGAAGAACTGCTTGCCTTCCCTCAGGAGAAGGCTGTCGAGGAGTCTCCTATTACATGAAAAGAACACTCTGTGTGCTTTTACAGGACCAACCTTATTTGATTCTTTCTACAGAAAACTTGTTACATTTCCTGGCCTACCAAAATAGAGCCTGGTATACACCAAGTCTTTGATTTATACACCTGGAGCTGAGAATGCTCCCTTTACAAGAAGCCTGGTTTCCCCTAGGTTGCATGTTCGTTCTTGATGAATTGCCATGGAATTACCTATTGCTTTTGGGAACATCTGTTATTGTTCCATCTCTCAGAATCGCATGCACACCCACTTCTAGTTGCCACATACATGAAAAGTTTTGAAACTTCTCTGTTCAGAGCATGTGTTAGGAAGAAAAAGGTAAGGAAATCTTGCAAATTTTATAATCATGCTTTGTCTTTGATATTGTTATAAGCTATCTAGAACAAAGAGAAAGAAAATTCCTTCCAAGACTATCATGGGGAGTAAAAATATATGAAAGAGAAAGAGCACTAATTTGAGCATACGGTGATCTCATGGGGTCTTACATCACATTAATTAATCTGAATTTGAGCACAGATTCAACTGCTGAATTAATTCCTGATGTTTCCACACAAACTGAGTGATTTTGTGTATGGCCCCAGGTCTCAAATTAACTTAAAATAAGAAAAAAAACCAATGTAACAAGAGGCAGACTTCACAAAGAAAAATATTTCATTATAAAGAAATCAACTCAGGTTATCTAGTCAACCAAGTTTTTCAAATATTTCACATGTTCCTTTATCAGAGACTGACTAAACCCTCTCAACATTATTTTAAAAGTAAACAAGTATGTGAACTGCAATGTTTTTACCTGTAGTACACAACAGCAAATTGTCATTACCAGCTATACAAAATAATCATCCTAAAAATCTAAACATTTTGCAAAGAAATTTATGTTGTTTGTAGTAAAAAGAAAAGCAAAATAAAAAGCCACATTATACAAAAACTTCCCTCCTACTACCACTTCTCCCCATAAAACACAGATCCACATGTGAGATTTGAGACTAGCTGAAGAGAAGGTGAGACGGAATATTTTACAAAGACTGTTCCAAATGACAATAGCTGCAAAACACACACAATAGATCACCTGATGGAAAAAACAAAAACTTAATTTTAAGACCATTATATCAGAAGACAGTACCTAGTATGCTACTCATGCAACCCTTCAACTACTAGCATTTTTGGATAAAGAAAAATAAAAATACTGTCATCCATAAGAATCAACCTACCAAGTGATTTATCTACATTTGGACAGCTTTCACTTGAAATTAACTGAGGCTAGATTTCCAAAACATAACTTGAGGAATCAAGCACTCAAAATCTCCTGGATTATGCCTCCAAAACCTCAACACACCTTTGAAATAAAATAAATTCAAACCAGCTCTGAGTACCTGGGCCAGGAATATTGACCTTGTTATAAGCTGAATCAGATGTTTGCAGTACCAAGCCCAACTCTGCTGCCAACAGCCCTTTCAGCTCAGGAGAGTGGCTCCAGCAAAACACTGCAAGACGATGTAGGCTCTCAACGTGAGAAATGAATTGTTATTTCTGCAGCAGTACTTCTGAAGGGTGTCTGTGAGAACTCCGAGCCCATACAGCAGCTCCAGGATAAAAGACCCACCTCCTGTTCCGGGGGACTACAAGGAATAACAATCTGGTTTGGCATTGCAAGTAAACACTTTTGTTCCTTTCCTTGGAAATCATTCACAAGTTTCTATTGCTTTGTTTCCTCGGGTTTTCAGTGTAAGGATTTATTAACTCCCACTGATGAGTTAGTGGATTTTGATTTTAGACATGGGATGAGAAAACAAACAGGAAATATGGGAGAGAAAAAAATATGTAGAATATGTACTTTATCTTAAAAGGAAATAGAAATTATTATACATTTCTCACCAGGAAACCAAAAGTTACTCAAACCAGAACAAAATACACAGGGTTTTTTCCCTGTTCTCTTTTGAGGACCAAACTCATAGCATATTAGAGTGCAAATCTATTTTACTACTTTCATGTTTAATGTAAATTGGCTTCATCCATTTGTACCTACTTTCTTATCCTCATGCTCAAGCCTGTTAGAACTGTAAAAATGAAAATGCTCTGTGATTTAAACCAAAGAAAGCTTGTAACATCATATTCAGCTGCACTTTCAAACTTGCACTCAGAATTTCCTGAACAGAGTGATACCTGGTACCAGGAGAGGTGACAGAAGGAACATGGAGCATCGACATATGTGCATGAGAGGGTTTGTAAAGAAAGCATTTCCCTGTAACCTCACAGACCCTGCACACCATCTGTGGGGTGTGTGTGCACTCACACAGAGCACACTCCTCCCACCCTCCCATTCAGAACAATTGCTTTTCTGATAGTGGGAACAGTTTCCTCACCGAGAGCCTTTTTGCCTGAGCAGAGCTTACATCTGGGCTGATTTAAGTCTCGTTAGACTGGGAGGATGGAGGTTTTGTTTCAGGAAAACTAGATAAAGTGCTCATTTACACCAATATGAACAGAGCTGAAGGTGGCATGAATACCATGAGCAGCATGCAAATGTAGGTATGGACACATAAATCCCAGATTTCCTACTCTCACCATGACTCATCACTCAAGGGTCATTCTTACCCATCTCCACAACCTGCAGAGGCACTGCAACTAAAAAGCATTTTTTCCATTTTTATCTCTCAAGGAAGTACAACAGGATTTCTGAACATGCTGAGGCGGTTTCTTAAAGACTCCCTGCTTGAAAAAGCAGACATATGCAGTAAACAGACTACACACGTGCCCCAGAAAATAACTGCTGATATTGATTTCATTTTATGAGTAAATATTAATGTGAGCCATTTAACATAAAGCCTTGTTACATGACTAACCAAAAAAGCCCTCACAAACTTCCAGTTTGTTATGTGTCCAAATATCAAGCTCCAGAGTGCTGTCAGTGTTTTGATTTTAAAATCTTGATTAAGATCACACTTTCCCCATAGTACTTTCCCACATTTAGTATTAATCTATGGAATAACAGTTATGAGTAGATGAAAAACTCACTTCCATATTATCAGCAGAACAGCAATTGCTAAAGACAAAAGGATGCCTTTCACAACTTTCTCATCTTTTTTTCCAAATTCTAATTTATTAGAATTCACAAGAAAGTGATTCACAAGAAAGAATATTTTGAGCATCCTTTTGAAGGATGGTTAAGTAACGCCATTCTTCTTCGTAAATCCTCATGTGTCTGTCGTGTCCTGGGGCAACAAGTAACGGAAAAATATTAAGGGAGTAGGATAAAAATAAGCAAGTATAAAAAACCCAGGGAAAAATACCAAACTGAACAAGCTCCATAGGCTTCCCTAAGTTCCTTCCCTAATTGACTCAAAATACTAATCAAAGAGATGGATACTATCTTTTTACAGTGATGCAATGCCCCTATGCAGTTCAAAATTTGCAAGAGCCTTTTTTACATTTGCCACAGTCTGCACAATAGCTTTGTGCTATGTCCTTTGTCCTTCACCCACGTGACTCTTTGACAGAGTTTTTTCCCAGCTTCACTAGATGATAAAGGGTTAAAAGAGGTTTTGAGAGCAGTTGGCTGATTCTGTGATGTTCTCCAGCAGTCTGAACAAACAGGAAGCCCGGAAATGAGTGATAATTGTTAAATAAGAGCCCTTAAAACACCTGCTTAGCTCTAACTGCTAACTATTAAACCATTATAGCAAGTTAAAAACAAAATCCCCCAGAGAGATTTCCACCTGCTTTCCCCATCTATTTTCCTAATTTATACAATAAGACATTCAGAAACACCCAGTGGAGCTGGAAGCACGACCCCCTCCACAAGCAAACACAACCTGGAAGGCCCTCTTGCTCAAACACCCTCCCAAGGTGATATGGACACTTTGCTTTTCAGAGAAATGTACATTTTTAGTCAACTTGGTGTTTCTGAAGCTTCCACCCAAAGCTTTTTGGGTATTTTTTCCCCCCAAATGTGACTTATCTGTACTTTTTTTCTGGAGCAAATCTGTATAGCAATTCACCCTACACTGAGAGAAAGTGGTTTTGCAGGAGCAGGACATTTTGTAAGGCAATTAAGAAAGAAGGAAAGTATTTTCAGGTCCAAGCTGGAAAGGCGTGGACCCTCCCCTGCCATTAAACTTGGTAGAAAGGCTTTCTGCATTGTTAAAGTCAGGAATACTGGCAGAATTACAACTACTTAGCTTTGTAAAACCTGCAAAATTGAAAACAAAACAAAACAAAAAAGCCCACCAAAAACCTACACAGAAAAAGCAGTCATTGATAAAAGTATGGCTTCTTTGGAGAAAGGAGTATGAGCATGACATAAAAATCATAGCCCTTTGGGCTGGTGCCATGACTGCTACCTCCACGCTCTCTGCCCTCTTTTTAAGGCAGTAACTTTCCTGAGAAGGTTACTCATGGCCTTTGAAAATTGTCTTGCCTTTGATGCATTCCAGTGATGATTCCATTACATGACATCCATTATTCTTGAAAGAGAAGCAAAATTCTTCACAATTTACAGGTCTGTATATATCTTGTTACCTAAGCAATTTTAACAAGCCAACTCTGAGGATTAAGAAGAAAGTTTTCCTCCCAAATTTCAAATAAATAAGCAGATACATAAGTAGGAAACTAAGGAGAAAAGCAGCAAATCATCTAATTTGAAGTTTATTTGCAAATCTGTTAAAAATCCTCAAAAATTATCTAATTTGAAGCAAAGACACTCTCCATACACACAAGGTTGTTTGCCACAACTGGCAGTCAGAAATTTGTTTTCAATGAAAAAAAAAGAGTTAACATTTAAATTTCCTTTCTTCAACGACAAATAAATGTATGGAAAGACAAAATAGAACAGAAAGCAACAGATGATTCAAAAAAATGTAATCAGCTCATCAGAATCTGACCATCAGTAGCATGTGCTTCTAAATCACCTTGGTGATGACGAGAATACAAATTGTTATCCCTTGCCCCTTGTTATGAAAATTAATTACTTAGAACATTTCTGGTTATGTCTAAACTTGCATGACAGTAATTTTCTAAAAGGTTATAAACTGGTAACTTTTCAGTATCATTACTCAATATCTGACTTAAAAGTTAGAATCCAAAGTGGATTTATTTTTGAAAAGAAAATTAAGTGTGTTACCGCAGCAACTTAGAAACAATTTAGTAAACATTTTTGCTATTAGCCTAAACAGAACAACTTAAGCTACAACTCCCATCCAAAAACCTGTTGGCCCTGTCAAAGGTCAACATGAGGCTAACACATCCAAGATTTACCCTTCCCAGAAACAAAATAACTGAAAGCTTTTCTAGTTTTAGTTTCATATACTTTGTCCCACCCAAAGCAAATGAAAAAGAGATAATAGGAACAGTTCTAATCTACAAACACAGAATAGTATAAAAAGTATAAATGGATTACTACCTGCTTAACTTCTTCAATAAAATGAGTTTTACTTTAAAATCCCTAATTTTCTCCCACGATTTTGTTTAATCCTTTCCATTACAAACATCTGAGCAGAAAACAGATTTAAGAAGAAAACACGTGGAACAGAAAGTTCCAAAATCACTGGTCCAAATACACATTCAGTTCCACGTGCTAGCCTGGAAAACCAAACACTTTGGTTTTACACTAGCAAGTCGGCCCTTGGAAGGCCCGGCAATACCCAGCTGCTGCCCCGGGCTGCGCTTTTAGCGGGCTGACACGGGACCGAGAGCCTCAGACACAAGACACGGGAGAAGAAGGCGAAATTGTCCGTGAACGCTCTCACACACAGCGCCGGCTGCCAGCTCTCCTTCCCACCGTGTGCATGGAGAGGGAGCGCCCCGTGTCCCGCCGGGGCTGTGTCCTCGGGGCTGCCCGCAGCCTCCAACACCGGCCCCGGCATCCAGCGCTGCCACCGAGCCCGGCCCGGAGCACACCCAGCACCTCCCCTGCACCCCTGAGCCCAGCCCTGCCTGGAGCACACCCAGCACCTCCCCTGCACCCCTGAACCCAGCCCTGCCCGGATCACACCCAGCACCTCCCCTGCACCCCTGAACCCAGCCCGGCCCTGACCCGGAGCACACCCAGCACCTCTCCTGCTCTGACCCGAGCCTGCAGCACACCCAGCATCTCCCCTGCCCCCCGAGCCCAGCGCGGCCGTGGCTCAGCCAAACCTGCTCCCAGGGACTACAGCAAGGGCGGCGTGAAACACCAAGCAGTGGTCTCACACCACAAAGAGCCAAAGCACAGCATTTCACTGATAAATTCCATCAAGTGTCCAAGAGCCAAGCGTCCACAGGCACAGACTTGGGGATAACTTGCCCTTCAGTGAGGCAAGCAGGGACCTACATTTCACAGTCAAGACTTCTTTCTTCAAAAGCTTCCTTTGGCCAGCCAAGGTCTTTGCTCGCTTGAATACAGCACTGCCCGTTGGTCTCTACCTATTTCAGCCCAGCCTGTTTATCTATCGGCCTGCACCACCACCTCTGTGCCTGCTCATGGTTGATGCCCTCCAGCCCCCAGGAAAGAAGTGCATGGTGGCAATTAGCCTTGTTAGCAGCCCCTACCCCTGCAAGAAGCTCCCACTGTCCTGTTAAGCCCTGCTGCTGGATTGCTGGCAGCAGCTGTAGGGGCTGGCACCTGGGGACGGGACTTCCCTCTCCACCTCCTCGGTGCCCTATGAGGCCAAGCCTCCCCCAGTAAGAAACAGTAACATAAGTAACTTGAACAAAACTCCACAACTGGAAGCCCCACAAATGGGCCTGGTCAATCTCCTTGAAAGCGTGAACAGACATACAGACAAGGCTGGAGTAGATCAAGAATGCCCCTTAATTAAAACTGGCTAACACTTCTATAACATTATCTGATGCTCGGTACTCTTTTCTGCATTATCTCAAGATTTCATGTGGTAAATCAATCATGACAAACAAATGTCCGTAATTTCTTTTTGCCACAGCAACTGACATATTTAAATATATATTTGATGCTTTACAGCCACAGCAATATTTCTGTGTTTTGCTGTTCCAGTAGAGCATTCCCTGGCTTATTATGTAACAATAACATTTTTCAACCCAATTTTCATTTCACTGAAGATCTGCCTAGAGAAGGACAAACACTTTCAAAACTGCAGCTTAACTCCTATAAGCCTGGTTATTTCAACAAAGCCCACTGATTCCTGCTCAATTAAAACTCACATGAGACCACATAAATTCTGCTAAAATGTAGCACCAAATCCAACCCCAAAGTACAAAGGAAGTAGACACCATAACCCTGTGTCAGCCAGCAGCACTGTGTGTCCATCAGTGAATTATCTCTTCTTTCCTTGCTACAGTGCTAATTCATCTCAGGAATCAACATGTCCTGTTTGTTTGGGTTTTGTTTATATATGGAACTTATTCTTCTTCAATCCCTTCTTTACTATGCTAATTTTTATATTAACAACTGACTTACTTGAGGAACTTCTCAAAAGACAAGAAAGATGACAAGATGCTTTTGTGCTTGTGATAGCAAACATGATTTTCAGCATTGGACTAACACTAAATGAGTAGTTCTCAGATTAATCAAATTAAATTTACTTACAGACATACCAATATGAATGTGCAAATAAAACCTGCTGCAGTGAAAAGTAACCAGTTCAGAATTATCGTGCACTTTCTAACTGCTCTGCATTATCTTTACAAGTTGAAAGTGCAGTCATCTCATTTTTGATTAAAAAACTATTTATTACGTTTTTGAAATTGCCATCCCCATTATGTGAAAATCAGAAGTTTCTTAGGAAGTTTGACTCTGCAGAAGAACCTTCAACCTGCGAGTTTAGAAAGCTTTTCTAGTTCATGTCTTAGAGGACATAAAAATCACATTATTAATTATTCCTCAGAACCCTGTGATTAAAACCAGGATGGATTGCTAGGGCAGAAAGAATTCCATAGAAGGATGTTATTCTTTAGAAAACATGGAAGTACCCTGTGATAATAAAATCCCTGAACATTTCCTACTTCTGTGCTGCTTTCGTTTCTTAATCTCTGATAGATTTTTGTCACGGAGTGGTGCCACCTCCAGAGCTCCCAGCACTTCCCTGTGATCCAGTCACATGGCACAGGAAGGTCAAATTTAAAAAAAAAAAACCAAAAAGGCATCACCTTTCTCAAACAATAATTGCCACTCTTAAAAATCATAATGAGGTACTATTCTTTGCACTTCACCAAAAGAAAAAAATGTCCCAGTTTGGCATTCTCAGGGTGATAGGACTGCTTCTTATCAGAAGAGAAATCATTCCTGCTTCCATCCACCTAGTTTAAGTGCATCTCATATATCCATGGAATACATATGTTGAAATGATCTAATGTGGAGAAAGCATTAACAGTATTTCATTTATAAGGTTAAACTCTGACCTAACTTTAACCCCACAAAACATCAGTGATATTCAAATGATTTCAGCTGCTGTTGAATACAGGCAAAAGGTCAGGAAATTTTGCAGCAGCACCTACCCCAGCTTGATTCACAGATTGTTCTCCAAGTCTATGAGAAACAGAACATGAGTTTTGCAAATTGCCAGGCAGGCAGGGTTAAGCCCACCTTGATAACCAGCATTCAAAATCCTTATCTCTGCTTTTAGCACTAGTACAGAACAGCATTCCTTTTCCACCCTGCCCCCACAGCACTGTCCCTCTAATTGCCAGTGCTGTGCTGATCTTCAGCTGGAAGGGAAAAACTATTCAATCTAGTACTTTTACACAGAGGAGTGCTGTCTTATGTTATGTTCCCTGCTCTGCTAGGTTTCTGTCACAGTGTGTCCAGCTCAGGTTTACAGCTGGCAGATGTTTGTCAGAGGGACAGAGTTCCACTCAAAACCATCAAACATACCCACTGATAAGAAAACATGGTTCTCACTACCCTGCTAGTGAATACCCACGGGAAATACTGATGGTCCTATTTCAGATCCTATTTAGCATATGCTGTTCCATACAATTCAGCCTTATAACATTCTACTTGTCACTTTTACTGGAAATCTCACAGGAAAGATAAGATACTGCTGTTTGTGGAGGTTAACCTTAAGGTTATCAGGGCCCATGCAGCATAGCTTGACTAAACCTAAAAGCACTAGTAAAATACCAGTGAAAGGATGGCTACTGAGAATAAGAAGAGAGTAAAAGGTACTCAGGTCAGAAAACGATTTTATAATTAAAAAGTTGAAGGGTATTTGGTCTACAACTAGTTGAACAAGGATACAAATCAGAAGTGGTGAGATGAAACAGAAAGCTGCTTGCTGGTGGGCAGAAATAAGTTCTCTAAGGGCAAAGTAAGTTAAGTAAGTTAGTTGTCAGTGGGAAAGGACCATACACCTGAAAGCACAGAGCTTCAGGGCTCTTATGCTCACAACTTATGAGCCCAACAAGTTCTATGGCCAGTGACAGAAACAGCTCCCTCAACTCACTTCTGGGAGGTGTAGAAAAGCCATGAAAAGTTCACCACATGTCTGTGAGATTATATGTCTGTCTCTGTTATTTACATCCTGCGAATTGAAGCAATGCCTTAATTACAACCCCTACAACTTTTTTTTTTTTCAATAGGTACTCAAAAATCACCCTTCAAATACTTTTAAAAACATTTCTTTCATAGAATTAAGACAGTTTACATAGAGTCACAAGTGTTTAATTCCTTCCTGTCTATCCCATCAATATATTAACTTATATTATATACAAAATCCTTCCCTTGCTGCTTCATTATTTATAGAAGAGACAGAGGATGCTCCTTGCCATTTATTTCTGCTGAACTACAAATATTGCGCTGGTTTTGAAATAGGTCCATGGGAGCAATAATAAGGGAAAGCCAATCGCTGAAAGCTGAAAAATAAGTGAAAGATAAAAGGACCATTATTCTGGAATCAATAGCAGTGCTCCCTAAAAGGCGTTCTCCACTGAGGTAATCACATTTCCCGTGGTGGAGGCGCAGCAGCTGCACGGCACTGAGGGTTTGCAGAGTGATGCCACTTGCAGGAAGCAGTGGAGGGGTCAGGGGGAGGCAGAAGGGCAGAAGGGAGTACCCAGGGCCACAGTAGTGTTTGCTCAGCCAAAGGCTACTTACAAAGGATACCAAGGCTACCACACAGCCTAAACTCCCTGGCAGAAACTATTGAAAAGCCGCCTTGCAAGCTTGCAACCTTATGGGATCTTAATACATTCTGTTTTGGTAAATTCAGCTCTTGCTCTGAATGCTTGTAATTGGAAACACCACTGAAATGAATAATTCTTTGGAGCTGAAACTTCTGTGTATTTCTGCTTAATTTTAATTTAATTTAGATATATTTACAAACTATATTATACTGCCATTAAATACCTTCTGGAAATAAAAACCTGTAGATATACTATTCATGACACCATGACAAATGTACCAAGAATACCAAGGCAAATTATTTTTTGCAAATTCTGCAGAATCAGGCTTTTTGATAATGTAACAATTTCCCAGAATGACCTGAGATGATAAGAGGATTCAGCTGTTATTATAGGAATTATTGATCCCATCTAGTAGAAAGCTGTATGTATAAACTTGTTGAAATAGTTCCAGAAACAACCTTCACAATGTGTAGGAGTGGATGGAAGGGAAAACAGCTAGCAGGCATTTTCAGCTTTTTCTGTGAGATACAGAAGAGCCAAGTCAGACAGGGAGAATCTGGAGTACTTTCTCCAAAAGAGCACTGAAGACTGGTGGGTATCTGTGAGGTCTGTGGTGTCTGTGGGGATTCCTTGGGTCTGATTCTGAACTGTGGCCCATCCAAGATGGAACACCACAGTACATGCGCTAGAAAAAGAAGCTGCTTAATTAAAACCTGCATGTAATTATTTATTGTTGCAGAATTATTAGATACACTTGAAAGTAATCTTGAAAGTACTTGAAAAACAATCTTTTGGAAATAGGTTTGCTCATGTCAATTTTTTACCTTTATATGGACAGCAATTCCACTCTAAGAATACTGGACACATTTCAAGAGTTTTGTTTCTTTTTATCAAACATTTGTAAGCAAGATATAAATTCCACTCCTGAAAAACCAAATCAGCAGAAAAGTCCAGTTTACAGCTAGTATTGTAGTTCAACTATCTTAAATTCAACTGCAAACAACGCAAGGGATCAGGATGAAAAGCCTTTTAAGTGACCTAGGGTAAAGCCCTGAAAATGGATAAGCTCTGATAACACTGTTAAAATTCAGGACCCTCTTTAAAGCTCCAGGATAACTTCGCAACTTTTCACAACATAAAATGGAACACAGACCACTCTCTTTATTTTGCAGTTAAATTAAAATGAATTCCATTTAACTGCATGAATGCAGGTTTCCTCTTATGTTTCAGGATACTTACTGACAGGTGTTACAATGTAACAAGCTTCAGAAGTCAAGTCCAAAATAAGAAGCAAACCAACAAACATGCACTTACAAACAATATTTAGAAAGACAGTCCTGGCTTGCCAAAGACACTTCAAATCACCTATCAAAAGGAATGCCATTCACAACACTACAGATTGTGACCAACATATAACTCCTTAAGACTCTTGGATCAGTATAAATTTTAGACTCGAGAGAAGTGAGCCAAGTTTCAGGCTGACTCCCCCAAAATTCTCCTGATGCCAGCACTTTGCTCTTGAGGTTCCTGCTAGCTCTGGTTTTTGGAAGTTCTCTCTGTTGATGAACATGCATCCAGCCTTCAGTAATTCATTATTAATGCATATTTCAGTAATGCATATTTCAGTAACCATTATTCTCATATCTTGGAAAACATGTTCCCTGACCTCCCACTGATGGAATATTCTGAGATTCAAGTAGAAATTTTAACTGATTACAGGATACATAGGGCGGAGTCAGTTTTTTGCTTGGAGATAGTGAAATTTAAATAACAAGGCAAAGATTGAAAGTTTCTGCAAATCCCAAAGTGAAAAAGAATAGTCATTAAGAGGGAAATATCATGCTAGCTAGAGTATATAGATCTTGTTGCTTAAATTTAATTATCTCTGGGCAATATCAGAAAATTTGTGAGCAGCTCACAAATAAAAGAGAAGTGTGAGCTCATAAATTTTCACTAAAAGGAAATGGAAGAGGAACAGGATTACTATTACTATTTCAAAAGGCAATTATTTATATCTCATATATAAATATATGCTAGCTGTCATATACACATCTTTGTAAGTCCAGAATTTAATGTCATAGTGGAATCTGCTCAAAGCAAAACCCTTAATATACAGAATGTTCCCTGATATCCAATTTCCTTGCCTTATGGGCAATAGGCTAACTTGGCAACACACATTTGAAGAAATGCGGAAGGAAACTTCAAATGCATCATATTTTACTAAACAGCACAAAACCAGAAATACACAAATATACAGTAAATACTAGGTTTAAAGTTGCATAACCTGCTTCCTGTTTTTTCCAAATCAATCCAGCACTGACCTGAGATAATTTCTCTTTCTTTTCTCACAGTTTCAATAGCTATCCTCCAGCCTACAACACTGCCTGGATCAAAAGCCAGTATTGCAGACTTTCCTGGTAGTTGTACTACAATTACATCTCCATGCAGGAAGCTAAGTACAGACTTCTCTGTGGTTTACTAACAGTTGCCAAGAGATAAATTTTCAGCCATCCTTAAAAGAGGAATAAAAGAGGAGTGTTCTCTGTTGTACTACTTCTGCATCCCAGGTGTTCTGCTGGAGTCATTCCTTGGCACACAGCATGGCTCTCTAGCTCCTTTACAGAGATGATCACGACAGAACCAGGACATGTTTTAATTTAGATTTTTATCTCTCACTTTCAGGTTCATCAGTGAAAATCCACTTACATGACAAGTGGAAGGTAGCCCCTGTGATAGCCTAAAGCATTCAACTGATGGACCTTGCCAAAAGAAAATAAATGGGCAACGTGACACGTGCACCAATGTCTTGCTGAACTCGTGCAGAAATTCCAGTGAAAGCCAGAGCAGTTCAGTGCCTCCCACATTTCCTTCTGAAATCGAACATTCCAGTGTCAGCAAGCAAAAGCAAGCAAGGTGATAGATGTTTTTAGAGGCTGTGCAGATCATCCAGGCCAGGCTGGCTCGTACATAACATAGCTGACAATTTGCAGCACAGCTGATTGGTGCTCCCTTCTGCCCCAGACAACAGCCGAGAGCTACCACTTAAGGGAACTATTCACTGAGAGTACGGGTGACAGCACAAGGTCCTGAGAAATTAAGAAGATTGCATAGGAAATGTACTTATAATTAGATATCAAATAGGATGTACCATAAAATACATGAAGTGCAATATAATTAGCCATTCCAAAGCTGCAGTAATTTTTCCTGTTTATATGACTTATTTCTAGATCTTGTATTTCACATTATTATTCAGATCGTTCAGTTGCTGTCTTAGCTATCTAATGTGTGTCCTTGCAGACATACAAGGAGCAGCAAGAGGATAGCTCTCTATGAATAGTAATGAGCTATGGAGCAATAATCAGGGAAGAAAAATTTCAAAAAGAAAGAGGGTGGGAGGGAGGGAAGATCTTTAAATAGCTAATATACCTGCAAAATACATGCTCAAGAAATCAAGGTCTTGGTTTTTCAAGCCGTAAAATAAGGTTAAATTAAATAAATTAAAGGGGAAACACAATCTTATTTCCCCCTTGAATCAAAAAATGGTACTTCGGGGTAAAGCAAAACCACACCACCAACAAACACAAAAAAAAATGTCCCTCATCTCAATTTTTAGTAGCAGATAAGAGGAAATGAGACTATTTGAGTTGCAGATGTTCCTAAGTTCTTGACGACACAACATTCACACTGGTAAAGAGGTTATGAATAGGAAAAACACCCTAGTACCCTGCTATTCTCAGGCTTATTGAGAATAGCAATAATAACAGTATTACATATCCCTTAAAATAACTTCAAGTATATTTATTTGCATATGCAAATTCTCTTTTTAAAAAAAAACCAACTGAGCTCAAGTAACATTAGCAATGCAGCTCTAAAAGCATCGAGTGTAGGATGAATTGGAAAATCTGCAGGAAAATTAAAAGGAAAAGTTGGGCAGATGGTCTCAGCTTTATTTTGTTCTCTCTAAATAATGTTCTTTTCCAGGCTCTAGAATAACAAGGTAATTATTTCTGGATACCTGTGTTCTCTTTGAGAAAGAAAAGCAGGGAGGGCAGACAGAAATTATTGTTGCTGCGACATATCCATAAATGTTTGCCAGTTTTGGGGGGAAATAGCTCTTTAGAAATTCAAAGAGATTTGAAATAGGGATTGAAGAACTACTCCTCCTTTTATCAAGCCAATTCTTCTCTTCCATACAGTTCTAATTTAAAAAAAGGTCTTTCTAAAAGATGCTAACAATGAAAAATATGGCAAAGTGACTAAAATACATACTTATGGAAATACAATAAAAATATTTTTCACATAGAAAAGCAGGAGGAATCAGATAATATAAATAAATGAAATTAAAAAAATCAAAACACTTTTATTCTTATTTTCCAAATTATGTAAAATCTGAAAATTGCAAGTATTTCTGTCAGCTCTCTGTCATAATAATGTATCAACACTTGCTGATTAATACTAATTACCTTTTATCTTCTTAAAAATTATTTACTTTAACAAAGACCATTGGCTGCTGGCTAATTTTTTTCACATTCCTTATCATCTTTGTTCTTTTCTTCTCTTGGTTGCAGGGAATTAAAATTAAATACATTATTTAGCATTTAAATATTTGTACTAGGAGAGACACCCAGATTAGGAGAAGATGGTTTAGAAACCATGAAAATACTTCAGAAACATTGCTCTGAGAAGAAAAATCTGTTTCCAGCAGTAGTATTACTTCTGAAATATAAACCAATGTGATCACCCAGACTAAAGCACATCATAATTAATCAAGGATAGATGACATCTGAGAGTAAACAAGATACAGCCTTCACAGTCTTTGTCCAGCAGAAGTTACAGTCTACAAGAAATAAAATGACAAGAAACACTGAGAAAGTTACCCAAAGAAAAAATATGAAGGGTCTAGGCTCATTATGAAATTACACTAATTCTGTGAGAAGGCTTAAGGTTACAGAGTTTAAACAGAGGTTTTGAAGGTGCAAGAGGACTTTAAGTGGAGTAGGGGAGTGCTTTGTTGAAGCAGGGTTTCATTCCCAGCTACAGAACAGCCTGATTCTGCAGGGCTAGAGGAACAAACTGAAAAACATGGACACCTGAACCCTGCATGTCACCTAAACAGATTAAGCCAAAGGATGACGACCACACACTTTTCACCAGTATCCAATACTGAGGCAGTAATTTCCTTTCTCTGTCTACTCCACCACTCGTAGGCCAGCCTTCTCCTTATTACTTCTCTCTTGCACTGATTATGTATACCAGAACCTAGTCTAAATTTTCTGTTAGTTTTACCAAAAGGTAAACACAGTATAAGTAAAATGTGAACAGTACTATCACATGGTTCATGGACAAAAAAATACAAGTATGGGCCCATAACAAATATCTTCCAATTACTTTGAAGTCCTGTTCCAATAAAGGAAGCAAACATCACACAGTTTTCTTATGAGCAGGTTGGATCCCAGACATTGATCCCAAGCTAACTCAATACTTAGAACTTTCAAATTCTCTCCATCCACAACCCTGGCCTTCCCAAATTATGCAATACATGTCTCACACAATTACAAACAGTAAGACAGGGCATCAGCAGCAATGCAGCACCAAACACAAAAACAGCTTTGCAGTAACAGTTGCCATTGATGAAACACAGACTAATATCCTCAAGCTAAGAAAGATTATTATGAGTCAAGAGTATTCAATGTGATGAAAACACATGGATTGGCCTCTTCTCTGGATCATATATGTTTTCTGAAAGGCAGGTAGCAATTTGCTTGACAAAGAGATGTGTAAAGCACTCTAGATTGAATTCAGTACATTGCTGGAGGACTGGGAAAAACAGAAGGAAAAGAAAGAGTTGTAACAGTGATGCTGTCATAACTATCACTCTGCTAAATGTTCTGTGCTTTACAAGCAGAACAAGGTAGAGCTGTGTTAGTGATTTCTCTTTTAGCACTTTGATTCGAAACCACAGAGATTGGGCATAAGAATTTACTAAAACCATCACTAAGATGCATTTAGAACTAATGCTTAGGTGCTTAGGACCCTGCATTGCTAAGCTGCAGACTGATGACTAAAGCAGGGAGATTAATTAAACGCTATGATTAAATCCTTGAAAAAACCTGCTACTTAACCGATTCTAGCCAGCTGCAGTTTCAGAAGAAAAAGTGTAACAAGGCAACAAAAGCTGAACACAGTGTTACAAAGCAACAAAAAAATTAATTTAATGAGGTGTCTTCCTATCTCCATCGATACAAGCCCCTAGTGGGCCCTGATCTGAAACAAAGGGGGGAAAGGGAGAAAAAACATCCTGAAAATCAATTTATCCCAAAGCTTCAGCCAAATCCTACCTCCTGTTCCACTTCACTGAACATTTTCAGTATGATTTTGCACATGTATACTAGAACACTTTCAATGTATGTTTTGCACAAAGACTTGAAAAATTTGTGTTTTTCTGATAGTCTTTATGGGTGTTAGAAAATTGGCATATTCAAAAGCTTAAATTCACTTACATGTTGCAGAGGCACCGAAAAATTAACATCACCCAGTCAGAGCATAGCATAGAAACACTATCCTGTGCTTCTTTTGACAGTGTACTTTAGAAAGAAGCTTGGAAAGAACCACATTTGGATCTATACACCTGCAAAATATTTCTGATTTTCCAGCAATACATGCAAGAGTAACTTCAGCAATAAAACAGCGAGGCTTTCTCCATAGTTAGGGCAAAAAAAGAACTTCTGCACCTTCTTTAGAAACATACGTGGTGCCTCCAAGAGAACTCGAGGTAACAGGCATCTAGAGGGAGGAGCATGACAGGTCAAAATCTTCGCTCCCACTAGATGGCAATATTGGTTCTTTTGCAAGCACAGAATATGCTCTCATCGAAAGGAAACTGCAGTATTTTTCATGGTTTCCAAAGTTGCCTTTTCTGCTTAAAAAAAAATAATAATCCAAACCGGGCTTTATTGATCACAGGGGTAGGGGAAAAAGAGTTTATAATACATACAAGTTAGCCAACATTTGCATTAAACCATAAATAAAGACTACAGTACCTCAAAAACACACTGAATGAATAATAAATGCAATATATGCTTTTAAGGCTCCTAGGCTTATAATTAGACCCTACATCAAATTAGATCTTCAGTTTAATCCTTAACCACTATATCAGCAGGATGTGGCAGTGGAAACAGCACATTTAAATCCTGCAGGAGAGAGCATCTCAATTTACTCTCAACCAACCTCCTGTAACATTAATCAGGAGCTTAGAGCTGTATTAAAAACACTCCAAATTAAAGAGGGCTCCAATTCTAGCTGTCATTATCAGAGGGAAAGTTACTGACACCAGGTCTAGAAAGAGCATCCTGATTATTTTTTAGAAAGAAAAAGAATAAAAAAAGAAAAAAGAAAGAAAAAAAGGAGAAAAAAAGAGAGAAAAAAGGAAAAAGTCAAATCTTTCAGTTTCTGAAAGAAACCAAATTTCTGCATGCATACACATGAACCAAAATGCATGAAGATATGTTTCTAAATTTTTCAAACTGTTCTACAAGCAGCTCTTTCGGAAGTTTTTGTGTTAGCCTTAAAAATACTCAAGTAAGAATAGAGCTAACATAGAAACCTAGTGAAATCATCACTCAAGTAAAAAAAAAAAAAATCACTCCATGTTCTTTCATAAAATGCTACAGCTTAAAAAAGAAAATGAATTTTCCATTGTGAACTGTTATAAAGAAACAGGCAGATGCCAGTGATCATGTTAACCCCCGTGTTTAGCTCTGCCCTATGGCCCTGGCTGAAGGAGCAGGGTAGGGACACATCCCAAACACAGACTGCAATGTGCAGAGGGCCCAGGAGGGCCCAGCCATCCCACAGACACACTCTGGGGGAAGGAGGAGGTCTGGACATCACAGACCCAGGACTTGGAAGAATCAAGTTCAAGGTTACATACACTGGCATTCCTGTCCTGATCAATGCTCTTACTTACAAACTGGAAGTCGAGGACTGAGCTTGGAAGAATAAATTAGTCAATCAGATATATCAAAATACAGGGGATATATCAAAATATTAAGCCCTGTTATACAGCAGTTTGTTCAAGAGGCCCATTTCTGAGATAGTAGGATGCTGTCACAGTTCAACCACCTGCAGGAAACTCATGCTCTCCTTACAAACAAAAACACCAGCTCACAACCCCAGATCAGTCCTGACTCCTGAAGCTATTTCAGAACATGAGACAGACAGTCATTTAAGTTCTATTCATAATTTATTATTCTGCTTTGCCAGTAATCTCATTACACAACTTTAACACAATTGAACAAAGCTTGATACAAAACCATTGCTTCAAGTCACTTCCCAGATACTCTCCAGTATTTTCAGTCTTGAACAAGGCCTTGAAAAAAAAAAGTGAAAACCTCATGGATCCTTTAAACAGTGCCAAAAAATAACTAGAAATGTTTGGTAATAGTTAACTGGTTCAATCTCAAAATGCCTTACTCAAAGGCTTTGAAAAGCATTTTGCACATTATCAAAATATCTTCAAGTTACAACATAACATATGTTCTGGTAGTGGTTTCCAGAAAAAAACTAGTCTGTGATCAAAATCTTGTTTAAGAAATGGACTTTTCCTCTTCCATTCCCCATCCTTTTTTCTCTCCTTTTCTCTCCTCTAGTTTATATTTGCTTAGCATATGAGAGACAACAGAAGACAATGTTTTCCTCTAGGAGCCAGCAATACAGTCACACTACTTCCAAACAGCAGTCCAGACAGGGAGCAGAAATCACATGCAGGGTAACTGAAACTTGCTTTTCCTTTGGGCAATCTGACACCCACCCAGTGTCTGTCCACACAGACCTACATGCAAATACATGCATGAGATTTGCTGTGTTAAAAGTAGAACTCAAGACTATTGTACAGTTTCCCAAGTATTCTTCGAAAGTATTAAAATTTTCCAAAAACTAGGTTTTATGTGAATAAAAAATGTTAATATTTGAGAAAGTTTTCATTTAGAGCTCCCTCACAAATTCTCCATTATCTGCAAAAGATGTCCAAATTCTACAAGGCTGACTCCACAGCTTTTAAACAGTAATGCCAAAGGCAGTTCATGAATCCATAATTGACAGCACCAGTCAGCTCCCTAACAGTGATGGTGTCATAGGGATCTGTCCCAGTATTGGGGTCTCCTTCTATAGAGTCATCAGTCCCTTCAAAAGGACACGTAGGATCTTAGAGCAGACATAATTTTAAGACCATATTGTATACACCAAAAGGGAAGTGGCCTGGTCTCCAGCCCCGTATTTTCCATCAGCTGGTGCTGCTACAGAAGATCATGCTCCAGTGAAGCACGGAGGCACTGACATACTTTATGAAGCCTGGCTTTGTTAATGCTCATGAAAATGAGATTCATCATCAATAACACCGCTGGGTCACAATATGCCATCTGAAATGCAAATGTCATTCTGGACTGCAATCAGACTAAGGGTGAAGTACTCAGAAATTAATGAAAGTGACTCGAATGTATCCATGCAGATAAAAAAAAAAGCTCAAATGCCCTCCCATGTAACACTGACTTTCCTCATTTCCCAAGGAGAGAATTCTGCAGGAGCTGTCAGCACTGTGCACAATGAAGTTGTAAGTGATACTGCCTATGCTGCTGTCACACAGCATTGCCCATTAGATGCTGTGTTATGCAGGTATTTATGATCAATGGGTCTCTAATGAACCAAAAGCAATGCTGCTTTTCAATGCATAAATTTCTTTTTCCCTGACATTTGATAGTAACAATGGACCAAGACACACTGGAATATTCAGGATGACATCAAACATCATCTACAAAATTTTTTGGTTTAGAATTCAGACTCATGGTTCTGGCATGCTCTATTCAAACATACCAGCCCATTCTGAATACAATTGTTGCAGACTGCCCTAACTGCAATCTGTCCTCTTTCCTACCATGTAGCAGCCATGTAGAACACCCACCCTCAGCTCACACAGTCAGAGCTACTGTCTCTTCCTAACATGTTAATAATACATTGCTCTCTTCGTTTGGTGATTAAGGCTTAGAGTCAAAACCCAGGCACTTGTCAGTTGTGCCAAATATGTGATAATTTTGTTTTAAAGGCTAAGAACACCCACAGTGAATTGACTAAATTTGCCAAAATTAATATTTTATTCTCACAATAGCCATATGCTATTCATTTCTACCTTAGCCTGAAAAGAGCCATTATAAATATAAAGATCTCAGTAAAAACATTTTCCAGCAAATTAAAACAATTTATTGCACCAATGGAGAAGGGCAGGACAGAACCTGTGAGGTCAAAGAAAATCAGTAAGCTTGACTTTAGAGAATTCAGCAGAAAAAAAAAATTATCAAAAGTATTCCAAGTCCAAGAGCTTCCAAGAATGTAGGTGAGTAAGTCCCTTGGATCAGCTTGAAAACTGATCCAAGCAAAGTAGCAAAGAAAACAATCTTACCATAGAGAGCTAAAACAGATTGGTCAGCACTAGGATAGAACACTGCAGGAGGGTCAAGTTTAAAACGTCTGTGTCGGGTTTTATTGTACTGATACCGAAAAGTAAATGCAAAGATTGTCCAGACCCTTAAAGAGCAGGCAAATCTAAACAGTCTTCCTTCCTTTCTTCAGCAAATGTAAACATTTAAGGCAGAACCTGCTTCAGCTAATAGCCAGAAATTCCTCCAAGGTTTTCCTTCCCTGCTCTCCACAGAAAATCTCAGACAGACAGAGTGCAGGGGAGGTGGGACGGAGAGTTATGGAAACAGAACGGGGAGCAGAGGATATGGAAAAAAGTTTATTCTGTACATATATCCCAGCTCCAAAAATCCTCCCATGCAGTCACTTCTTGAGCTGAAGGGAAAAGACCTGTCTTCTCACTGTCTGCATCCCTGCACCTCCCACACATCAGGAACTGAGAAGGGCAGGAGGGTAGAAGCAAGAATTCCAGTGTTACCACTGCTAGTCTCAGCAGTAAAACACTCATTAACTTCAGCAAGGCCAGGATTTTATGCCAGATTCACAAACAATTTATAAAGCTCCAGAACAGGTCCCCAAACTATCTGTCAAGGAAAAGCAAGAATCTGATGAGATATATTCCCCCAAGTCTGCTCTTTCTGTAAGAGGTTTTATTTTATTTGGCTCTAACTGTAATGTATTGCTAAATGTCATTGTAAAACACAAAAAATATTCATTCATAAATATTCAGTAACATACTGAACTTACAATGAACTACACTGGCTGCAGCAGCAAATTTAACTCACAATACACAGAATCCTAGAAGCCACACATCTAGATCTAATTTATTTAGCTGCTGATAAGAAAACAGCTGCATGAAAATAAAGTGGATCCTTGCTTTTAGAACTGCATAGCACATTTTAGTACAACAGCCTGGCAGCCAAGCTCCAAGGAAGGTATCCCACTAACCTGCAAGACCTGAAGCTGTTTCCATAAACAATATTGGCTCTTTTACAGATGTGTCTCTCCAAGAGATTCCCCCACTACATTCACAGTCCCTCACTTTGCTTTCACTCCCATCATATATGAAAAAATCCAGGCTCTTTATGAGGCGGGGAATCTTGTAAAAGCAAATGTACCCTCAGAATGTAGTAATGTTAATTTTGGGGACAATTACAAACAAATACCTACTTTACATGGTATATTGTCTGTAGCAGTTTGACTGCAAGGCCTAACACGTACAGGAATTAGCTCAACTGCTGTAGCAGAACAGCCTTTAGGTGTGAAACTGCCTAAGGACACAGAACTAAGATTTGAAGAAGGAAGTGAATGACATCACGTAAGGCTGAAATGAAAAGTTTGTTACTCGGTAACTGACTTCTTACTTAGTCACGAGTATCCCTCTATTCCAAGACCATGGATTGCCTGGATGCTTGCAGGGAAAAGAGATGCAAAATGGGGAGATTCATACTCTGAAAACAACATAAAGTTAATGTTTCTATTATGTAAAACAAGGCCTGGGTGACACGACCACCAAAAAAAACTCAACAAAACAACCCCAAACAAACTCCAAGGCTCTTCCCATTTATGTTCCAATCAGAAGAGAGTACTTCCAACTACCATCCCTTCTGAGCCTCTGCTGAAAAATTGCCACCAGAAGCATAGGAATACTAACATCTATTCCATCTATTCTGCAAAGTTTTGCTTTGCAGCCTATCAATTTGAGATAGATGCTCTGGTGGCTTCTAAAATAGTCATAACAAGGTTTCAGGGATTCCACTCTACTGGAAACTACCGAATAATGATCTTATTTTGATACTCTTGCAAGTGTTTCAACTTCTTCCAGCTGATAACAAAAACTGAAGTTAGTGATAAAGAATCAGGGATAGCAATAATCTATTAACTTACTGCAAAACAAAAGGAAGATCACTTTGCTTCTGAGTAGAGGAATTTTCAGCTCTGCATTTCTGTTGCATCAGCAGTATTTTGGAAAGATGAGATTCACACCAGGTATAAATCAGTGCAAGTCTAGCAAATTCCAGTGGAATTGCACCAAACTCCACATAGCATAAGCCATTCTGTGCAATTGCCAAAAGGGAGAGAATGGAATTCGGCTACAGAACGGTTTGGCTCACATTGTCCTCATGGGGAAGAAAAAGCCCATACACACATTTCTTCAGATCCAGGCTAAAAAGACAGGACAGAAAATGTTTAAAAGGCTGAGCCCAGTTTACTCAACAGTGACTATTAAGGAGTTTCTGAACATATGAAAAGGAAAGACATTTGATTTGTAAATGCAAATGCTAGAAGTGGAAATATTTCTCTAGTACTAGCAGAATCTACCTAGAGGTAAACATAAAGCACAGGAAAATAGAAGCAGCAGTCATGATACAGTCACTAAAGGAGGAAGCAGGGAAGTGCTTCCTTTTCAGCACTTAGCAGTCAAATGTAGAACACCTTTAGTAGCAATTTTTCCTAAAACAGTTTTTCAGCTGTCTTACCCTATTTCACACACAGCCAAATCCCAGCCCCTAGTGAGAGTGCAGATGGCAAAGCTGAGGACTTAAGAAGGAAAAGAAGAATGGTAGAGAAAGAATTTTTTGAGGCATAGCTCAAATTTTACACAAAAGACTTTTCAATTCCTTATTTGCCTGACTCAGAATAGTTGGTTACTTGTCTGCAATCATTTTATATACACTACATTTATGTTCAAAGGTAGGTGAATAGAGAGGAGAGTTGGACTTTTAGAAGATGAAAAATAAAATTCTCCTTCACACAGTTTGGGTGCAAAGCTGAGGTTGCTGGCAGGAGGTGAGAGGGAGGAAGTGTGCAACCACCAGCAAGGCAGAAAGAGCATTTACTGTATGCAGCAGTGGGAGATAAACAAGAAAGACAAAGAAACTTCTGCTTTTGCAAGCACACAAACTCAGTTTACTACGAGAATATGAAATCACAAAAAAGTTTCTCCTGGTTTAATTTGACAGCACCTCTGCTTTTTAACAGACTGCTTTTGGGCATATTCTCTCCCAAAACCAGGCAAGTGAGCATCAGCACAGAACTGACCTAGCCACAAGGACCACTCGAACATGCCCATTTTCAAAGAGATGCTCAAACACACAGCCCAAATCTCTTTAAGACTCTGAGCCTTCCCCAGGCTAGCAGTGCTGTAAGATATCTGCCCCGCTGCAGAAGAGGAACACCAGGATCATGATCTGCAGAGGAGAACCTGTCTCTGAAGGCGAAGTAGCAGTCAGACCACACTGACTTCCACTCCACACTGCAATGCACCCCCAGTGTCGGCAGCAGGGCTGCTCTGCACAATCAGCAACAGCCTACCAGACCTAAAGGAGACCCTTCACCAAAGGGAGGGAAGGCAAGAATTCCTGCACACTCAAACTTGGTCTTTCACAGGCTCTGCTAACTGCAGGTTAACTGCTCTACATTTTATGTAGAGGGTTACTTATTATTTTGCAAAATGTATTGCCTCTCAGTTTAGCTGGCCATCTCTGACTTCAGGAGAAAATATATTTCAACATTCTGAATACCTAATTTACTACTCCTCCAGATAAACATTCCTATTAACTGACAATAAGGTCCATGTTTTTTACCTTTATGGTAAAAAACTGAATTTCATACTTAATTTCAGACTTAATTTCATTGACACAGGCAAAGCATTCAAATAAATCATCAGGAACAAATATGCTGCAACATTTAAACTACTATGAAAATTCCCAATAGAAATTCCTACTTGCACCTTTCAGCCAGTTGCCAAATAATTATGCACCACTGCCCTTTGCCCTGTAAGTACTTATCCTATTACATGAATGTCTTCTGTGACAAACTCTGTCAAAATTTTTCTGTATGCCTAAATTGTATCTTCCTGTTCACTCACTACTTCAGGGGCATATCCAAGGCATTTCATTCAACTGGAAAACTCAGTTTTCCTCTGCACAAAATACAGTGATCTGACTCGTGCAATTAAGTCTGCTTAGGCTTTATAGAAAATTATCCAGATTAATCCATCCAGACTCAGTATTGTAGTTAATTCATCATCAGATTGCAGGCATTTGGACTTACCAAAAGAAACAACAGTTAACTCAGTATGTCATCTGCAAGACACCCTTTCTAAAGAAAGAAGCAGCTGGAAGGCAATGCTTTAAAGGGGCTATGGGCATAAAAATGCTTTTTCACTTAGTTGACTCCATCTGCTTGACAAGTTATGAACAGATGCTCCATATCTTTCCAAATGTATTTTACCAGTGACCAGAAAAGTCAATTTTTCAGCAGACAAAACATCAGCATCCAGAAGTGGAGAGCAACCTCTTTGAGAACTGTTCCCCTTTGAACTGGAACAGTTTGTACAAAAACAGATGCAGACAGAAATACGGACCATTAAAATAAATTGAGGTGTTGTTTTTTTTCTTAAATCTGGAGAAGAGTTAGAAAGGAAAGGATATGAAACTGAGAAAGAAACAGGAAAAATTAGAAAACACCCTTAGGAGAAAGGCATTTGCTGTTCATTGTGGAGCAAAATGGGGTTTGGCTATCAGCTATCTTCTGCTTGCTTGCCCAGCATTTGGGCCTGCTTTGTCTTGTTCTGGGGCTATGTGAAACAGCCCCTGTTAGATCACCTACAAAGAAAGGCAGAAAGGAGAACAGAATCACAGAATAAGCTGAGTTGGGAGGGACCCATCAAGACCATCAAGTCTAACTCCTGGCCCTGCACAGGGGACCCCAGGAATCACACCATGTGCCTGAGAGGAGTCTAAAGGCTCCTGAACTCTTGTCAGGCTGGTGCTGTGAGCACTTCCCTGAAGAGCCTGTTCCAGTGCCTTCCTAATATCCAACCCAAACTTCCCCTGACACAACTTCAGACCATTCCCTCAGGTCCTGTTGCTGGTCACCACAGAGAGAGATCAGTGCCTGCCCCTCCTCTTGCTCTCATGAGGAAGCTGCACACTGCAATGGTCTTCCCTCAATCTCCTCTTCCCCAAGGCTGAACAGACCAAGTGACTTCAGCTGTTCCTCATAGGACTTCCCCTCAAGGACTTGCACCATCCTTGTTGCCTTCCTGTTGCCACCAGACCATGCCAAACCAATACACCTCCTTTGGACAGTAATAGTTTAGTGTCTTTTTTTGTATTGTGTCACCCAGAACTGCCCCCAGCACTCATGCTTGAGGCTGCCTCAGCTCAGAGCAGAGCAGAGGAGGACAATCCCCTCCCTTGCCCAGCTGTTGATGCTGTGTCTGATGCCCCTCAGGGTATGGCTGCCCTTCCTGGCTGCCAGGGCTCTGCTGGCTCAGATTCACCTTGTCATTGACCAGAACCCCCAGCTCCCCTCCCTGGCACCGCTTCTAGTGTTTCATTCCCCAGTCTGTCTGTACATCCAGGATTACCCTGTCCCAGGTGCAGAATCCAGCACTTTCCCTTTTTTTAACTTTATTCAGTGGGTGATTTCCCAGTCCTCTCATTTGTTGAGGTCCCTCTGCAATGCCTCTCTGCCTTTGAGCAAGTCAACAGCTCCTCCGAGTTTTGTATCATCTGCAAACTTACTTATCATCCCTTCAAGCCCCATCAAAATTGTTTATGGAGATGTTGAAGAACACAGGGCTGGGGTTGGAGTCCTGTGGAATCCGAATAGTGACAGGTTGCCAGCCTGATGTCACCTCATTCATTGCAACCCTCTGTGCCCAGCCCATGAGCCAGTTGCTCGCCCATCACGGGATGTGTTTGTTCATGCAGCTGAATGCTGGACACTTTGTCCAAAAGAATCCTGTAAGACACAGCATCAAAATCTTTCCTGAAACTTAGAAAGATTACATCTACTGGCATCCCTTTATCCATCAAGTGTGTCACCTTGTCACAAAAGAAATTCAGATTTGACAAACAGGACTTTTCCCTCATGAAGCCGCACTGGCTGTGACCAGTAATAGCATTGTCCTTCAGGTGTTTTTCAATACTTCCCAGAATAATCTTCTTCATAACCTTACCAGGCACTGAAGTGAAACTGATGGGCTTGTAGTTTCCAGGGTTCTCCTTCTTGCCCTTCTTGAAAATCGGGATAATGTTTGCCAGCTTCCAGTGAACTAGGACCCCTTCAGATTCCCAAGACCATTCAAAAATAATTGAGAGAGGTTTTGCAATGACATCAGCCAGCTCTTTAAGTATTCTCAGATGAATCCTATTAGGTCCCACAGATTTACGGGGATCCAGCTGGAGCAGCAGATCCCTCACAATTTCAGGCTCAACTGGGAGTTGAATATTCTCAATGAATGTCCTCTAGCTCAGGGCTCTGGGACTCCCTCAGCCCATCATCAGTATTAATATAGAGGCAAAGACAGCATTAAACATCTCTGCCTTGTCTATGTCCTTGGTTGTGAGGCAACCACCCCTGTCCCATAAGGGGCTGATACAGTATCTGCACTGCCTTTTGCTCTTAAAGAATGACAATGTTCATTTAGCAATAAATAAATTTAGTGTGTATGTCTCTGGCAATACCTCTATCTTGCATGTCTCTTCTTAAAGCAGAAACAAACACTCACCAAACAACATCACAGTCAGGTAACTTCCCAACTAAGTGCTCACTCACAGTAAAGCCTGCCAGTTATCCAATCATCTTCCTACCTGGAGGTCCACTGTTTTCTTAAAAATCCCATGATCTTTTGCATGGACCTGCACCTCAAATTTTAACTTGCCTTCCAGTGGTCAAATTGCACCTGTGTTGCTCAGCCTTTTTGGTCAAGCTTGCTGTTTGATTCACCTCAGACCCAGAGGTAGGATAAGGTCCCACAGATGGAAACAAGGTGAGTCAAAGATTTGCTCCAGGATGATCCCACACCCACAGGCAACTACTTCATATCTGCTCCACACATAAGGCACAGCAAACAAGGTTAGGAGCTCCCAAAGGAAAATAACAGTAGCCCAGCTGGGCTATCCCAGGAGTGGATGAGGAGCAAACTTCCCATTGTACAGAGTAAGAGAATAAGGATGGGATAAAACAAAACATTATTAACTATCCCAGGAGTGGATGAGGAGCAAACTTCCCATTGTACAGAGTAAGAGAATAAGGATGGGATAACACAAAACATTATTAACTACCTCATTAGCAAGCAGGTGTTAACAGCTAAAACTCTGCCTTCAAGATCCAGACAACCAAAGCTTACGGGTACTAAACAACAGTGATGATTTTCTAACATTATCTTCTTCTAACAGTGAAAGAAAAAAATCTGTTAAATCTACAGAGATTACACTTGGAGTCTCATCTGTAGCTCTGCATATGTCCCATCAGAGACTATACAACACAGCTCAAGGTTAAGAAAGCAAAGGTACGGTGAAGAGATATTTTCTATGGACCTCAAGGAGTTAGGAAAATGGTGTAACAAATTGCTGAAGCCCAGTTCAGCATTTTTTCTCGAGTGGATGTTGCCTTTTCCAGCACTAATTCAGATCCCCCACAAAGGCAACCTATACTCAACAAAGCAGTTTTTAGAGAGGGCAGATTTCTGAGAGCAGCCTCTCAGGGTAGTCACAGTCCTGGCTGCAATAGGTAGAAATTACTGTAGTCCTGCTTCAGCCTGCAAAGGTGTTTTTTCCCTATGCTGAGCAATTCCCAGCCTCGTAACGTAACTGGACAGATATTATGAAGTGCCTTCGTTTTTCTGTCCCACCTTGCAGCATAATCTTTCCTTTGGTAATAGTGGGTTTTCAGGAGTATCTGTTCTCTGACAGGTTGTTCAGAATATGATAGGGAGAAGGAGAGACAGAAGATGGTAGCAGAGAAGACACAGTGAGCTAAACTCCCAAATGCTCCCAATGTGCATGTGACAGAACATCCTACTGTTAGAGTAAGGCAAGATTTCAAGGACGTACAGACAGGGTGAGACACAGCTGTCTTGACAGAGGGTAACCCTTCATGTTCAAATAAAATTGTCACTCTTACTGTGTTAACATCTTCCATTACAAATTTCAGTTTGGAGATTTTCCCAGTTCTGAGTATGAACCACAAGCCAAATTATTCGCATTTTCAGGCTGCTATGGTAATTGGAGTTGTGCAGTATATCAAACCCAGCAATTATTAATGATACCTGTTGCTCTAGCCTCACTGTCCAAATTCAGAGCTAAGGAGACAGTCAGTCATCCATTCCTACTAAGGTTTGAAATTGAAAAAACATTTTCTTAAAAACATAACTTTATCTCACTGTATTCTGAAAGCCAAAGTGAACACAAGAGCACAAACAAAAAAATCATGTTAAAGCTATGACCAGCAGAAACAGAATTTTGACCAGTGGTTTGAAACAACTTTCTGTGGTTGTTGCACATGTAGCCACAGCAAACACAATAACGGCTGAGGTTTCTGGTGGTCAAAGGCAAAACACAACCAATGACAAGAGTTTTCACATGGGTGCTGGGCATGAAATTACTGGTGCTTGGTAGCAGCCACATGGTAATTTAGGTTGTTCAAAAAAGGCACCCATTAAACTGAAGTGACAGTCAAGCTGTAAGACTTGCACATTATTTGTTGTATATTTTAATTTATTATAAAGCTTGTGAAACTCCAGAAATGCAACATTTCTTTATTTATCTTGCACAACTAATTGATCTATATACAACGTTGATATACTGTAACTATATCAACATTGTGTGTATATATTTTGTTGTACAAAATCAAATTACAATCCTGTGTTGTGCCTTTTGCCTCCAAGAAGTCCAGCTGGAATGCACCATTGGTCTCATGTGGTATGAGAAAAAAAAAGTCTTGTGTTTTCTTATCAATACTCAGCAGTATGGAGCAGCATCAGAGAAAAAACTTAATAATCTCTCTTCTGATCTCTAATTCAAAGAAGTCAGATAAATAAATGTTTTGAACTTGCATTCACAGTCACTTGTTTCTCTGCTTCCTCCTCTCCAATACCTGCTCACTACTGCACACTTTGAAAAGGAAGATATGCATCCTTTCTGGATGTTGTCTTTCTTGTTGTCGGCCCACAACCAAGTGCAATAGTGCAATGTACATTTGAACGAGGCCACAAGGGACCAGTCAGTACATTTAAAAAAAAATTGGCATCATCCCCAGCTAAACCATCTTACTTAACTGGAAACTAAAAAACCTGCAGACAAGAAATTTGGTCAGGTCTGCTATGAAGATGCAAGTTGTGTTTTGACTGTAACACAACTGTCAGACATTATATCCTACTCCCCAAGGATTTCTGCATAAACCACAGAACCCGCACTCTGGGGGGTTATGCAATATATAGACCCATGATAAGGCCTCCCAGCTTGGCTTGAAGAGCCTAAGTTCTGAGATTCAAAATCATTTAATGAAAACGAAGTATAAATTTCATCTTTTAGTAAGCCTTTAGAAAGTACAACGTAATCACGATATGCAAGCTGGTTGGTCAGTGATCTCGCTAAGCCACAGATAAATTTTATGTTGATTTAATTCTGCAAACACCACTTGCAATAGTTTTACACGAAAAGATTTAGAGCCTTGAAGACATCATTAGAAAGGTTGCTCAGCATCCAGAAAACACCAAGGGCTCCTGTGCTGCTGAGGGAGGGCTGTGATTCCCATCTGACCAGACAGCAGGTTCAGCAATTCACTGACCTCTCCGTGTAAACAGAGTTAATTCTATCGAAGTTAACGTAGCGACAACAAACAGGTCCTAAATTTTCTAATTAAAAACTGCTTTCATATGGTACGAGAGATGTGGCTGTAAATATCACACAGCAGTCACTTAACATGGCACATTAAGCAGACTGGTGGTCTATTTCATAATATACCCAGGCTGTTGCCAGTAACAACTGCTTTTCCAAAGAAGTAAGGTATCTTTGTTAGGAACAATCACAATATAACCTCACTGGAAGAGGAGTAAATTTCTCCTAACACTAGGCCCTTGGCAATGGATTTATATTAATTAGTATAATCCTATTTCACGAGGAAGAGGGTGGGGGGAAGTTTTCCCTTTTCCATTAAATAAAAATTACAGAGAGACTGAACATCAAACGTCTGGCATAGTGCAGGAAAAGAAATGCAATGTGGCTGCAGTAAAAATAAAGGATAATACAGGAAGTGTAAAAGACATTTAATGAAAAAGGCACATTATAAGCCTACATGAGTACTCTCTCAATCTGTTTTTGCGTTTCAGAGTGGATGAAATTAGACAGGGCTTCACTGAAAGAAGCTTTAATATATATATTTTTCATTGGCTCTGTTACCAAAAAATCCAATCATATTCTTATACACAAAAATAATGTCAATGCCCTGACTGGATTGATAATCCTGTTTTTACCAAAGACCAAACACTACAAAAGTTATTCAATGAAATCATTATGAGACAGAAATACTTCACGGGATGCAGATTGTCTTCCTTGTGTCTATGGCAACATACACTCTAGGATAGTATTCACACAGCCTTTTTTAGACATCTAAATTTGGTTGTCTGTGTTAGGCACCTACTTTCTCTTTGAGACTGGTAAAGAGACACACACCACTTCTCTGAGTTGCTCTGCAAAGGCACCCCCTGACTTACTGGCTCCACGGGAAACCTTTTATCCCAGTTTAGCTCCTAAGCTCAACCCCTTAACCAAGAAAGTCTAAATACCTCTCCTGGCTGAATACCTGCACTACCACCTCTACTACTGAAGCTGGTCTTGTTGAAGTTAGTGCAGTGCAGTTTATAGGGGACTGAAACATTTTTAACAATTGCAACTGGAAGAAAACAATTCTCATAATTTCATTACCTTGCTGAACATACCTCATCCTTCAGTCCTAAAATTTTAGTTTTAATCTCTTCCTTGGCAACAAAGAAAAAAACTCAGAGAAAGTCAAGAGAAACTCAGAGAAGCTCAGGCTGTAGATAGGGAACAAACTTGACAAAACCTCCTTCATCCTTCACATTTAGCTTCCTTTATATTACCACTTCAAGAGCCAAAAGATGCATTACCTGCCTAACATGAGTAAAAATGTTTTCCATTTGTCTTATTCAGAAGCTATCCCAACTGATGAAGCAGATACAGAGACCTACAGATAAGGCTGACATGAAAGGTCTTATCTTTTCTTTGAGCCAAGGTCCAAGTTCTTTTGATTGGATAATAGAAAATTTTTTGTTATCTGCACTTCAGCTCCATCAGCCCAAAGGATAAAGCATAAGCTCCACTCTTTTATTTAGGCCTTGCAATAAAAAAGGTCATGCAGAATGAAGCTTGTACATTTTTTAAAAAATTATCAATGCTTAGACAATCCTCTTCTGTTTTGCTCCAAAAAGTTTAATGCCCCTTGTTAATCTAGATATTCATTTATGTGTTCAGGTTCAGGTAGCTCACGGTACCTGAACATTGTATTAAATCAGAGCCATAAACAGTGCAGCTTCCTGTGGCATAGCTAACTCTCACTTGAGTTAGTTGGGAAAGCCACTGAATTAAACCTATGTTCTGCTAATTTCTATGAGCTATTTTGAACAACTATGTTTATTACTTTACTGCCTGTATTACAGCAATCCCTAAACAGATTTGCTTAATGTTGTAAAACCTCACACTGTATTTCAGCTTGTACATTCTACTTCACCACATGAAGTTCTCATTTTCACATCAAAGTTTTCAGCAGTCCACCACAAATATCCCATATCCCAGTCTGGATATCTGCCAGTTACTGGGATTCCTACACAAAAGAAGGACTAGCAGCATTGCACATGCTAGAATACCTGCATTCTCTCACCCACTTCTCTAATTTTCAGCCTCCAGAGTACCAGCTTCCCAGACTCCCTTCCTCTCCCTTTTACTGTTGTGCCAAGGTCTAGAAGTCACCAATGGAAAAGCCACCACTTTTCCACTTGCCAACACCAGTTTTTCTCAGAGTAGTTGAAGACTCACCACAGAAGGAAATCATCATGCAGAAAGTGAGCTTCCTCTGTAAGCCATCCAATCTGATCCAGTTTCACTGAGACTGTTGATATTTTAAACCTTGTAACAAGTCATAACTACAATACAAATCCTCTTTGCTCTAGGGATGAGACTTGCATAAACGGTATTACAGATGTCACATGAATTTGCAAATGTCCCTAGAGAAAACTAAGACCCACTTTCCAAAATTTGTTGCAAAGAAAATTTTTCAGCCTGTACTGTTCAGAACATCATCTAAATTTACCTTCCATAATAAAGACAGTCAAAACTAAATGCTTTCTATGGTAGAAAAACATACTACCAGCATATTGACACTGAAATAGATCTGTCACTGTAGAATAGATCCCTGTTTACATAATAATCTAGGTTACTTAAAGAGATTGGGGATTCTGGGAAAGGATGGTTACAAATACTGCAGAAAGTTCTAAAACAAGGATTATTATCAGTCTGAAATACAAAGGCATAAAGGCCAAGGGCCCCAAGGCTGACATTCTAGTAAACACAACAATGATGATTTTTTTCCATTCAATATATCTGTACTCCTGTATGTTTCCAAGCATTGTTTTATAATTAATATAGATGTTAAAAGTTTTATTCAACTTCAAATATTCAAGTTAGAGTATGCTTTTCCTTATTTTACCAGCAGTTTCTGTTTCTATACCCAGTCCTATTTAAAATCAGATTACTGTTGGAAATGCATCCTTTTTGACCCATCATATTCAAACTATGTTTAATTTCTGTCATTCCTACCCTACTCCATTTTTTCATAATCCTTTACTGTAAAATTATTATACACCTGGCTAATCCACTCATCCCAATCTCAATTTACCCAGTTCAAAGCAGGAGTTAAGACAGTGACAAAGCAATGGAAAAAGAACATCAGCCTTAAGCAAACTCAGAGCAGAAAATTGATGCTAGGTTTTGTGCATTTTGCTGTTTACATGATTCCATTAGCTGTGTTGGTTGGAGCATGGTGGTTATAAAGCCAAGGCCACAGGTTCGATCCTTGAATGGACCATTAGCTTAAGAGTTGGACTCATTCCTTCTGAGTCCCTTTAACTCAGGCTCTTCTGTGAATTTTAAGTAGAATCTAAAAATACTAGAAGACTCTGTGAATGACCCATGAAAGCAAAGCAAAAAGGACAAATCACACAGATTTAGACAAAGGCAAAAGAAGAATAAGCCATCTCTCACACAGAGGTTTGGGTTTAAAGCATGTCCTTTTCAACCTGGCAACTTTCTTTTTAATCAAGAAACTCAACTCCTTGTTTTTGGCATTCAACATGCATACTTCCCAAAATACTCTAATAAATCAGAAAGATTTGTGATTATTTTATAATATCTGCTCTCTTCATGGGCACTGTCTCTTCCCAGAGAGGAGGGGAGGAGAGAGGTGGGTACCAGTGTCAGGAAACCCTGATGCTAGGGGTTCTTCTCATATGATAGCAACCTCCACAGCATACCTGCTTCTAACTGAACCTATGGCTGCTCTTTGATGAAAATGTGGGAGAGAAGTTCCAACAGGGAATACCTGCAGGTGACTTATCCAGGTAATTATTTTCAGGATGAGCACAACTCAAAGTGACACTGATTTCCACTGCTCACTGGGGGTGCAGTATGCCAGACATCACCTTTGCCAGGAAAACTTTTCAGAGTAACGTGGTAGGTGAGTATCTCTTAATTGCACCAACACCAGCTCAGGGTTAATGACTTTATGCAGATTTTATTCAAAAGTCTACCATGTAGGGATTCTTAAACTCTACTGCATTATCAAGGAAATGTGTGACATGTCTCTATTTTCTTATTAAACTTGGTTTGCTCTTTTCCAGCCTACAAAAATTACCAAGTGCTAAGATACCATGGTGATGGAAAAAACAGAAAACACAAAAACAGATTCTGTTTTCTTTAACTGAAATGCAAATTCCTTGTTTCACACAGGAAATTTTAGTCAGAATGACTGCATAGACGCAAATCTTCACAAAGGTGAGTTTTGTGAATGAACAGTTAATGTAATGTAATGTAAAGTTTTTTCCCCATATATGCAAAGATGAAATAAAGAAAGAAAGGGCAAGAGAAAAAGTGAGAAAATTATATGTAAAAGTAAAATGGGATCAGGTCATATTAATCTTTGAAAGCAATAATGAAGCAGAAGTACAAAGTGTTCAGAAAATTACAGTGGCAGAACCATCATGGATTATGTGAATCATTTCTTTCTCCCAAACTGTTGGAGTTGGTCCTGTTGGTAACTTTCATGAGCGTTTCACAGGACCAGCAAAGACATGTAACATCAGACATCTGCCTTTAAAATGACATAGTTGTAATGCAAGCACAAAAAGCACCATGCAGACAAATCAACTGTAGTTACTTGGGAGAAAATTCAAGGATCAATTCAGCATTGCTTCATTTGTGGCATTTTTTAAAAATAAGAACTCTCTTAATTGCTAAAACTCACAATCTTTAGTGTCATCACATGTTCTTTGCAGTCTTAACTTTAAATTTGAGAACATAGACTAGAAGTAATATGAACATTAGTAGTGATAGTAGCAGTGATTAACACAATGTCAAACAGAGCAAGCAAAATTTCCCTTCTTCATGACACGACATTAATCTAGCAGCCATGCACATGACCTTCAGTAGATAAAAAAGCTAAACCTCCTTCTTTACATTTCACCTGAACAAGCAGGCAGCTGGAATAAGCAAAACTAGAAAAACAGGCCACAAGGGAAAAGAATTGTCACTGCAAATTACAGAAAACTCAGAGCTGAAAGAGCCTCTGGTGCCATCACCCTCCTTTACATAGAAAACTTTCTTTTTTCAGTCATTCAAATCCACTATTATTGCTACACTTTAACACAAAGTCCCTCACATGATGTTTTGCATGCCAGCTCAGGATCTCTGTAAATAGCTCAATACACAAAATAGTTTCTCATACAATGTATTTTCTCACACCCATACAGGGTATCTTATACTGTGTAGGTGGTAAATTATTAGGAACTTAAATATATTACAAGTCACGTCAAATATTAGTTTACTCCCAACATAGCTACACAGCTGTCAGCAAACAAGCCACCAAGTTTGCACCTCTGTTGCTGCAGTTTTAACTGTCAAGCAGCATCTGCTAACTACTTGAATCCCTTTAAGAAGGATTTATAACGTCTTAGCACATGAACTGAACATTTTATCACATGGATTTCAGAGTAACACTTCTTTTGATTTGCACACAGCTTGAAAACATGTCAGATATTTCTTTCAAAATCTCTTGCCAATAAGTTATGAAAAATGGATTTTTATTTCAGGCATCCTGGGCTGTTACTGACAATAGAACAGTGTTTCAGCCTGCTATAAGAGTTTCCAGGATCACAGATTTATCTCTCCATGTCCACACTTCTTGTTCCCTAGCAGCTTGTGCAACTTACCAGCGACACAGCATAGGCTGTCAGTTCTGTACCCATCTGCAGTGGTGTTTTTAAGTCACTAACAAGATGACCTAATCAGCATCTGTTCTTGCTATGCCTGTGTGTTGCCGTGATGCTTTTACCAGGATTTTTTTTTCACTTGCAAAATAACGTTAAGAAGTTCTAATACAACAAGGTAAAAATGTGATTATTTTCTGAATACCCTGAAATTGTCTCAGCGAGTTCTAAATTACTGATATACTTTACTTGGCACTACAGGGTAAATGCCTGTTTTACTTCTGATCCTTTATTTTTACCCTCCTTCTTCAGGAGAAGCTCTGCTGTGTATGTACAGCATGCTATAACAATTGCTATTACAAGCAATTCCAGTTCATCTAAACACTGGGTCAAAATTAATGGCACATTACATGAAATTTATGAGATTTATTTTTCTTTACATAATGCCTAAGATAATCTTTGATATGGATCATAATTCCAGGATGAACTGTGCATGCTGAAGATAGAAAGCACAAGACAGTGTTTCCAAGAAGCCATGAAGATGCTGACATGCAGGATGTAGGAGGAACAAACTCAGGAAAACACTATGAAAGAACTATGATGGTATGCCAACAGATGCAGGAAAGGCAAATCCTACATGGTATTTACAAGGGTCCAACACACTGTCACTGCAAACATACAGGAAAAGACAGCAGGCCAGAGCCTGCCTCAAAGCAGGGGCAGGAAAAGGGACAGCACTGCACATCACCATAGGCATGGCCAGCCTTCCAAAGTACAGCATGATCTCCCCTGCATCACTGAGGCCCACTAGCTGGTACCAAAGAGGAAGAAGAGGAAGGTAAAAACCCACCAACCACCTGTCCCCTCTGAAGCATCTAGTGCCAATATTTTCAAAGAGAGCCTTAAATTCAAAATCCCCAAACACACAGGCAAATCATCTCCTTACCCACCCTTTCAGAAATACCTCTGCCTTTGGTTGGATCTTTAGGACTGAATTCTGGTAGCAGGAACTCAGGTAACACAGAAACCTAGCCTATTTTTCTTTTTTTTTTTTT
>VZTB01018281.1:987664-1030888 GCA_013397245.1 Thryothorus ludovicianus
AGGAGCCATGTACAATATTACACCATTAAATGTTCTCTTTAGGTTGTACCTTGCAAACAACCCCCCCTTAGCTGACTCAAACAATGGTTAGTGCATTGCACACTCAGAAGAAAAAGAAATTAGAAAAAGTTACAGCTGAGTATACAGAGCACATCTAACTTGTGAAGCAAGTGAACCTCAACACTGTAACCATATATTCCTACAACCAGCAGAACACCGCAATCAGCTCAAATCCTTGCAATGCAGTTGTATCATGATATATTTGCATTGAATGTCATGTTCCAAATTGGAACTGGCAAGCATCTCAACTGCACACAACAATGCCATATGGAGTTACATCTGATACAGCTTGAGCAGAACTCCCTTCCTATCCAGAATACATCGAACACTGCCACAGATAGGCTATGGCATTTAAATAGTAATAATGCGGATGTGAGGGCTAAATTAAAAATGTGTTGCATATTAGAAACAATTTGTGCACCAAGATATAAAAAGGGACTCGCTAGCTTTTGGCAGCAGAACTTAAAGATATGTAAAGAAAGCCATTTTACTTAATTACCTATATGTCAACTTTCTGAGCAGAACAATTTCAGGATGAAAGATGCATCAAAAAATTAGCACAGATTACAAAGCCCAACTAGCAACAAAGATTTTGCTTCAAGCAGATAAGAGAGGAGCTGAGAATTAGAAGCTGTGCATCAGAACAGGGGCCGGGCTGGCTGTCAGGAACGGAAACTCCACTTCAGACACCGCTTTCAAGCTCTACAGATGTGACTTTTGTGCTTGTGCAAATCAGGTCCGTGGCTCATATTTTCCACTTGCAACAACTGAGATGTGTGCGTTCCCACCAAGCAACATCACTCAAGGGGAAAGAAAAGTAGTTCAAATCTCCAATTTTACTGCTTCTGCAGAACCCATAATTAATACAGTAGCAGTGCACTGTCACTCTCAGTGCAGTTCAACCACTTGCTGTCAAGAAAATTAGAAGGTTATCAGTTATAACCCATATCAAGAATGAGATCAGTTGCCCAATACCTGCCTAGATGAGACAGACATCAGGCAGAGGGATTCACCACCCTCTAGAGTAGAGTTTGAGAGCTATACTGTCACTGGAGTCCTGTTGACAAGTGACCAGGCTGCCCATCATTTCTTGGGAAATTGTGATTCAGTGGAGGTGACCAGTGTTGCACAACAAAACCCAAAAGCACAGTCTTCCATAATGATATTATTACTTCTACAGAGGATCAGATTATTTTAGAAAGCCCGACAAACTAGGTTTTGGCTTAGGATCATTTGAAAAACTTTAGAGATTTATTTAAACTAGGATGTGGCATGATAAGTAATTCAAGAACACTACAATGACTAAATATTTGATAGGTCAAATCCTGGAGGTTTTTCTTCAGCTCAGACTCACTAATTACTCCGCTGGGAATGCAGGTTGAGTGAAACCAATGTGATTCCTTCAGTAATTTTCATTTCCTGGAGCACATTGCTAACTAGTATTTGCAACCTTTCTTCTCTGAAGCTCTTCAAAAGTCAGAGGACTTCCAAGATGTCCTCTTCTACCAAGACAAAAATAGGCATTTCTCAACCCTTAAACAAGGTGACCATCCTTACATTTTATCTGCTCTACAGTGACACTGGCCTTCAAGCAAAGTAAAACTGATTCTTGCTGCTGTTTTCAGAGATCCACAGATTATGCAATTACAAGAAAATCATGCGAAGTTACATTTTTCAAAGCTCCAAAGGAAAAAAACCCCTCAAGTTACTTCATAATAGGTATTAATGCTATAGCTTTGGGTATTCAAACCATTTGGAGCATTCAGAAAATACAAATATTGTATTTTGCAAAGTACAGCATGTCCATGCCTATCACGTCCTGATTCGCCCCACAGAATGTAGCTGCTCTGAGGCACAGTCCCAGGGCCCAACCAACCAAACTCATCAGTCAAAATGTCAAGAGCAAACTACACCACCTTTCCAGTAACTTCATCCACGTCAGCCTTAGCTCACTTTGGCCATGCTGCTCACTACTGCCAGGGGGATCAGCACAGGAAGCCCTTGAGGCACCTTCACAAGAAGATAAGTTTTAAATGCCCCAGAATACAGAAATTTTCTTTTTTTTTTTTTTTTTTTGTCACTTCAGGACTCTAGAAATCCATAAGAGATTGCAGTTCTCTGCAATTGTGCTTTTTGGTGACAACTTCTCATTTTTGAACAGCTCTCATCACATGCAGTCACACAACACAAAAGTGAGTAATATTAAAAACCAACTTCCAAGGGTGTTATTCTGACTTGGAGTAACAGCAGCAATACTTTTTGCATAGGAGGATAGTTCATTATGAATTATGGGTGTGTTCAACATTTTAGAAGTTTTAGAACATCATTTGTGTGCAATAAAGGATTCCATGGCCTGGTAACTTCCCATGAAGAAAAATACTGGAATAAAAGAAACTCCAATTTTCATGGAAATGTGAACCAGGCTTTAAACCAAAAATATGCCAAGTATAAGAAGATGCCAGCACATAAGTTTATCAGGTGATTATTTTCATATATTTAGGGTCTAATTGCAGCATAAAATATGAATTAATTATAACTTGTCTGTGCATGAAACCCTTTCTGACATTCAAGTGGTTATCACTGAACCTCCTTGTGCAAATTTTAACTTCACATATATGTAATAATAGTTCTGTGAAAGTAAATGTAATCTGTAAATCTCACAGAACTTTTACCTTAAAATACTGGTCTTTGTTGCTGACATATCCAATTTTGCTGACTGATGCAAAGACCAGACAGCTATGCTCAAAATCAACAAGATTATATTAAAGTATGTTAGTGTGCAGCTGCTGCTACATGAAAAGACAGTATTTGTGCTTCCTGGATATACAGAAACAGACATTTTCTAACCTTAAACTGGAGGTAGGTCAAAGCTGTGATGCTTTGGCACCACCAGCAGTATATACAAACAGAGGAAAACGGAACGAGGGCCTAATGGTCAAATTCCAACTTGTAACAGTGTATTAGGAACAAGCAACAGCAAGTCAGAAATTTTACCTGCCATTTAAAACCCTACTATCCTCAGGCAGGCAGGGAAAGCTTTTCAAAAGCAGCTAATGGTTTGGGATGGCTCATATACTGACAATCTACAGAAAGAACTGAAACAGGCTTGATTTCCAGAAAATGAGCATTCATAACGTCCTGAAAGATGTCCCAGTTTGCCAGCCAAGCTTTGGTCTACCAGCCACAAATTCCTGTAGCTCAGGAACAGTGAGATAATCGCTACCACTCTTAGCTTTGTAAAGCATGTCTTACATATACATATCCAGAAGAATGTTCTGACAAGAGATTTTTCTTTTTCATTTCTCTCAGTGGTTTCATCAGACTAGCAACATTCCTGTGTGAATTTTTAAAAGCAGATGAACTACATTGGGAATCACAGCCCAGAAACTAATAACTGGTATTTTCCAGTACAGCTCTCATTTATCTTTCAGGTTAAATCACAAAATTTCCCAAATCTAGAATTTCAGTCACATAAACTTCAGAAACAATGTAAACATTCCATCCATTGGTTATCTTCATCCTTCTTTCAATCAATAAATAATTGTTTAATTTTTATATATCATTAGCACATGTAATAAATTTATCTTGACATTTAATAGTACAGGTTTCACTTTCTTTGCACTTCATAACTCCAGCAGCTATGCTGCAAGTGTATTGATCCATATTTATTAACCAATTAAATTTTCAAGAAAGCTTAATTGATTTTGATTTCTCAGTCTCACTTGTAAAAAGAAACAACTTGAAATGAGCAGGACACATGTAAGTGTAGAAGATTAACTGCTCTTGCAGATCTCACCCAGAATTATCCTAAAAAGTTTTTGTTGTCTGCTCAGCCTTGCTGCAGTTTCCAAAAATGCTATGTAATAGTTTTCCTCCATTTCTAATGCTTTCATTGGCAGGACATTTGTATTACTACTTGCCCTGAAAGCAAAGCTCAAATCAAGTTTGAGAGCTTCATTAAACTCTTCATTAGACTGTGTATGTGTTTTTAAAAAATTTAGAAAAAAGCAAAGGAAACTGTATCCTCTCTGTGTCACAGAAATCAGGCCCAAAATCCTATAAAAACCCTATAAAATTAAACAGGAAAGGTGTATTTGAGAAATCATAAAAGTTATTTCTGGAAGGTACAGAAATCAAACTAAAGTTGCTGGTTTCTCAACTTGTTGCCATACATACTTTTGATTACCATTCTCATGCATCATTTTCTCTTACACATGCATTACTCTCTCTTGTCTTGGCAAAACCCCTCAGCATAATAATGACATGGCAAGTGGACTCTGAGCAGGGAGGTATGGGAGGAAAGGCATCTGGAAACTCTCTGTGTCTTCTCCTACAACCTGCTTGTCCTAAAAGAGAAGACAGTCTCATCCTTACTGAACACAATTGCCCAAGGAAAAGCAGAACCAAAAATTTAAAAAAAAAATCACAGCATATCACCTACTTAATTTATTCCTCTCTTAATAAGCAACATCTGCTCTTCTTTGTTTTGAGTTTACATAAACTAAAAGAGAAATTCTAAAAACTGCATATAACCACAACTGTTTTAGTATCAGCACACACATCCACAACCCTGCACTAAAGAAGATGGCCAAAGCCCCGGTCTCACACCCAAATGAAAGGTAAAATCATTTGAGTGAAAGATTCTCAACAAACAAAAGGTAGCTTCTAGTTGCTTATTAAGAAGATAATGGCTAACAAGCAGGTAGGATTAAGCTGTGCAGAATCTGTTGTTCTATTTTTAGAGTCTGCAGCCCCAGGCTGAATGCTGAGGTACTGGGAATTACGTGAATTATGCTAACATGCTCCACAGTTGCTTACTAGGCATGCTTCCTATTATCTAGACAGGATAAGAGTCTAAGAAAACATCTGTACAGACTGAATAAGAGCCAAGACCTCAGTGGATGATCCCACTAACATTAACTTTTTGTTGAAATTATCTGGACTAGACATGCTGTAAGAAAACTAACAATTTGGAGGATGTTTCTTCCCAAAAGAAATTATTTTAAAAGATAGTTTAGAAATGCCAAATAAACAAACAAATTGCATTCTGTTCACTTTTGGCAGGATGTAAAAGATAAATAATCTGATCATGTGGAAAAGGAGCTGACTTCCAGTATAAATACATATTCCAATCTCTTTGTGTTATAAAAGGAGAAAACAAGTAGGATTTAGGTCATATCCTCCACCCTGTAGAGACCATTGAAGAGATAGGTCCTGCATCTGACTGACTTCCAACACGGCCTCTCTCCTCGTTTCCATGGGCCCACAGTCACTTCACGTCTCCGTGCCTTCCCCAAGGCACAGCATCCGAGCGGCAATGCCACCACTTCTCCCATGGATGCTTCTTTACTCCAGGATTCTGAACAATGCTCTTCACTGGGCACCTCTACTCCAATCACCCAGGCTGTGTCTTGTTGCACCTCAAGTTATACATAGAGTGGAAAAAGCTCCTGAACACAGTGCTTATACACTCAGGGCTTATGCAAACTCTGGCAGGAGTGATGGAAGAAGCCTTGGAAGAACCCAGAGGCCGCCTAGACCCTGAGATGCAAAACCACATCTGTTGTCAGCAAGGACTAGGAAACAATCTATCACCTCTGCCAGATAGACATGTAAGAAAAATATAGGACAAAAAGGGCAGAAAAATGAAAAAAAACTTTTCACTCTAAATAACCATCATGTTACATAAGGGAACAAACCAGTCCGGTGAGCTGAATTAAGTTCACTGGATTTCCAATGAATTGCCATCCCTACTTGCAGGCACAGAAAAATACAAAAGAATTCTTTCTTCTACAATGGCTTCACAATACAATTTATTCACATGAAAATGGTAAACAACACAGATGCTTATTTTCATCTGTTACTTATGGGAACTCTTCCAAAAATACAAGTTCCTCTGAGCAACTTCGCACCCTTTTCCAGCATTGCAAATGACACAGTTGATCCAAGATTTAAATTTCTAATACTGTAAAGCCAACTCTTCCCTGAGCTGGATTTGCAACAAATCCTTTAGATCCAGAGGTAGAAGTTCAGGACAACATTTTGTAACATTTGGAACTGGGAATCATGTCTGTAACATTTATATCCAATGCTTACATTAATACCCATCTGCTCAGATGGCATGGTGCCTACTTTGAAGTCTGCTGAACCTGGTCTCCAGGACACAGAGGCCAAGAAGTTATACATGATTTTCATGGCAACACTGTGGAGACCATACACATTGCAGAAAGGCCCTTTCTCCTTCTCACTTACATGGAAGCACTGTTGGGAAAGAAGTTCACTGCATTTCTTTAAAAGACGGAAAAACACCAAAAAACAAGTGAAAGGTGACATAAAGACTAACTTCATGGACTTCTGGCTGCCAACTAGAGTGTGTTGCTGCAGATATAATGAAAAGATAATACAATACAAAATACCAGTCACTGTCCTCCTCAGTCTGCAAGTGGGCATAAAATGTAAAGGCAGAGATGAAAGGCTCAGTAGCTATTACAGAAAAAGAGAGCTGACAGAGCTCTGAATATACATCAAAGCACCAGCTCCAAGGAATTGGTATTCACAAGAAATGCATTTCTTAGGGCTTTTTATGTCTGGCACTGTTTCTTGCAATCTGTTAACAAACATGGTACATGGGAAAAACACACACTTATGAGGGATTGCTTTTCAAGAACAATTCTCAGCTTATGAATATGGAAAATTCTTAGCATAGTGAAATGGAAACAAGATCATGGTCTCCACATTACGTTAACTGATCCAAGCTAGAGTAGCAGCAATCTGAAATCCCAGGCTTGAGGAATACTAAATGCAAGTGCACATGGTGGTTCACAATACAGGCTAAGGAAGCTAAGGGAAGTTCTGGTGGAAGCCAAGATCGTGGCACAGCAATGTCTGAATTTTGAAGCACACTGAAAAATAAATGTAGCAAAATCTGTTAAATATTAAGGACATGTTTCAAGTAGGAATCCTAACAGTGAACAGAAGAAAAACATGACTCTGTGCATGAAATTCATTGGTCTTGTCAGATACACACACCAACAGCATCTGTGGCATCCTGTGAAATCACTCTTTTTAAATGGCATCTTGCAGATGAAACACAATTTTTTGGCTCCAGTCTTATGTAGTTTTGAACTGAACTTTATATGCAATCATATCTCCACACACACAAAGGGCTGACTAAAGCATCAACTGAATCTCATGCAATATGGGCATCAAATTAAAAAGAAAACTAGGAAAAAAATACCTGTGACTAAATGCTTGTAACAACATAATGATAATCTTCTTAACAAAAACAGAAGTACTGTTGTAAGAACAATTATCTGTGTATCCATAATTCAAAATACCATTTATCATCAATTATTAGATAAATTAATTATTTTACATTTAACAATTAAATTAGTGTTACAACAAATGGTACACTGCATTTGCATCACGTTGGATTATTTTTATTTGCTAGAGGGAGAGACCACAGCCAGGTCTGGCAGAAGTGCCCTTCTGCCCACCAATGCAAGTCTGATTCTCCCTCTCCTCTTTGGGATCTTGGCCTAGATACATCCTGGTAAGCAGACAACAATTCTTTTTTCCTATTGCATACTTCCTTCCTTCCAGACCCAGCTGTCCCTCACCATTATCTTTCCACCACCACATCTCAGAGCTGTTCAGCACTGCCAACTCCAACCTCTCCTCGGGGGGAGCCTTCTGGCTCCTGGACTGTCACATCACAGCACAGGTTGCTGTCTGGCTGGTGAATCACACCTGGGAGAAGCTGTGGGTCCTGCTGGCAAAGAACTACATCACAATATGCAGAGCTTGACTAACACCCACCTGTGGGAGCTGCAGGTGTGGAGTGGCTATGAAAACCGTGTCACAAGTCTTCAAAACTCAGATAAAAATGCAAAAGAAAGAACCTTTTAGAATAAAGAAAGTTCTAGAAGAACCCCTAGTGAAGAGTATGATCACAGCAGTTCTCTCCACAACTGAAATTAATTCAAGAGCTGAGCAGAGAAGTACTGACTCACACCTACATAGCAGCAGAGAGGAGACAGTTTACCTTTTAATTGGGATCACTCCAATCCTCTTCAGATAAAACCCATGGTGGTCCTTTGCCTACGTGTCTGAACAGCCACTCTTTCATTTAATAGAAATTTCTAGGATAAAGTATTTTCAGAAAGGTGATAAGCAAAGAAAAAAAGAGATTGAAATTTTATAAAACCAACATCTCTAAAGCCTCAAGACAGATTCGAGAGAGATGGAAGGAATCAAAGGTAGCCTGAATATCTGTGACTGACCAGACAGGTTAAAAAACTCTGAAACCAATCCCCTATCCTGGATGGTCATGGACTAGATTGCATCCCTACCATTACAATCAGGCCTAAAAACACTCCCTAACCCTGGAAACATGGATCAGCTTAACAGGTAGCATAGACACATGGTACACTAAACAGTCTGAGTGACTTCAACACCGTGACCATAATCTGGGTACACTGTGTTTATAACTGTGACATTTGTCAAATTTTAAGAGATGCTAAAAACAGCAACAACAACAACAAAAATCAGAGGCAAAAACATGTTTCAAAGATAAAAACAATTTTTGTTCCAGCTTTCAGAGGTGACCAAAAACCAAACAACATGCAATTAATATCATTAGGTAAGGACAGAAACAAAGAACAGCATCTTCTTTCAATTGCACTGAGATACCAATACATCAAATAGCCAAAGATATAATAAACTCAATTTTCTGTATCCTGGGATTTTCCTATCTTGGTTGAATAAAACTATCACTTTCCGTTCCCAAAACAAGCCTTCTATCTTGGCACACTATCAGGTCAAGAACACTGCCCTAACTTCTTTACCTATGTGACTGGAAGCTTCCTTCTAATGTTCAGCATTATTTTTCCTTATGACTACTATAAAACCTGCAGTTTTAAACATTATAATCTTCCCTTGGTAACCAAGGTGGCTGTATGACTAACATTATTTAAGGCATGTTGAATGCAGTTATCCAGGAAAGTGGTGTGATTAACTCCAAGTCATATTGCACTGACCAGTATAGAACCGGTTTGACTGGCAGTGAGCTTTGGAGCAGATTCATTAAGAGATGGAACTCATTACTCTGGATTTGATATACTTCTTGGGCCATAAAGATAGGTTAATGTCCTGCTCTTTTTATAGTAGAAAATTCCAGCCTCAGTCAGGATTTTGCTTGCATTTTTGGCACTTAACCAAACTCCCATATTAATTTGAGCTGTATAGATTTGCCTCTCCTGTGAAACTTTTGAGATGACAAGGACAAATATCTAAAATTTGCAAACAATTCTATGTTGGTTCCAGCTTGACTTGAGATGAAGTTCTGCTCAAGGCCCTGAATTTCTTACAATGATGTTTAATGCTATCTTATGTGAAGAATTATAAATAAATAGCTTCTGACTCTATATTTTAATTCTTAAAGCCATTCCAACTGATTAACAAAGTAGGAAGAACTTTATTTTACAGAGTCTTGACATTCAAAAACTATAGGGCAGTTGTTTAGCTTTCTTCATTTGAAGAAATTCAATTAGTAAACACTTTAAAAAGCAGAAGCCAAAGACAGCTCTCAGGATTGTCAATTTTTTCAGTAGAAGAATCCTGAAAAAAGTTTCAAACAGGCTTAATCGCCAAAGGCACAGACTCATCATATCTGACTCTCCTTATGAATATGGACCTTATTTATATTGTTTTGGCTGAAGTTGTATTTTCTAAAACATATAATACTTTATAAAATACTTTATGTTAATTATTTAAATACATTTTGTTAAAAAAATGTTCTTATCTAAAAGAAAAATGTGCTGAATTTTTATTTCAAGGAAAAAACTTCTAAAAAATTTTCAAGGTTAAGGAAATTAAATTATATAAATATGCAAAAATGTTTGGGGGTTGTGCTCTTATCTAGACAGAATAATAATTATTCTAGCTTGAAATTTTCTTTAAACTGTGTTCTTTTTAGCCAACAAAGCACTTTTCCTGCTAAGGCAAAAAGCCTTGAATATTTTCCTTCCAGCCAGAAAACATGGTTCGGAGTTTCATGAACACAGATGTGTATGAAGTGGAAAATATCCAAAAAATGGCTTCTTGTCCAGCCAACTGGTACCAAATGTGCCAAGAGATTGAAAGCCCTTTCCATAATGTATTACAATATATTGTGACCACTTCAAATTCTTTAAGGCATTAGAGAGGCCTTAGAAGGAGATGACTATCAACAATTTTAAGATGTACAATTCAGCCTGGTTTTCCATATTGAAGATATCTCAGAAATATGTTTTAAGAATAGTACAGTTGTCTCTCATAACTATAATGAAAAAACGGCATATATAGTAATCATTGAGCTGTTACTGCAAACATCACAAGCTTCAACAGTAACTACTTTTATATGACAAAGAAGCATCCTACATATTGTTGTATAATCTTCCAAAAGACATCTTATTTTTACATGTTGTCTATTAAAAACCTAAGCTTTCAGTGAAATAATTTCATAGTAGTGAAATTTGCCATGAGAGCTACTGCATTACCACTACTCACATAATATTCCCTCTTCCTACATTCAGTCCATAGTAGCTTTTGCATTCTGCACTGCTGCTCTGAATCTACACCCTTGAAGCCAGTGAGAATATTGTTACTGGACTTACAAACATTTGATTTTACACACAAATATGCGCAATAAATATAATGATTGCATAACAAGGTACAAACATGACAGTATAACAGACCAGCAACTGTAATTTCTGCTCTAAGTACTTCTTCCCCATTGTGTTAATGTGCTGTTACAGTTAGACTCTGCTGCAGCCAGTCACTAATTGAATCATATTTTCATAGTATTACTAGTATTATACTCTTACCTTAAATTCAACAACTCATCAGAAGTCAGCAAGCCACACAGATACAGATGGAGCTCAAAAGAACCAGTATTATGGCCTATACTGTCATTCCCCAGATAATGAAGATGTTAACCAAAAATATTCTCTTATATTACATGCCAGAGGTAATAAAAATGTCTTTGACATATCATGTTGCATATAAGTACTTTGGATAGAAATGCTTGGAAACTTTTGAAGAAAATTAATAATTTAATTAAGTTATTGATTATATCATTACACTGAGATAAACCCAGGAAAGTGCTTCCAGAATCTGTACTACAGGGTAAATAGCTTCCACACTAGATTTCTTTTTGGAGACTGATTGTTATGTAACTGTTAAAATTTATCAACCCAAATTACATGAACTATGTATCTAGACTCCAAAAGAATCCAACCATTCCATACCAACATTTATTAATGTTTCTGTTTATGCAAATAACTGTTACTGTATTGTTTAATTTAAATCAAATGCTAAAAAGATTAAACAGAGGAAATGCTAACATATTGCATACTTTTATAAATCTATTTTCTATCCAAAGTTTTACAGAGTACACCAAACGTGTCCCTAGGTGCCAGAAAATAAATGTAAAAATTAGCACAGTGAGATACTTCATTTACTACCTACCTATCTTGCATGTTCAAAAAGGAATTTCAAGCAGGAATTTGTACACTTTGCCTGCTTGTTAGTTTAAAACAGTTTAAAAGTCGTGCAGCTGTTACTTGGGTAAGCATAATCTTAGACAAGGGAGCTGCAATACTCAAAACTTGTAACAGCAAAGAAGGAACAAATCGTGTGCCTTCGGCAAGAGCTCTGCAGCTGCTGCAGGATTACAAGGGAACAAAATTTGGTTCCCCTGCTCTCTCTTGGCTGCCCACAGAAAGCAGGAACCCTTTCAGTGCTGACCATGCCCCAGGCACTGCCTGGCTTCAACCTCCCAGGCAAGCAACACCAGGCTCTGTGTGCACAGAGTATGTTGGGGAAACAAAACCATTAAAACTTTCGGTTCAGAGGACTATTTTAGTGACATTACAACTAGAACTGAATGTAATCTGCTGTGTTGGTATAAACCCAAGGTCTCCACTGCAAGCAAGTCTGTGTAAACACTCCACTAGTTTTTGGCATCAAGTTGTGGACTCCTACTTTGATTCCTCTCACTGTAGTTGCCATCTCTTAATATAGGCAGCACAGCTCTTTTTCAAGTAAATTAGGAAAAACCTCTTATTTATTTGAATTGTGATAGTTAATTTCTTGAAGGGTGAATCCTGTATCTCCACTAAAGTAAGTACGAATATTTCCACAGGTTTATTCTACTCAACATAATACCACATGGAAAATATTAAAACACTTTAATTTATTAATAAGGATTTATTTAAATAAATTGTTGACATGGCCCTTCTGCTTTGAGAAGGACATCTGGGACAAAACAAGCAGCTACCTGCCAATGCATCTAATTTACTAGCTCAGTGGTGCTGAGTGCACAGTTCTGTCCACATTTCTGCAAATTGGACTGCTTTCAGCCATAGGTGTGCAGGCAAACCCCACAGCTGTGAAGCTTCCTAACTAAAATATTTAGACATTTTAAATAAGAAAGACTGGTACATGAAACAATGGTAAGGGTGCTAAGCCACCCCAGCCACACCTGATCTTGGGCATAGAGTAGAAAAAGTTTACAGAAACATACTTGAAAGAGCAACACAAAGGACTGCTATGGCAGCAGCTTTCAGCTGTGTTTGCTTCCCAAAGAACTGTGAGTTCAGGCTGATGAAGGGAATTCAGGAACACTTCACCAAAAGCACAAACCTTAAAATCTTATTGTTTCTGCTCTGTTGAGTTAAAGCACACAGACAGCAGAAGCAATTTGTAACAGAGAATTTTTGTCTCCAGCTTCAAGATCCATTCTTTCATGTTTACACCTTTTGTACCTTCTTGTATGAAATCCTGAAGTTCCTATTAACTCAGTGGAAATTACACATCAAATTCACTGTCTGCTGTACTATTGCAGATGTTACTTTTCAAGAATAAGAAGTCCAATAATTAAAGTTCTCATTTGTTTGTGTTGGCAGGACTTGGATGCCGTTCTTTGATATAAAGGGGAAATAGCTGAAAAACTCTGTTTAAAGAATCTCACATAATTTTCAAGACAGGAAATTAAGAATACTTAAAAAATTAGTCTATATATTTATGAGGGACTAGGTTATATCTTCTAGAACAACAAAAAAAATGTATCTCACCAATATCTCAGCATACTTAGTAAAAAAGAAACATTGCGGAATCCTTCCATATGAAAACTGGTAAAAATGAAGAGCGAAATCTTGATTCCAACAAGGTTCAGGCAAAGCTGGCACTAATAAAATAACTACATGAAACTTTGCTACTCATTTAATTGAAAACAGAATTTAACTTAATATTTTTCTTTTAAAAAAAATTAAATTCAAATTAATGGGGTGTCTGAAAAGTTGTATTTTTATAGGAATTTTCTGTCAAAAGAGTTCAGAGTATAACAATAGTAATTTCCAATTCCTATCTCACCAGGAATTTAGAACCTTCATTTACAGCTTTACCATCCGAAAAGTTTAACACAATTTCACATGGATGTATCTCACAGAACACATTCTATAGATTATCTCTTGCAGTGTACACATTCCTGCAGGCTCTACTCCTCACAAGCTAGCTTCACAAAAGACCATGAAGAACGAAAAAGTATTTTAGGACAGTTTTTGAATGCAGCAACAGAGGTTCTGCTGGAACACAGTGAAACACAGAAGCAGAGGTGAATTTGAAAATAAGCAAAAGAATTTGAAAAGAAGCAGCTTCCAAGCAATACACCCGGACCAAGGATGGAATGAAACAGGACAGGAGACAAACACGAACACTGGACTGGAAGTAACACATGCTTTATGCAGTGTCCCTAACAAGTAAATAACTTCCCTTTGAAGAAATACTGTATTTGGTTGCTGTGCTCTTAGCAGTTGCCTTCCATGGACAAGATGATCATGTGAGTCAATTGAACTCCTAAGCTGCTACACATGTCCAGTGAGAAACCTTAGGCATATTGCTCATTATTAGCAGCAGAATTCCAAATCAGTCTATCTTCTGAAAGTTACATATGCATTTATGCTTGTTATTATCATTACACTCAGCTGCTTAATAACAAAATCCATAGTGTGTGTGGACACCAGAGATATCACGTAGAATTTTAAATTAAACAGGAAAGAAGTCAAAATCAAAGGCTAGACATCAAGCACTACAATTCAGATTCTCAAGGTGAACAGATGGTGTTATCCTTTCACATGCCAGCAACAGTGCTGGAGATTCCCTTCATTCTTAAAAGATGCAAATTGAAGAAGAAATTAACCCAAGCTCTAGTGTGAACAACACTATCTTAAAAAAGAAAAAAATTGTATCAAGGTATTGAGTCACAATTGTAAAAGGTACTAGACTGGCAGCCTCAAAATTGTTCAGAATTTTAAATTATTTAAGGATGCAACATACTTCTAGAGGTCACTGTTTTCTAAAAGTATCTACTTTTGGCACACAATTATGAGACTCCAGCAAAATTAAGAGACTCTTTAATGTAAAAATAATTACTTCTAGGTTAAATTCAAAATTAGGTAGTGTTACACATAGAAGCTGAAATCAGAGGACCAGTAGCTTTTTTCCTGACATTTCATTATAGGGACTCCTCTCTGCACTATTTCAAAAGAAGATTTGGTTACCTGAACTAGAGCATAAATACACAGGATTATTTATAAGACATCCCTTTCCTGCAGGCACTATGCCTATGACCACTGACCACTATTTTTCTGGAGAAAACATCTCTTAGTAAAAATATCTAAAATCCAAAGCCTTAACTAGTACCTCGAAAGAAAAAGCCCCAATTGGCTTAAAAATGCTTATGTTATGATCTTCACAAGAGAAAGAAAAGTTCAGATATCTGACTATGCTGCTGGAAATTTTTAATAATTTTTTCCCAATTTTGTTTTAGCATATCTACACAAAGAAGCATAAACTGCTGCATAAGTAACCCAGCTTTATTAAATAATTTAGTACTCTTCTTTCTTTTATGCAAGTTTTACAACCAATCAGTCAAAGCTGAACAGGACTTGGAAATGGGTCCTTCCAACAGCACAACTAGAGTTTTGAGTGCTTGAAAGAAAAGACTACACATTACAGTGTGTGTTGAGATTATGCTCAGTCAACATGGCCACACACTTGCAGTAACTAAATCCAAACAGGCTAAATTAAAGGAGATGTGTAAACATTAATTGTATTGATATGTAATCCAGCAGAACACAGGTTTGCCTCCAGCACCCAGTGAAAAACTTCCCAATGACTGTATTATTTGACTGCCTGATGTAGGGCTCTGACCTCTATCTCTCATGCAGACATCTGATTTCTGTGCAAAAAGCTAAATCCATCTCAAAACTCATCTGAACCTGCTGTTCTAGACATCTGCTGCATCCTTCACAGGCAGTAGAATCATTTGAGCAAGAATTCTAACTGGTCACTGTTTGTATAACACTAAGGTAATGGATTTCTGTCCCTAGGTTGTAACATCACACATGCAAGTAACAGCAAAAACTGCAATATTTGACATCTTGGAATTCAATAGTGCCTCCCTTCCTTAAATTGCTAGGGATGAATGAACCTCACATAGCACCAACTAGACAGTTCATAGGACTAAAAACACCACATCAGTGCCATGCACAACTTGAAGAGGATTTTTGATACTTCGATGGGACTTTGCTCTGAAAGGAAACAACCCATCTTCCTTCTTTATAGTTCCTCCACCCGCCTTCATGGTTTTGTTTTCCAGCTCTTGTCTTATGTATATCCCAGTGTCAGAGAAGTCCATCTCCTTCACATCATCAAGAGAGCCCAGATGTATTAACACCATCTGATGGCATGAAACAGACCAGCTCTTTTTCTTTTCTAATATATGCTTGGAACAGATAAGAGTGATTAAAGATGTATGACCTGGGTACTACTCAACTTTTGTAAATTAATCTCTCTTTCCACTCCCTTTTAAGTAAAATCATTAAAAAAAACCATCCCAAAGCCAGGTAACATCATTCACTTGTTTTTGTAAAAAGCCTTTTACAACAATTTTTTTTTTTTAATATATTTTACCATGTATTAAAGTGAAACCAACTGTCTTGGGGAGGAGGAGAGCATTTTGCCCCCAAACAGTCACATGGTCAAACTACTCAGATGTGACACAGAACCCCACAGCTGGCAAAGAAACCCAGCCTTGAAAGAGCTCTCCTGCATGCCATTGAACCACTCCCATCACGAGCTCCTGGCTGGGAATGGTAATTCCACCCAGGACCTCATAAATATTTCTCCTGTGCAAATTATGTGAAAATGGCTACACTCTACTGAAAAAACTGCAACAGATCAGTACTTCCAAAATAAGAACTGGATTAAGAAAAAAAGTCCTGACCAGATGGAATAAATAGGATAGACTAGAGGTCTCCAGTTTGCTGCTCTGGCTTTCTCCTGAACTTGGGAATGCAAACCATTACCCTTGCTTTTTGGCACACTCACAGATGTGAAGTAACAAAGCAACAAAGCAAGCTACCTTTATACTAGCAACCTTTATATTAGTCTCCAGGTAACTCTGACTGCCAAGGAATTTATAGCTTTGTTCCATGGACAGTGGAAAAGACACACAAGCTATCTTCAAGGTAAAATTCATCTTTCACACACACACCAGCACACACAAGCGTTTAACCAGCTATACACCATGATATTTTATACACGAAGCAAAGTGTGTCAGGAAAAACTGGCAAGGATCCCTGCACCTCTCTAGGCTACCATCAACAAAGGTGTTCTACAAATTAGCATCTAACCCCAACTGCTGAGCCACCTAAACCAGAGAAGTTTGTGTCTCTCTGCTCTCCAGCTAAAGAAAAAAAATGTAAGAAAAATATAATCCCATGCATGGAAATACTCAATCTGGTTAGATGCTGCCTGTATATTTTAATTAAAATAACATACACTGTACATAATGTCATATTCTAAAGACAACTGGACCCATACAGCATAAACATTTATCATCTACCATAGTCACATTGGTTGGGCTCACTGAACAGTGGTTACATTGATAATACCATGCTGCAATGCAGTATAAAGTTTCCTAGGCACAATTTTAGGATGGCTACTTTAAAAGGAACAAAGACAGGAGTCAATTGAAATTGTTACCCTTCCAAAACAGTATCAATGCTATAATACAGTGCAATTTTTCTCAACCCTAGCAGAACATGAATTAATAATATATAGATAGACATATTAAGAAAAGCATAAAATACACCAATACTTTGCTATTTGGGCCTTGCAAATCAAAGATTCTCCTCCTTCCAGTTTTATACTGCTGGAAGGCTTAAAAAGCTAAAACAGTTCTTGGCAGAAATGAGGCAGTAGAAAGAAGCAGGCCATTAGCATTCACGTGAATCAGTCAAAGCCACACAATACATAAAATTCTATACTGAGTGCTATAAGGCTTTGAAATTTGCTACACATAGAAAATACAAAGTTTTGATCACATAGAGATTAAACACTTTCATTTTTAAAAAGTGTACTGGTCATTATCCTTCTTCTAGCTCCTAAGGCTTTTAGAAATCCAGAAATGAACAGTGATGCAGAAGTCTTTACAATGAAAAATATAAACAAGTTCGCTAATATCTTGCTCAAATTCTATCTGTAGTTTTTTTTTACAAAAACCCATCCTTATTTGCCAAAGAAGAGATGAATACAACTCTATAAGGCTTGTTTTTCACTTGTCTTCACTTTTTGAAAAAGCAAGTTTTAAAATAGTCCAAGTGGCCATTGCAAAGAACTGTTCCAGGAATACTTTGAACAAAAGTACAAATGATACTTAAAACTCATCCATCTCCATTGAAAGCAAATTTGGAAAGCTAAGTGGAAAAAGGTTAATCTTCAAGAAATCACACATTGCCACAAATAGGTGCTCTCACAAGGACAATCAGTCAGGAAGGAGGGAGGACAGGCTGTATAGCTCCTCGACAACTAGCATGAAGCTAATACTAAAATGTTCATTACTATAACAAGTTCCAGAGAGCCCTGTAGGCTGTAACTCCTGAAATGGCCTCTCCCTCTCCTATCTTCCCCTGTCACTTTTCTCCCCACAGCCACAAAGGGACCAAGGGATAGGTTCACTATCACTCCCCACTGCCATACAATTGCATTGTGTCCTCCCAGTGACCATGAGAGATGCCAGCTGTGCTTCTCCACTGCATTAGTTTCCACTTGTGACTTGCAGCAAGAGTATTCCTGACAGCAGCCACCCCTGTTTCCTCTCACCAGTTTCCTATGGGACGGCTTCAGCAACCCCTACCACAGCAAGACTTCCTCTAAGCCCTTATAAAGGCAGATATCCTGTTGCAGTCAGAGGAAGAGTCTGTTTGGCAGCACTCTGATTGTACCTTCAAAGCCTAAACTAATAGTTGATAACTACTAGTCAACGTAGTTATCAACCCATTTTCATGTGGGGTTAACATGATTCCTTATTTTCCACCAACTGGCAACTAATTCCCATGTAAAGATACTAAACAAAATGTAAGATAAATGGCTGCACCTTGTCATAGAATAGCTCAAGGATCAGTAAGAAACATACTCCTTTTTCATGTCATGATAGAATATCAAGGGGTGAATTCACCATGACATAAAAATAACACAAGCAATGCTCATCTTATTTCTCTTCTATGTGTATTCAGCCTTTCCATACTAAAAATCATAAAGCAAGATGAAAGTACACAACTAACTCCAACCCAGCGATGCTTTATTCCTCCTAAACCTCTGGCTATGAATGAGTAGAACTAAGAGGCATTTCAGAGTCCCCTGCTCCCTCTGCACACCTGATTTGCTAACCCTGAGGCATGCAGTTAGCATAATTTTTTGAGGATCTTTTTATTACTGTTATCCCACAATGAAGTTATTTAAATCAGAGAAAAAAAGGAGGTAGGATGGGAAAAGATGGCAAACAAATCTCACTGCACTAGCGAATACAATACTATTTGACAGACCATATGGCTGGCACAGTATTCTTCTTGGAAGAAAATCCTCAACATACCACAGAAGCCTTAGACAGGTTGAAAGCCCACCAGCCAGCTCCATACTTCCTTCCCTTTCTTCTCCCATAACAAAAAAAAAAAGACTCAGAAAAACAATATACTCTTCAGCTAGGCATAAAAACAAGTATTCAATTGGACATTAAAATGAAGCAAACAAAACACAGAGAAAGTGCAGTATTCGTGACTTGGGTGCCTATCAGGCAGCACAGCTCTCCTACAGGCAGGAATCTGGAGGATCACACTGTGAGTAAACCTCTGGGTGCCAGGCCAGGCCAGTGCCTCCTCCTCCAGCCTGCCAAGCAATTCCCCCAAGGCACTGGGCATGGCCAGAAGGTAGTGTCCTTTCTGAGAAATGGAAAATAAAAGTTTTTCTTCAAGTTCCAGCTTCCTTCCAATAGCTCCACTCACCCTGCTGATCAAATGGCAGCCACTCTCCCCACCCACCGGACCATCTCTGTATCTCTCACAGCCACGGCACCTCAGCTGCAGGGGCAGCTACACCAAGTTTAGTCTCTGTCTGCCTTGTACAGCCAAACCGGATGAAGATTCTGGTTTCCAAGTTGTAGCTTCAGAGCAGTCCCACCAGGTTTTGGGACACAAGTAAATGCAACTGCTGAGCTGGGGGGAATCGAACAGTCAGCATCTTACAGAGCCAGGCCCGTATATGGATGATCTTAATATGGCACCTCATACTTTGCTACTAGAGACACATAAATATTTTATTTTTGGATTACAAGGGTTACAAACAAGGTATGCCAACTAATGTCAAACAGAATAGCTTTACAAATTCCAGGAAAGTTATGTGCAACGTTTAGACAACACATACCCAACAACAGGCTTATTCGTAGTTACAGTAATAGGAGACGAGACATCTACTCAAAATAAATGACCCCATTGGAAAATTCGAAGCACATTACTATAATTAAGCTAGAACATTTTCTGCAAAGTCATATTATGTAGACTTTTTAAAGTAAGGTTTATATCTGTTCATAAATTTTGGTATTGAGACATCATAAACTTTATTTTTCCAACATTTTAAAATATTATCTAGTGCTGTTCCTCAATCGATTAGTTTTTAATTACTTTTAAAAGCATTTTAGGTAAAACTAGCTGTCAGAAGTTTATTAACTACAATGACATAATATTGAACTCAAATATGAGTAATTCTTTCTAGCAACTAAAGTACTACTGGGCACTGTGCTTATACATATCCCTCACACAGGGCATAGTACTGTCTCTCCAGGTACACGATTGCCCAAGCCCCTTTGATTTCTATTTCATCTCCAGGCTTATGATCAGAGAACTCTATTGATGGGTGTGCACTGTTACTGCATGCAAGTATCAGCCTCTACTATGGCACCTATGCCCTACTCCCTTCTCCTAATCTACCTGAAAATCCCACAGGATTTTTCATTCATCAGTTATATTTATTTGAATCATTGCTTTCACTTGTTTTTGGGAAATCATCTTTCTTAGAGGAAAAAATGCTATGTATTTAGCATATATTTTATCCCATAGATAAAATTAATACAGGTTTTACATAATTAGCAGCTGCAATACTTTTATAGGGAATTTGAGTTACAAAACTATTATTTATTCATTTTCTTGCTCAAACAATGGAATGTTGATCTCAGTGATCTCTCTGTCACTGGCATGCTTTTAAAATTAAACACTAGGAATAAATTGCCTTAGGTTAAATAAAATAATCCAGCAAACAAAACAAAAGCAAAAGCAAAAACAGAGCAATCTCAGCAACATATCCCGTTTTCATCCTTATCTAGCTCTAGCCAACACCCACTTCCACAATGAACTAGAAGAAAAAAGTAGGCCCTGCCGTATGTGCCGGAGGTTAGCAAATCTGGGCTGTTAAACAGCAGGAACTGGCAAATTCTCCAAGCACAGAGTCCTAAAAAAGACGCCTGCCAGATACTTCCCTCTCCTACTCCAAAGAGGCTTCTATTCAATGCCTTCCCCAGTCTGCATCTCTGGCAGAAAGGCTGTATTTCTGCATGCATTTAACTGCAGTAACATTCAGAATCTGCACAAAACTGGCACTGCTCATTCACTCCACCACGGCTGACCGTGGCATCATACCTGCTACGCTCACAAACCACTTCTCAAACCAGCCAGTTCCTAGGTGTTCTTTCACGGCCTTCAAATTGAAGGCAGAGAGAGTGAGCACACAAAAGAAAGTGGAAAACAAAAGAGTGAAAGCAAACATATACAAAAAGTGTATGCAGAGCCAGATTTTTTTCACTGCGGAGTTTCAAATATTCACCACTCAAAATTCAAACCAGATTTTTAAGAACCTAGGCCCCAGTGGTTTCTATTGTGATATTTAACGATTTGATAGTTAAACAGATTTTAACAATCTAATCAGTTATTTAGTTAACAGCTAATGAACTCTACTAAGAAAAAGCTCTCTTGCAACTTAAACTCACATTTCTTTGCGCACAAAACATTTCAGCAAAAAGTCATGCTCTATGTTTTGCAAGTCCTTGCTATTTATTTTAGAAAATATGAGAAAATCTCTCATAGCTGGGGCTTTTTTTTTTTCCACAATATGTCACTTTCCACACAGCTGTGAGAGGATGAATTGTTGCAGTGAAGTTCATGGTAAGGATGAGATTTTGAGTAGAGGAATTCCTGTTCACTGAAGGTCATGCGTCAGAAATACCCTTTTCAGTATATCAGGCTTTAAAAGGACAACACCTCACTTCCTGGTCTGAGCTGAATCTGCTGTGAATTTTCAAAATAACACCGATGTGTTTTTAGTGGTTCAATTTGTAATGGCTAAATCTGCAGTTAAAAACCCCCAAAGCCCAACAACAACAAAAAAAAGGCTATCATCCTGTAGCTGGCTGCACTTAGTATGTCTGCTTGTGGTTTACTTGCAGAAAACTTCAATAACAGAGGAATTGCTTTATTTTAAGGGGAGGGGAGGAAAGCAATGTTTTCCCAATATGATCTGTTCCTATTTATCTTCAGACACACTTCTGTGAGGAGGGAATATAAAGTACCTTTTAGTTTTAATATTTATTTTATTTGCAAACCATTTCATTTTGTGCTTGAACACAAGGAGCAGAAAACAAAACAAACTCAGAGAGAAAGAGAGCTATGACTATATTTTCTCCACCCCTTGCCAAAAACACTACAAAGAATGGAAAAAACAATGTCTCACTTTAAGCCCCAGAACTGGTTAATCAAAGCGGTTGATGATCACACACACCAGCTGGGGAAAAAATGGTTTTCTCTCCATACTATACTCATAACTGCTACCTCTGGCAACCTCAGATGGAAAACAGGAACTGCCATGCTCCTGTCAGAGGTCTGCAGAGTGAGGAAATCTTCCAGTAACCCCCACGAAATGCACTGAGCCAAGGTGCAGGAAACCTCCCAGTGGGCAGCTACTGAGTGAGCAGAGCAGCAAGGACACAGCAGTGACCCAATCTCTCTCAGCATTTATTTGGCCCATATTTGGATGCATCATCACCTGAGGATGAGGTATCAGTTGGGACTGGAGGTATCAGAAGAGCCTACACATTTTTAAATATAATAAGGCCTTGGTGTCAAAGATACAGCTCTCTATACGAGCAAATCTTATAAACCATCCAGTGTGCAATAAGTTTGGTATAACCTAATAACCTTTCAGTCTATCTTGTGAGCATTATTTGTCACCACGTTATGGAATCACACTACACTAAGATTGGATCATAAGACCCCAGTGGATTGTGCATGGCCTGTGATGATAAGCTTCTCACAAGCATTTTAACAATATCAAGGCTCATTTATCAGTGACACACACTTCTCTGGGGTAATATTGAGGTATTTCAGACATTAGGTGGGGTTTTCTTTAAATTATGATCCCAGTTTTTCTCTTACTCCTCTCCCTGCTCAGGCAATACTACCTAGCAGGACCAGCAGCCCAGACAGCTCTGATTCACCCTCCCCAGCAGAAAACAAGGGGGTGAGGTTTATCATCTTCATTTAAGAGAAGAAGCACCCAGTTTCCAGGCAGATATTCAGATAAGCACACAGGTTTCAAAAATCCTCCAAACAACAGTCTGTCCTTGTGCTCCATATTGCTCCATTTCCTTGAAGGAGATTTTCTCCCATGCAAGTCTTTCCCACCAGGCTTTCAAGTGACCTGTCTCACAGAGAGGGTCTTCACAGCCAATAGAGTGACCCAACCCAAACTAACCAACTGATCACTATTTAGTAGTCCTCTTCATGGGCTAAAACAGGAATAAGAGTGACAGAGAGTGTACCTCTTCACCCATCTTTTATTCTACAGATGCTGTGGAAAAGGAGGATATTTACCTGGCTCTCTTAGTTCTTTAAAACACAGTGGGGGTAAGAGAGGAAGCAAGGGAAGGAGAGGGAAGAGGGACAATAGGAATATTAAGCCCTAATATTCAAAACCAGCACAAAGTATTTTTAAAGCTCTACAGGTATCTGGACTGCCCTTTTGAAGCTGAGTCTGCAAGTCAAAAATATCACACAGTTACTCAAACAAAACAGATCCTTCCCAGCTTTTCATCTATACAGGCCTGCTGCAGGAAAGGTGGTTCTTATCTTCTATTTCAAAATTAATTACTAATATTCGACAAATTTCTACATGATCGGCACAGTGAACATTTTGTCTGGTCTTTTCTCAGTAGGCAGTCTGAAGCACATTTATTTTTACTCTGAGAACCAAGAGATTCAAAGCACAGTCTCAAAATGTTTCAGAGGAAGTTATCTTTATCAGTAGTCTTTAGGGAAGTCCTGTACACCACATACTTGGGATGAAGAAGATGCAATGTGAAGTCTATAACCTAAAAGAGGTTAAATAGGCAGCTACCAGCATAGCTCCCTTTCAGCATTGCTTTGCAGTATGAAGATGATCCTTTAGGTAAGTGGAAAAACACTAGCTTCAAAATACTGTCTTATCCCAGATGGTGATGTCATGATTATGTAATATTATCTTCCAAAGATTACTGTATATTAAAGAATATGCTGTATTTCCCAGGCTTTTCCCTTGCATAACTTCCCAGGTGATTTGCATCACTGAACAATGGGAATCAAGGCTCCCCAGGCTTGACAGGAGACTGCCTCTCCCTGCACAGGAGTAACTTTTCTTGCCTACTAAATTAGGGTTCGTCTCTCTGTGGCCTCCCAGAAGATGTCACCACGCACCAAGTGAAAAAATTAGCCCCAGCAAGCAATCCCCCACCACAAAGGATCACAGCTCAGGATTTGTACTCTAGCTGTTTCCTGGGCAAGGAGGCACTGTTTCTCTGCAGCACAAGGAAGGCTCTGAAGCCTCATGATTAATTAAGCATGGTCAGCTTGACTCTCCTGAGGAGGAATGAGGAAACAGAGGTAGAAGAACCTGTTTGATGAAACTTTGAGCACTGAAGCCTGAGGCAGGAGCTTTGGTAGAATTAAACACTGTTTCTTTTTCCTCCCCTTTGCCTCCAATTTGTTTATGACCCATATACAGGCAGTGTCAATGAACAGGCAAGTTCTATTCAAGACACAGAAAACAGAGTAACAAACCAATCCTAGGAAAGACATAATATAATCAGTATTCCTTTAAATCAAGGTCATCCAAGCCCTCTATACAAGCATAAATTTAGAATTTCAGAAAAAAAAAAACCCAAACCGTCCCTCATATCTGTCATGCTGTTAAAAACTTCAGTATTATTTCTGATAAGATTTTTATTTCTATATGCTGCAATAACCAGATGCAAAAATTTTAGCCATTTTCTACTTATAAGAGCAACAAATTATGAGAGGACTGAATCAGTCTGACTACTGTATGCACATTTCTCAGTTCATGCTTAAGGCATAGAGATTTCCTTGTATAACTTTTAAAAATTACTGTGAAGAAACAGTTTTCCCCTTTAGCACGAGTAGCAGTGAAGTCTCATTATACCCACCCTTAGTTCAAATAATGCCAACAATGCCTGCAGTCACTGGTAGCAAATTAACCTGATAGGGACAGTAAAGTCTGTACTAGTGGGAGAGGAGGAATCTAGTCCCAACATCCTTTACAATCTCTCAATCTCCATGCACAACACGGTGTACTGAGATGCCCATACAACATGAATGGCTCCAATGAAAGTCAAAAAAGCTAAATGTGAAGGGCTTTGCAATTCCTGTGAAAATGAAGAATTACACCAGTACATGCTTCTTTGCTCAAAGGTCTTGATTGCATATTCAATACATTCATCAAATTGATATCCACTTAGGAATCTACTGATGAAAAGTACTACACGAATTTGGCATTATTTTACTCTACATAAGGGAAAAACACACAAAAATACTTCTAAGCATGACAGTGAAATTGAAGGAGGATCTTCCTTTTGTCAGTAAGCATCTGGTATCTTGCTTCATCCTCTTGATGTCTCATTTTCATATCAGAGTTCTAATTAGTACAGGAGACAAACAATGAAAATGTGGAAGTGATATAGTCCCTATAGATCAGATTCTGTCTTTACTCAAGTGCTGTACATGTCTGTGTACATACAGAGCACTGATGGTAAGCACCACAAGCAATATTGGCAGTCAAAAAAAGCTGACAGCAGTAACCTAATTTTACTTCAGAGGGTAGATCTAATCTTAGGACCTGATCCTGTCAGGAACCAAGAGCCATAAACTCACTGGAAATCAAGCAAGCTCAGCATTTCACTGAAGACACTCAGCACCTCACAGGTTCAAATCCATACTTCTTAAAAGTCACTTCCTATTTCTCCTTTGTTTACCCTGGCTTATCCTGAACAGTGAGGTTTTCCGACATAGAGATAACTTTGGAAATGATTACTCTCATATTCTTTGATGATTTCAAAAGGCAGGAAAGAATCTCTCCCCTTTCTGAGGGCCACCCAGCTGAAGCAAAGAACATTATTTTTTTCAGGCATGTTAATAGGAGCCAGTAATAACTCAACTGAGTTTCCTTGGCCTTGAAATACCTGACTGAATTTGCTTTTGTTCTTTCTCAGTAACATATTTTGTTCCTGTATCTGCTGTCACACAGTTATGTTCCAAACAACCCTAAAAGGGAGGCTGCCCAAAAACTTCCGACCAAATTAACCTCTTCCTATGACACATATTCACTGCCTTAATGTGTCTTATCCATTACACCTGTCTCACAAGCAGATGGAGCCACAGGGAAACAGTGTAACAAAGTAGGTCTTCAAATTAAGCTTTCCAATGATTAAATATGTTAACTGTAACTAAAGCTGCTAGTAGTCTCACTTTCTCCAGGAGAAAAAAAAGGAACAAGAGAATACAGGAGCGTTGGGGAATGGCATCTCCTTTCCTAGATTCCTAACAGGAAAAAAAAAAAAATACCAAGTGAATTGGACATATAAATAAATGAAGATAAATTATTTCATCCCTTTGCACCCCATTTGGGCCAGTTATTTTGAGCCAAAACCTTTTTTTTTTTTTGTTTTTGATCAAGCTAGGAGATTTGGTAAATGCAGCCTGTCCACAATTTTTTGATTCTGCTAAGAGCAAAAATTAGGTACTTCTCAACTGAGAGGCTGCTAACACCAAGCAATGAATCAGGGATTACAAGTATCACTGGGAGAAGAAGGTACAAGAGGGAAGTGGAACAGGAAAAGTAGTATCCCTTAGAATAACAGTGTTAAAAGAAATGAAGACTTGAGCCTGTGGGTTTGAAAATGAAAGCCCTGGGACATGAGCTCTGAGCTTCAGGGCATATGCATTTTGAGACAAAAAAGAATTACCTAGCTGAGTTCTTTGATTACAGATCTTACCAGGAATCTGGTTTGTAAGCAAGGTTACTTTCAGGACAGCTGGGTACCCCTCCCAAATGCTCTCTTTTCTGCTGTTCTGCAGCCTTGAGATGAACATCTACCATCCTAGATTCGTATTTTAAGAAGTGAGGACACAAATGTTAACTTCCTACTAAAGTGATGATGACTGATAGGGTCTCGCATTGTACTGTGGACCTGCCAACAATATTAATAAACTAATCTCTATTCATCTGGTATTCATTCAATTCCAGGACATATTCAAAACATTCTGTCGTAACAAAGTTTATCCTTAACCAACATTACTTATGCAGGAAGGTAAACCTGTGACACCAGGAGAATTTGAAGAGAATTTGTCGTATTTAGGCAACATGTGTTTTCATATTTGCCTAAAGAAAGAAAATCGTAGTTTCTCTGAGGTAAAAGTTGTCACAGTATTATAAGCCTCCAGTATGAAATAAAGCTATTAACATACTCCCTTAAGCTACTATTCTAATTGATGTTCATGAGCCACATACATTTGAAAGATGAAGCAAATCCATCAGAATATTTTAAGGGCACTGGTTTCTTCCTGTAGATCACTGAGCAGTGTACTACAAAGTCAGTATTACATTTTGGATAGCCATATAGAAATGTGTAAGTTGTAAGTAAAAGTACATTCTCCCAAACAGATGAAAACCGCAACTAACTGAAGCCTTAAATTCACCACCTTTGCACACCAATGCCTTCAGCTTCATGTAATATCACATAATTGGTATTCCCATCACTGATTACTTTTAGTATGATGGATCTTAGCAATCCATGTTTCAACACTTTCTGTAGCATCTGCACAATACCTTTTGGATAAAAGAAACGTAAATAAAAAGTTTTACTACACTTACAAGTCTAGATGTTAAATTTATACTTATCAGGAGGGTAATACAGATAATATACACAATATACACAATATCAGGAAAACAAAGAGAATGCCCCCTCATCACTGTGAAATGATGGTAATGGGTATGTTGTGTCCTTCTTCCACTTAATTTGCTCCAAACACACAAAATAATGAATAGTTTTGCAAAGTAACAATGAGCAGCTAAATGAACACCCCCTTATAATTTCCCAAGAATCTCTTTCTAAAAGTCATGAAGCCCCAGTTGCTATGATCTGCTCCAAATTTTTCCCAACTGGGGCCAGTCCTGAAGCGCAACACATCAACCCCAGGCCATGTCAGCACATCCGGTGTAGAGAATCTGTGGCTTTTTCAAAACCAGGGACAGCCTTGTGTAAACCACAGGCTAGCAGTCTGCCAGGCAGGCAACACCAATGTAATCTCACTGCATCTGTTTTATAAACACACTCAGGTGTTGGGCTATCAGGCTTTGCTGCACTGCACAGCTGCTCCACAGCACACACCAGCTGTACTTACTCCCTCTTCACACCACTCCAGCTGGAGGATCCTAAGCCTTTCCACTCTTAGTAACAGAGACAAGACCCTAAAAATGTAAAATTAAATGTTCTGTTTCTTTCAAATGATTGACTCAAATGGAAGTCCCTTTTCCTCCAAATTTAGTGCATGAACAATCAAACAACAAACACTTTGACTTTACAATTTCTCTGCTGTTATCTTCTACCATATTAACTGCAGTTATGGGGCTATAAAAAATATATATAAAATTAGAAGTTACGATGACAACTTTTGAAGTTTCAAACTTTTCAAAATAACCTGTTCTACATTTCAGAGGGATTTGCACATCCAACTCTTCCAGCCCTTTGACAGCTTGTATATATTCATACACAGGTAGGCTCAATACCAGAGGCATTCTCAGTACATGCACACAGGATAACCCTCAATGGTAATTTTTTCACAGAAACAGTAAAGCTGGTGCTGCCCTCAATTAGTCATCCAGAGGAGCAGCTCAGCTTCCAACTACTGACTCTGTTTTGACAGTCTGGAAGCTTGGTTTTACAGATCCACACCTCTACAGAAAAAGCTCCAGTGTCAAGAAGGCAGCAAAACAGAGGCCTTGCATTTCTGTTTGTTTACTACAACTGAAGGAAAGCATCCCCACAATAAAATGGTTGGAGAACTGAAAGAGAAAAAAAACCCTCTTCCAATCAAACCCTACATCCATTAGCCTATGAAAAGGTAAGCTACATGAAGAAAATAGAAATATAACGGTGAGAATAATTTTTTTTACAAAAGTAAAAGGAGAGATTGACAGTTGAGGGAGAAGCTTTAGGACAGAAAGAGGTATCTCTAGAAGGTATCAGTTAGAAATCTTATTTCACTAGTTCTAGATCTCAGCCCCTGCCACCCCACTGTAAAAATGAAACTGATAGATTCACTGCAAATTTGTGAGATTAAAACCACAATGCTTGTGCCGTACTTCTGGGCAACATGGAGAAATCGCCATCCATTACACTTCCTCTCAGGAATGCTCTGAAGATGACTATACTCAAGATTCTCCAGACTCAGATTATTTTGCTAATGAGTTTCATTACAACCTGAGACAGACAAGATCTATGTATCACTACATGTAAATCAAAAGCAGACAAAAGCCTCCTCTGGAGCCATTGATATAAAAGGCTGGATTATTCATTTTATAAGATTTTATACCTGAATTATGAGTGAATGTTTGTCCCATCATTTCCATTACTGACACACTCATTTGTTTGAAGGAATTAGTTGAATGGAAATAAAAGTAATAATTACACAAGAATGAGGAGATAACATGCTGTATCACAAGTAGATGCAGGACAGCTAAGTATATAAAAATTTGCATGACCAGTTCACAGCATGGGAGATCATAATGAAGTTGTTACACATTATCTCAGAGCTCATGCAAATTTCAGAAAATAATGTAATCAGGATCAGAAATACCTTGTGTACTGTGAAAATTAATTCAGCAACCCCACCTGTTACCAGAAACACTACGGAAAACCAAGCAATACTGATAATGACCATTTTTTTGTTCATCTGTTTTGACATTTTGAAACTTTTAGTTAAATAAACCTGCTGCAAAAAAAGATATCCCTTATTTGTATGAACTGCTCTATCACAAAGTGGCTTCACTTTGTTGACCATCTGTCATATTTACATGTTCCTTGGTCTGGCACACAAGTTTCAGCCTCTTTCTCTGCTGACTCATGTGAATAAAAACACTCTCCCTTAACTCCTCAGACAACTATTGCTTCCCCAAGGGCTACCAAATACATTTTTTAAAAGTTACAATAACACATAATTTATTTTTTTTGCATACTTCTGTCCTGTAAAGTATAAGTTCTTATTTTGTTACACATTTTCCATGGCTTTTGCAGGCCACATCTAGCTTGATACACAGGTTATTGCACTCCAAAAGTGAGACTGTTTTTCTTATTTTACATCATAAACTCCTGCAGGAAGAAACTATGAACTTTCTGTTTCTGCACAACCTCATGCTATCAAAGAGAAACTAATAACTCCTACATTCAAAGCTGTCACGCTGCCAGCATGTACGCATCCATGCCCTGACAAGGTCTCAGCACTTCGCTCCTGTCTCACTGGGATATCACCAGCATCAAGTACATTTTCAGAGCTGCATAAAATGTCTCCGAGACTTCACATTTTTTGCATCGCAAAGTTCATTAACCGTGCATAAATCTTACAATACAGGGGTTCTGCAGAGCAGCACACTGCTGCTGGGAAACAGATTTTGCTTGCAAGTCTACAAATAGGGTGCAGGGCTGATTCACAGTTGCTGGAAGAGCTGCAAACTTTTTGGCAGTTCTACAAAACATTTGGCCTGTAATTTGTCATACTGATCACTGCCACAATTATGTCCAGGTCCCAGAGAGAAGAAGCCCATACAGTCCAGCAAGGAGACTGCTGCAGGGAGAAAAGGCACCAGAGGTGCCCCCACTTCCCACTCTGCCTGCCTTCTCTTTCAAGTCAGATGGGTTTTTTTAAACTCAGTCTTACAAGAACAGCCAGAAAGACAAAATAACATTCTCACACTTCACATCTGATCTGAAACCTGATTTTTAAAATGTTAAACTTTAGAATACACTAAGAGGTTTGAAAGCTTTATGTATTAATAACACTGTTACAGCAAAGCAGTGCTTGGCTGGGGAGCGCACACATTTTAAACCAAATGTAACATGTCAGAGATTGTCAGTCTGATGTCCAGAGTACATTCAAACAAGGCTAGAGATCAGTTTAATTTAATTTCTTCAAATATCCAGTGCTTTACTACAGTTTTATTAATGCAGTGTCAGCCAAAACAAAAACAAAAATGTTAAGTTTTTAGGGGTTTTTCTTTGTTTAAAAACACTCTGAACAATACCACTTCCAAAACAACACATATTATCAAACTGAAGAGAAGTCTTGATGGTCAGAAGTGACACTTCTTACCAAACACATTCTCAAGCACAGTGTACTCAAAAACTCATTTGTACAGCTTGGAAGCTGCGTTGTCTGGGATTTTTACTCAGAGGGAGGTTGGGCATTGGAGCAGACTCCCCAGAGAGTGGTCACAGCACCAAGCCCCTCAGGCACACGGTGATTCTTGGGTGACCTGTGCAGGGCCAGGAGCTGGACCCAGTTATCGTGATAATAGCAGAGTCTGTGATTCTATGACAACAGATACAACCACTCATGAGAAGAGAGCTAGATAACACTTTCAAAAGGCTGCTGAATCAGGAGCCTAAATTCTTCAGGTAATTTCCATGTTGCTGAAAAATTTACAGTAGGTCTTGATTTGAAGAAATACGTAAAGTTCAATATTAAACATAGAAGGAATTCAATTGATGGTGATGTAAGTAGCTAGGAGCACAGAGGAATCAGTATGCATGCAACTAAATAATACACATACTCTCAGTAGTTTCAGCAACAGAGAACAGCACTCGAAGAACTACCCATTAAAATCAATACAGGAACATCAGCTTGGAATCTGTGTGCAAGAAAACTTGCCTCTGTCTGTTGTCCAGTCATTAACAGACAGCACTTGCTACAAACTTACAATTTTTGTTTGTTTGTTTAACGTATATTGATTTTGCTTACTCACACATCTACTTACCAACAAAACCAAACCAGGTAAGTTTCTGGGGTTTTTGCACTATTGCGGGCTGTGATGAACGTAGGTCAATTGCTCCTCATCTATTTTTGTTACCACACTACTATGAACACCCTTCAAAAAAGAATCCTGACCCCACATTTCTGCTAAATGATATATCCTAGAAGGTAACATTATCCCACATCCAAGGCCTCTTGCAACTAATGGGCAAAGCAGACAAGAATGAGCATGGACTGGCAAGAAAAGAGCATGTAAAGAGATTATAGGAGCTTGTCTAGGTCATAGTGTCTGGGCTGCTCCTCAGAATTGTTCAAAATAAGTTTAGCTGAACTTGTGTTTTAAACTTTCACCCAGCCTTATAAAAATGCGCATGCAAAGTTACCTCCCAAATATGACTACTAAACTAGTATTACTTTTAAAGTTATATATAGATATAAATATAACTTATATAATGTATCTATATATCTCTATATAAATACACAAATAGATATAAATACATATAAATATATATCTGTATTTATACACACAGTATTGCCTAAGGGTCATCAGAAAGAAGCCCAAGGTTTTGCTTTTTAGGTGAAAAGCCTTGTCACTTGTTTCTGATTCAATAGATAATACTTCTAAAAAATAGGCATGAAGTGTTCATAAAATTCTTCTTTCCTCCTTCATCCTTTTGGCATGGCTCTGAGAAATCACTAGCAGGAAGAGTAAAGGAGTCTGATAAAACTTAATATAGTTTATCTCAGCCCAGTGATATTAGTACATACTATTAGCCATATATGTCATATCCAAATTTGATTATTGCACTGCTAATGGTCTAACTCACCTATCACTACAGAAAAAAGCTCTAATGTAATAATATAATACCAGCTTTCATTGAATTATACAGAAAAAATCCTGTAGTTCCCTCAAACTGGGCAGTACCAAACATTCTTGAAGATATATGGGACACTAAGAAACAACAAGAAGTTTTGAAATCATGGACTAGATCATATGGGCTGTCCATCTAAACACATCAACTCCTTGAAGAAAAATACCACATTATGCAAAGCACTAGGAACTCCAAATATCTCTAGCAAAAGTTTCACTATTTCCTCTCCCTTTGATATTTTGAGTTAGGGACACCAAGCAAAGCTGAGCTGATAGGCTGCTACTCAACTATCACTGCAGCCTCTCACACTGGTAAGCATTTTCCTAATATTTCTCTTGGCTTCCCCAATGTGCCTTTTTTACTTGTGCTTGGACTGGAATTTTTTGAAGACAGAAACAACCATTTCACATTAAATAAAAAAAGAAGTATCAAACGCTAGGAGGGATTTTCTGTGATTAGGAATCCCTGAAAATCCCAACAGTCATTATCAACTAAAAATTTTTAATAGTTTCCATTGCATGGGAGAGTTCAGTTTTCAGGGCTAGATAGGATCCTACAGCAGCCCACTGAGTCTGCTAAAACCAGAGCATTTTGCCTGAAGTTCAAACCTACATATTACATTTATTCCCTCAAACACTTCAGTAGTATAACTAAGTGGAAACTCAGTGCATCACTCCTTCCTGACTGAAAATAGCCACTGCAACAGCCAAAAAATATGATCAGTTCCCAGCTGCTCGCTGAGCAGCACAGCGGGGACATGCTCCGGATGGCAGCAAACACCACAGGAGCTTCAGACACTGGGGTTGCTTCTGAATCCTCCTGACAGGAAGATCTTACTGGTCCACCAGAGTGACAAAAATGGGGAAGGAGCTGGACTGCTAGGAATAATGGCAATGTGGATATAAGGGAAGTAGTAGCAAGGAAAATGAAGGAAAAGTTACGGCAGCTGCACACTTGAGGACAAGGTGATAGTGGTGGATTAAGGAGAAAAGTGGGCCAAGAGGTCAAATGTTCAAGAAGTGCCAAGGCTATGGGGTCACAAGGAAGGAAAATGCAATGAAAGTCAGAGGAAAAGAAAAGAAAAAAACATTTCTCAGTAACTCTAAAAAGAACCATATGAGAGAGAAAACAGAAAACATAGCAGACACAGCATGAAGGACTTTAAGCCTTTCCTTTTCCAATACATTCTCAGACATCACTTTCTAAGGCCATGGATCAATCTCACCTTGAAATAAAGGGAAGTTGACAGATGCCAGAAAGACTTCTTCAATGAGTAAATATGGTTCCAGCAAGAAAACGGTACTTGGAATAGATCTCTGTAGAGATGAGATCTAGAGCAGGACATTTCATTCACATAGCCTGCTAGCATTGCCAACATCAAAATCTTGTGCACTATTGTAAAAGTTGCCCTATAATTTCTTGACCATCTTAAAGCCAGAAGAGATAAAGATGGAGAATTGGCAGCATATACACAGAACAGACGATATAGAAGGAAGACAAGGAAGGATGCTACTGTCTTGCTGGCTTTTAATATGTAAAATAAAGCAAAGCAATTTCAGTCATTTCCTCATCACCTATGCAGAGGATGCATCAGTCTTCCCTTCATGTTTCCACCACTATTACATCTACTGCACTGCTACCACACCATTCTCTAAATATACCTATAAATACCAACATTGTCAAAGCCATCTATGTTTTAGTGATATTAAGAAGGTCAATGTACTGAAGAATGGAGAGTTCTGAATGCATAAGAAATCCTGGTCCCTCATAATAAGAGGCTAGTAACTTATTTATACTCTCAAGTACTGAAAGATACTAAGCTGGAAACACTAAGCATTAGGTTTCCCTAATCTTCATTTAAGATACAGAGATACCAAGGGAGCTTGCTGTTCAAACAATGCAGACATGAAATTTATTTGGTAACATGTAGCCATTATTCATGCTTTTTTGTTCCTGCCTGTGATGAAATTGCCCAGCAGGACACCAGAAACAAGCAAAATGATTCTATTGTCTGGAACAATCAAATCAGCTCAAGTTAGCCGATATAAGGCAGAAATGGCTGCCTGCAAGCCTCCGATGGAATCAAACTTGGCTTTTTTTAATTTTAAAAGCTATGGTCTGACATTACTTCTGTTCCTCAACAATTCTAGCCCTAAAGAGTGGAGAGGGGAAAAAAATCTCTTAGAACTGTGTATTTCTCTGTAATTTCTCTAACACTGCTTCCAATAAAATAAACATTAAAACTCCTGTTATATTTAATGGGAACATGCCAATATCTCTAGGTTTCTTAGCTGTGCTATTCAGAAATATGTGAAATCTTAACTGGCTTCTGTAACTACTGTTAAATCACAGCAATGATACTTTCATATCATTGATATTTTTAACTCTCGGAGGAAGGCAAGTGAGAGGACACTCAGAAATCAACTTTACTAGCAATTCGAGCTACTGACTGAATAATGATCAGAGTAGATAAGAATTCTGCAGATGTTCTTGCACCATATTCATTTCCAGTTTCTTTACTAAAATATAGTGCAAAGTACATAACTGCCATGAAAGTCACCCCATATCTAGAATGGCTTACTAGCTTTACAGTTGCAGTTTCATATTAATATTACTGAACATACTTTGTAAATTGTCCAGTGACTGCCTGCCAAACAGGAAAGTATTCACAAACACAAGATTAAAACTTTTTGTCAGGTTTCTGTATAACCCCTTCCCCCTAAATGGTTGAAACCTCTGTAACTTCTACAATTTGCTTGACTCCAAAGGGCACACGAAATATCCAACTCTTCAGGCCTTGCTCTGGCCAGCTTGGCAAAAATGGCTCCGATGCCCCCCAGCCAAAACTGTCAGCTTTCCAAGCTGTCTTTGGACTTCTGATCTTATTCTATATTCAGATACCTCCAGCCCTACCTTTCCATGTGGATGGAGGAAAAGTCTCTTCTCAGTCCTCTCTGACCACAAATGTCCCATTACTTGCATGACCTATTGTTCCCAAACCCTCTCTTACCAGGGACTGCAGATGTTTTTCTCTTACAGGATATTAGTTGGGATGGGGGAAAGGAGATTAAGATAGTATTGGGTAAAGCAGAACTGAATTCAACCAGACAATTCCAAGCCAAAAAGCTCCTGTCTCTAATGTTTTGCAAACTGTATTCACAGTTTACAAAACCTGAAAAACCCAAAAAAGTTTGTTTAAATAAAAGTTATTTAAAGAGTGAGAACAAATCACATTCAGTTTCCAAGTTCAACTACTACAACTTAAATCAAATCCTCATTTAGGCAATATTTAAAGAATTCTGGACATGGAGGACAGAAATTCAGTTTGATGCTAGAGAGCTGAATCCCGATTTACATATGCAAGATTTGAAGAAGAATAATAAACTAGTAAGAAATAAATACAAGTAAAAGATGTTGTCAACTGTTATTTATTCTTTGTTTTCCTTTGGAGCACAGACCCCTGTGGAGGGAGGATTTAAACTGGCCTGTATGATATCCATTGAACCCAGTAAGATCAGTGGTTTACCCAGAACCATGAAGTTCTGCACAGTGCCTATGGAACCACCTGAGCTGGAATAATGACATGCACTGTCTTGCAACTGGTGCAAGAAGGACATGCAGGAACTGGACATTTCTTAAAAGTCTAGATTTGAACTAGTACCTATGTACTGGACTCTGCTACTGGTAACGTTTTTCCAACAAATACGTTCTACAGAGTTCAGTAGAATTATTTTCACTATGCGGAACTTTCTATCAGTATTTGATATTAGCAACAATAGGATGAGATTCTGATCAGGGGTTGGATCAACTCCTGATCTACAGCTATGATAATTCAGTGTTAAGTGAAATGCATGCCCCACTACACACTTTTCATGCCCTGAGCAATTTCTTTTCCCATCTGAAGCGAGACTCCAAAAGCTATACACTCAGCAAAGCAGGCAAAAAAAATCCCAAAGCAGGTCAGTGATCACCATACGGCCTTCAAGCAGCCAATTCACCGATGCCAGCTCACCCCTGTCTCCTACACGTGCTGTTTTCTGCTGCTGCCAAAAGGGCAGCTGGAGTACGCGGTGCGGCAGCAACTATTCATTACCCTCCTCCAGGTTTCTCCCCATGCCTCACCTCTTCCTTTCCTCATTCTGCCCTTTCTCCCTCCCTGCAGTAACAACAGCAGAGGCAGCACTTTCCCCCTCTATTGCTTCTCAGCAGACTGGGAAGCACTCTGCAGGTAAGCAGGAGCTGTTAGGAGAGAACATTTCTAGCAGGGAGTAGGAGTAGATTTATGCAGCTGTAGAAAGGGATTGATACAAGACGGTGGGTGAGCTGTGTGTGACTGTACCACATACCCAGCAGAGAGGGAAAAGAGAAGGCACAGGAGGGAGACAGACTGTGGGAGAAGGCAAGGAAGACCTCTATCTGTACAAAGTTCTCTCCAAAATCTCTCAGCTCCTCTTGACAATCACTTACCCTCAGAATGAGAGTTCCTGTGAAACCCTGCTGAGCCCCTGTAGCTCTCTCAGCCTTGCCCCACAAGCCTGACAGACCTTGCTCCATGACCACCTTGTCATGCAGAAACCTCTCAAACAGGACTCCAGCAATTTCCCTTTCTTTTCAACAAATATGATTCTGATAACAGCTTTTCAGCAGCCCATGAACCACAGTTTAGATGAGATCTAAAGTTTTTGCAAGTGAAATCCTAGGCCTTTCAACACCACCGGCAGATGAAAATAAAAATGAAAATATGCTACAGTCACTTTCTGCCAGCCCAACGCCAGCCCTCAGCAGTGCACAGCACAAGCAGAGGTGAACACACAGGGTGACCTGAACTACAGTGACTATTCCATTCTCCGTCTGCCAGCTACAACAGATCACCTGCTGACTGAAAGGAGTTCCCCTTCCAACAACAGAAATGGCCTTTAAAAAAGGGAGGGGAAAAAAAGCATCTAAGTAGTCTTTCAATTTCATTCAGATTTGAGGCATTGGAAAGAGACAGTCCTACTTCTCACATCCATGGACAGCTCACAGGACCAAGGACTCTTCCTCCCCTGCTACTGCCTTTTGGGTGACATTCAGAGCTCAGATAACCTAGGTGTTTAACTGTATAGACTGCAAATTCTTCCCCATGCCATTTCCTGTAACTCATCACCCACTTGCTACTGAGATATTAGATTAATTCATAATAAATTCGCCTTATGCAACGGTGGCACAGTTGCACAACTAACTTCACACTGGCAAAATGGGAATATGAAAGGATGCTTTCAAAAAAGTATAATGTTTTAAATTTAGATCTGAAGAAGCCGCCCTGAAAGAAGAAAAATAGTAGGAAGATATTTTAGCAAAGAAAAGCTCACTGAAATCTATGTTTTATTTTTTTCCTGACAGCATTAGGGATTTTTTTAAGACAGCAGAAAATTAAATTCCTTTCATTAACCTAAATATAGCTGTAAATTATTTTCAGTGGAAATAGATTTTCTTGTTAAATATTGTGATGTCCTCACTGATTTAGTGAGCTCTGCTTCTCAGCCAGCAAAAGGATTTCTTAGGACAACTCAATAGGTTTTCTCATGTACAGCCAGGCTAATGGCTAAGACCCTTAGATGGAGTCTTTGGCATAGGTCCAATCATGCTGATTTCATCTGTCGTCAACTCTGGAAAGTGGACTTGAACTCAGAACCCATACTACCAATCATCCACACACATAAACATTGATCATGATAATTTGCAGGAGTGGAACCACACAGCTAAATATCGATGGAATTTTCCTTCCTGATCTCAATTCCACTGATTAAAATGTAGCTGCATTGCCAACTCAAGTGAATCATTTACATATGCCACATGTAAGAAAGCTAGAGAAAAGCATACTTTATTATTACCTGAATTACCTAACTCAAAAAAAAAAATAGCCAGAGCTGTCAAGTTGCTGGTTTGTTTTTCAGTCAGAACTTGCAAGTTGTTTATTGTTCTGTATTTTTGTTTTTCAAAGCGTAAGTTCACCAGCATCCCCTTGAATACTTGATACCATTCTGTATGACATTTTCTTCACTTACAAAAAGCCTGAAATGTCATAAATCCAAAGCTCTCTTTAAAACCACAGTGTAGCCATGACTAAAAAAAATCTGCAAAACTGACACTTTTACTGTGCTATGTCTATATTGATGCACCACTGGAAAAGCAGCCATCTTTTTAATTGTCACTGTACCTATTTTAGAAACCCAAAAAAAGTATTTTCTATTGATCTTACAAAAACCCCACAAAACTATGTATTTTGTTTAAAAGCTTTCATCCAGTAAACTCTGAATCACTGTTTCACCCTACAACTTTGATTAATTTTTAAAATATATACATGTGTGTGTTCAGAGAGTATATGTATCATAAGGTTAAGTGCAACTTCTGAACACTGTAGATGAAAGGAATCAGCATTTTACATATCTATCTGACTTGTGTTAATGCAATAGACGTTATCATGATTTCAAGCTTTGTACTTGTTTATTATAAGCTTTGTACTTTATTAGCATTTCCACTGTAACCATGGCATCCATATATAGCACAGGCCTAAGAGTGAGAAAAATATCCAGTATTTTCCTAAAAAAACTCATCTGAGAAAAAAAATATAAGGATTTGCATAATGGCAAAAGTCAATGAAATTTGGTGAGCTGGCTAAAATGGGAAACAGTTTCCTCTTAGGGGAAAAAACATCTCAAAACATTATTTTTTGTGAATCTTTCTTGCATTTTGGATTTCTGACAAGAACCTAGAAACCTAGAAACATGACCTTGACCCTAGTGGAGATATTATAAGACAAATTCTGAAATTTCCTTAAAAAATCCCCATGCAGTACTATATGAGATCAAAAACATTAAAGCTATTAATATGTTGACAAGACCTGTTCTCAGCACATGAACATTTTCTCAACCCTCTTTTAATAGTGGCAAGCCAGTCCTGCAATAACTGTTGCATCATTCTGAAGGTAAGGAGGGGCAGCAGTGCAATTACTCCAATCACACTCAGCAAGTACTTGGTACTCTGTTCCAACTTTCAGGACGGTTTAAAGGGAAACACTTAGAATGGCATAAAAAGACTTGATGGTCTTCAAGTGTGTTTCAAGTGCTGCATTTATTTGATATTTCAGGCAATAAGGAAGAATGGCTTACTCTGATTGCTGTTTTAATTTGCTTGTTATAGAGTTCAGAAAGAATACTACAAAAATATCTGCCTTAAATGCTAAGAGTGAAATGAAGGAACTAGTCCTCTTATTAAACAGAAAAAACTGACTATATCATAGCAGAAGATCTTAGACTAATGTTGGTTTAGGCCATGTGCATTCTCTTTGTAGTGTGAAACTCATTCACTTTGCAAACGACTCCTTTTTCAGGTTTTCATACAGACTCCAGACACTGATGAAGATACCAATAAATCTATTTGCTTCAGTATGGACTCTGTAGAGATGTCACAGCCACAGGTCTTCTTGTAACTCAATGTAAAAAGACCCAAAACCGGTGTGATTTTGTAAGAGTCAGTTCTCTGAAGGTCCCTATCTATTAATCCAATAAACACACTCAGTATTACGATTACAGAGACAAACTCAGCAAATAGAAAGATTTTGGAAACAGTAAAGCACAATCCTATAAATACTTACCACCCCCCCATTCTAAGTGTAATGCAGGGGGGAGGTGTATGCTGTCTCTGTAGCACATGAACACAATCCCAATGGTAAGGATTTACAGAACAAAACAACGTAAGTGATGCCTCAGAAGCTGCAGTATATTGAGCTGACCAGTTATGATCCACTGCCATGTCCTCGATTCTGTCACATCAACAGACAAGCGTAGTCACTCCCTTGCCTCCTCCCACCCACTGAATGCTGGACAGCAATGAATCCTGATGCAATAAAAGCCAGCATTTATCTGATTCAGCTATCTAGTTCCTCACAGATCCTGTTTACAATGGACCTCAACCTGTTAAATTCCACTATTTGTCTAGGCAATGTGTTCAGACATTTGAGTTCACCTTAAATATCAGAGCCAGGATACACCTCAGTCATACTAAAATTCAAACTTGGTATCTGGAATCTGCAAGGTCCTTCCAGATTTGGTGACAAATTCCCAACATTTAACAGGCACAGAAAGAACATACAAAATTATTAGTCTTTCACTAAAAGTCTGGGCAGATCTCCTCATCCTACTGGTCTCAAAGATGAAACCTCACTTGATTTCAGGAGATCAAACCAACTTGATTATCATTCAATACAGGTAAAAGACATCTGCAATATTGCTGCATTTTTCTTTTCCTGTTATAGCTATTTTTCCTCTTTCTATCACTCACTTTTTCCATTTGAACTTACTAATGTGTAGCTTTTATAGAGCATCAGAATAATCTAGACCCTAGTTATCCCAATGCAACACACAGGTAGCAAAAATGAAAAATATTTTAAAGTTGTAAACATAGAAGTTTTAACAGGAAAGTTGATCAGCTCCTAATCAGCATAGAGTGTAATTCTTTCATGCCCTTTCATCATTCTGCCATCTCTACATCACTGCATTAAGCAAAGAAGCCCCAAAGAATACATAAAACTCAGACCTATTAACCCTAGCTATTTTTCATTTGATCCTGGGTTCTTCTGCTTGCCAAAAAAATACTGGCTAGCATCCTTGACCATGAAAAATAAATACATAAAAAGATGAGCATATATAATTTCAGACAGCTGGTCGAACAGGACACACTGAAAATTAGATGATAGGTACTATTTTTTATTATACATCTCATTGAAAGGATATCCACCATTTAACTGTTTAACTGCAGAAATGTGAAATGTGCATATTCACGTTTCCCATTTCTTCATTGTTTGATTGGTTTCTCCCTGTTAAATCACACTATCTGAGGATGTCAGAGCAAAGGTTTTCCAGCTTTTTTGTACTCCCATTGAGGCATATTAGCCTCTAGGTCTCAAAGAGGCTGTGAAAACTGTTGAGGCATGTTGAGTGGACAGACAACAGAATTTCTCTAGTTGGGCCCAAATTCCACTAGGACTCTTTCGTCAGTCTTGAGCATTTGAAGAAGCACTGCGTTAGATCTATGCATAGTGTCGATCATCTAGAGGAAGGAAGGAGGAGCATCAGTGTTGATGCAGTGAGCTCTCAAGTGACAGGAAGACCCTGAGGTGTCTCGTATCAGAGGTCAGGTCTGGATTTTTAAGGCTCATCATTGCCAGACTAACCAAGAGTATTCACACTGAAATGATGAAACTTATCTAAGCGCTGGATCTGCGTTTTGCGGTAATGCTTTGTACAGATGCATTTGGCTCGGGTTTTTCAGACTCAGTAAGACAACTAGATTTGTATTTATGTCACATAATTTCAGAAACTTGCACGGTAACTACGTACCTCTTACTTAGATTCAGCATATTTTTCTTTCCTGCCTCGCCTGTAGACCACATGCATTAGTTATATAGTAACCATGACTATCTCAGTATAACAAAGTGTGGAAATAATGAAAAGCCTTCAGAGGCATTACATGCCCTTGGCAACCTAGCTCTGCAAGACAGATGTTGCATCCAGAGCCATGCCACTGAAAATCGTATGTACATGTATGTATCTACAGCGTGAACACTTACCCAGTCCTCGAAGTGACGGCTCCCGTTCTGCAGCAAGTCCTCAAACTGTATAGTGCAGTTCGCTACAAAATCGTCGTACCCGATGGGGGCATCATGGAAAACAGCCATCTCTATCTTCCTGCCATTACAAACATCGGTGACAAATTCATCGTTCCAAGCAGGGCTGTTGGTCTTTTGCTTGGTCGAGGTCTGCCCGATCCTGGAGTCGTCCACATTGAGGGCGATGTAAGGGTCCAGCAAAAAGGTCTGTGGCCTGGGACCCACCGCATGCCTCAGAGACCACGCCGTGGGTTTCAGATTCACCGCTTCGCAGATCTTGATTTTCAGCAAGCCATTGAAAACCACCATGGCTGGATAGCTACACTTTTCCCGGGATCAAACACTCGCTCAACGCACTCGCACCGAGAGGGAGGGAGGGAGGTCTCGCCAATAAATAGGAGGGCAGGTCTGGGAGTGGGGGAGCAGGGCACGGTGCTGGTCTCTTCGCCTGGCTTCTGCTGTTACCTTTGATTATTTAGCCTTTGCTCTTGCGACACCCAGTGAATACATTTATTTTCTTGCCCGTGTTTCTAACGGAAAACAAGGGAGGGGGGCCGCCGGCGAGGGGGAGGCGGCCGCGGCTGCAGGAACCCCCGAATGCAATCAAACCCCGAGCATAATCAATCCGCGGGGTAAGCAAGAGCCTTCTCCCTTCACCCTGACCATAATCCTGGGTCAGTCCTCGCAGTGGAAGCAGAGCAGCGATCCCGGGCTCCCGCACACGCCAGTCCTGCCCGTGCGCCGCACAACAATACACACACACGCATACACACACACACACGCACACACACGGATCAGAAACACCGGCCGACCCACCAGCCCTGCCTACTGCACAGCCTCCGCTCAGCAAACATCCACCCGGGGA
>VZTB01018282.1:4979-18678 GCA_013397245.1 Thryothorus ludovicianus
TCCTGCCCCTTCTCCCACTGCCCCTCTGTCGCTCCTGCCCCTTTGTCTCTCTGTCCCTCCTGTCCCCTGGGTTTATCCCCCTAAGCCGATTGCGGCGCCGGCGCTGCCCGCGCTGACCCTCCGGTGAGTGCCGGCTCCAGGTGAGGCCAGAGCGGCTCCAGGGATTACAGGGAATTATGGCACCACTCAGACGGTGACAGCAGCCACGCGGAGCCACCAGCAGCCGGGGTGGCACCAGGGAGAGGTGACCAGCCAAGAGAATCATCCCTGGGCTCCCAAGCGAGTGCAGGGACAGGAACTCTGTCCTGACACCTGGCAGTGTCCAAGGCCAGACTGGACATTGGGGCTTGGAGCAGCCTGGGACAGTGGGAGGTGTCGGGGTTGGAACGGGATCATCCCTGAATTCTCTTCCCACCAAAACCATTCTGAGATCCTTCATCTTAATCCCAACCATGACAGGCAGGCCTGGCCCAAACCTTCCCCAGAATCGGCTGGGAGATGTCCTTGGATATTTTCCCTCTCTTTCCACGGATGCACCTGGTTCCAAACTCAGCCCCTGAAGCTGCAACCCACCCCTGCCACCCCAGCAAGCCCAAAACAAGGAGTGTCCCCCAGGCCAGTCCCTCTGGGGACACAGAGATCCTCCCTGGGGGCTGAGCCCCTCACTGGAACATTCCCAGATGGATTCAGCTCCAGGATCCCGGGGCTGAGCAGGGGCTGCTCCTGCAGGGCCCAGATGGCTCCGGGGATCCTAATCCCGACCAAGGAGGGGCTGGAGCCTCCGGGCAGGCAGCTGGCAGGGGGAAAGGCACAGGGGAGGAGTGTCCCAAAGCAGGGGACAGAAATCCGGAGATTTTGAAGGGGATGGGCCTCGGGGTGGGGGCTGTGACAGCTCTGAGACGCTCCTGGGGGGTTAAATCCCCTCTTTCCTGTGGAATGGCACAAGAAAACTCAAGGAAAAATCCACAGAAAATACAGAACACCCCAGGCTGCAGCCCTGGGTGCATTTTTGGAGCTGGCATGAGGCTGCTGCACACCCGGCAGCCAAGGCCACGAAACTCCAAGAAAAAGCAGATCCACGCCTGAAGGAGTTGCAGAAAATCCTCTGCACAGTCTGGTCTTGGTTTAAATCCCACCAACCCAGGTGTATCCCACCAACCTGCACCTTGGGATCATGGATTCATGGAATGGTTTGGGTTGGAGGGACTTTAAATCTCATCCAGTGCCATCCCTGCCATGGCAGGGACACCTCCCACTGTCCCAGGCTGCTCCAAAGCCCTGTCCAGCCTGGCCTGGGACACTGCCAGGGATCCAGGGACAGCCACAGTTGCTCTGGGAATCTTGTTCCACTGTTCCACTACTCTATTTGCAAATATTTTCCCTCCTAGATCTCATCTAAATCTCCCTTATTTTAATTTAAAGCCATTTTCCCTTGTCCCATCACAAGAGCCCTGGCTGTCCCCAAGGCATGGAGGAGACGGAGCTGCTGGAAAAGGGCTGGATCCAGGCTTGAGCCTTCCTGAATATTCCCTCCATGGATCAACAAATCCTGATTTTCTGTCCCTGGTGGCTCCCAGGCTGGGTTTGCTGTGCTGGACACGCAGTGCCCGTGCTCCATCTCCTCATCCTGAAATTGCAGAAACCCCCTCTGCAAACAGAAGTCACCTGCTGCTGGTACTACACACCTGGATGGTCCCCGTGAATTAAGAGGGGAGGAAAAACCCCTGGAAAACGATGGAGGGAGGTGTGAAATGTGGGAGCCCGAAGTAATGGACGCAGAAAAGGAGCCCTGGGTGACTCAGGAGGATTTGGCAAAGCATGGCCAGCACAGGACAGGGAGCAGATGGGCTGGTGGCACGTCCCCATCTGCGCTGGCTCCACGGGGAGGCTCCCAGCTGGGGATTTGGAGGGGTTTTGTGTCCTGTGATGTGCTGGGAGCGCAGGGAGGAGGAGCAGGAGCCACCCGAGGCGTGGCTGAGCCGTGGGTGCTGCAGAGGGTGGGTGAGGGGACTGGGGATTGTTCTCCCCAGTGCCAGATCCCCATGGGACAGAAATATCCCTTGGCTGGGCACAGAGACCCCTGCCAGCGCCACGGGCTGCACACCAGGACCCAGATGGGCACCCTGGGAGCAGAGTCTGGGTTTCCAGAGTTCACAGAGACTCTTTCCAGCCTCCTCTTCCTCCCCCTTCCCGAGCAATCCAGGCCAGAGCCCGCTCCCACCTTGGGGTGTGTTCCCAGCATAGGAAGGACCTGGAGAGAGCCCAGAGGAGGCCCCGGAGCTGCTGCAGGGCTGGAGCCCCTCTGGAGCCAGGCTGGGAGAGCTGGGGGTGCTCCCCTGGAGAGGAGAAGGCTCCAGGGAGAGCTCAGAGCCCCTGGCAGGGCCTGAAGGGGCTCCAGGAGAGCTGCAGAGGGACTGGGGACAAGGGATGGAGGGACAGGACACAGGGAATGGCTTCCAGTGCCAGAGGGCAGCAATGGGTGGGATCTTGGGAATTAGGAATTGTTCCCTGGGAGGGTGGGCAGGGGCTGGGCTGGAATTGCCAGAGCAGCTGTGGCTGCCCCTGGATCCCTGGCAGTGTCCCAGGCCAGGCTGGACAGGGGACAGTGGGAGGTGTCCCTGCCATGGCAGGGGTGGCACTGAATGGGACTTAAATCTCCCCACCCAACCACTCCATGATTCCATCATTCCACAGCTCCACACAAACACGGGATTTTTGCCACCCAACCCTCAGACCCGACGCCTCATTCCCGCTGTTCCCAGCTCCGCCAGAGCCGCTCCCGGCTGCTCCTGCCTGCTCCGATAAGTGCTGAACAATGAAAAGGCGAGGAAAAGAGCAATTCCCGTTTTTTACAGGCAGCCAAGCGCAGCCCCGGCCCTCCCACCTCTCCCTGGCTCAGCCAGTCCCGGCGCTGAGATTCCAGCAGGAATCCGCAGCCGTTTGATCCCCTCGATCTCTCTCGGGGCAAAACCCTTCCCCAAAAAGGCTTTGGGATGTCTGGGGAGCCCCGTCCCGGCTCCTCGGCGCTGGGAAAGCGATCAGGGCGCTTCGGCTCACGTTCCCGGTTCGATTTCCAGTGGAATAGGCAGGACAATGGCGCATTGTGCGCCGGGGAGAGGAAAATGATCTCATGGTGTTTGTGGAAGGAAAGGTTTCAGCTGGAAACGCCTCTGGGCCCACGGAGATTGAGCCCCGGTGGAGCCGGCACCGGGAACGCTCCTCCAGCCGCTTTTCCGGGAGCGTTCCCAGGGGGAACAGCCGGGACTCGGGATGAGCGCCACGGGGTGATCTGGGGACACGGGGACACAGCCCGGGGACCACGAGCCAGCCCCAAACCTCTTCTGCTTTCGGGCACGTGGTGACTCAGGAGGCAGAAATCCCCTGCTCTGGGGCCACCGCGGTGTCACCTCCCCCCATGGGGACACCAGCCCGGATCGCCCCTGAGGGGACGCAGGAAAAGCTGGGATGGCTCCCAAAGGAATCCCCGTGGGAGCTGGGGGTGCCTTCGGAGAGCCAGGGCGCTGTGGCTGTGCCAGGGGACGCTCCCCCGACACCGCAGGAGAGGCGGCTGCAGCAGTAAAAAGCCTCTTAACAACCACAGAAAGCAATCATGGGATATTTCCCATTTGATTCGGCTCCTCAAACGCCACTTCATTTGCTGGCATCGGCTTAATTGTGGTCATTAAGGGGGCGAGGGGAAGGCTGAGCCCCCCAGGAGGGGTCCAGGGGCAGATTTCCCAGAGGGAATATCCTCCAGCCTTACAAATCATTCCCCTTTCCCCAAATCCTTCTTCCCCGACAGTTCCTCTCCCTCCCAGCTGTTGCCTCATTTTTCCCAGACCCTCCTCGTGCTGCAGTTTGGGGGGACCAGGAGCAAAGGGATTGGCACGATTTAGGGGGATTTTCCAGCATGGAAAAGGGAGACTGGAGCAGGTGGAGGGGCCACACCCTGTCCCTGCAGGGCGGGTGGGCAGCAGGGCCCACAGAGCTCAGGAGTGCCCTCTGCTCTCACAGGTTTTGGGGGGTTTTGTGCAACCCCCAACAATCCCACGTGTGGGAATATTCTTCCTGAACTGCTCTGGATGGACCAGCCTGGAAATCCCCACTGGCTCCCCCCCATAAGGTTCTCCCTCCTTGGGGCTGCCCCAAAGGCATCATCCCAGCCCTGAATTCACAAAGCTTTGCACACAAAGCTGGAAAAGGGTTTTTCTCTCATTTTGAGGGATGGCAGGGAGCATCCAGGCCCATCCAGGTCACACATCAATGGGATTCTGGAATCACTGGTGTTGGAAAATGCCCCTCAGGCCGTGGTGTCCAACCATTAACCCAGTGGTGGGTGGTCACTGCTCATCCCCTGACCCCGAGTGCCACATTTTAAAAATATTTTCAGGAATGGGGCTCTGGCACTCCCTGGGCAGCTGTGCCATGGCCTGACAAACTTTCCAATGAAGAAATTTTTCCTCATATCTGACTTAACCTCCCCTGCTACCACCTGAGGCTGTTCCTCTCCTCCTGTCCCTGGGAGCAGAGCCCAACCCCCCCCGGCTGTCCCCTCCTGTCAGGAGCTGTGCTGAGCCAGAAGGGCCCCCCTGAGCCTCCTTTGCTCCAGGCTGAGCCCCTTCCCAGCTCCCCACAAACATTAAACCCCAGGAATGTGAGGGTGATGTGTCCAGGCCGTGTTTAAGTGGCAGGCAAAGAACAGAGCTGTCAGTGGCCTAAAACCAACCCTCACCTGTCTGCCCCTAAAACGGTGCCAGTCCCATTCCCAGAGACCCCCCAGGATCTGTTCTGGTGCTGAGCCACAGCCAATGAACCCCTAAGAATGATTAATTGGGAATATTTTTGAGACTCTCGCAGGCAGATTCGGATCAACACCGGCTCCCCCTCCCCACAGGCGGGACGCAAAACTGGGGAAAATCCCAAGCAGCCTTTCTCCTTCTGCTCGTGGCATCTAATCAGGATTATCCCATCCAGGGAGGTGCTTTTTTGCCCCAGCAGCAGGACCCGGTGTTTGCCAGCTCCTGTGTGTCCAACGGGAAGGAGTTCCTGCCCACCTTCCTCGGCGTTGTCATGGAAATGGAAAGCGAGGTTGATTAAGATGCTGCCAAATCCACGATTTCCAGCTGGAGTCCAGCCTGGAGGGGATGGGAGCAATCCAGGGGTAGGTCTGGGGGAAAGCCTTGGAGGGAGACCCAGCCCCACACGGGGTGGGCTGAGGAGCCTGGACAAGCCCCAGGCTGCGCACGAGCAGCTGGAAAAGGGTTTTTCCAGGAGGAATTACCACCTCCCCCTTCCCAAGCACTGGGAAGCCGAGTGGGATCCACAGGATGGAGTCACCCATCCCAGGAGAAGGGGGAAAAGTTTCCCGGGTAGGAATCCCGGGAAGCAACCCCGCATTTCCATCACAAAACAGCCCCGAGCATCCTCAGCGGCGGGAGCGGGGCTGCGCCCGGGGAGGGCCCCACGGAGGGGCCGAAGCGGGGACACGGCCGAGCCCGCCAGGAGCGGCCAGAAATAGCCCCGATTTCCATATGTAGGACGGGGCGGCCACGCCAGCACAGCCACGACCTACTTTCCCCAGCCCGGCGGGGCCCTGCGCTCGCCCGCGGCTGCGGCGGCTCCCGGAGCCCCCCGCGCCTCCGAGGGGATCCCGGTCACCCCGCGGGGTCACCCCTGTCCCGCTGCTCCTGCCCGGATCCTCCGCGGGCTCGGAGCATCCCTGGGCATTCACCCCGCGGCCGCTCCAGAGCCCTCCAGCTCCTCCACAGAGAGCCCCCGCGCTCCACAGGCGCGCCCTCTGTGCTTTAATTTTAATTTTCTGAACCTTTTTGCGACGCCGAGCAGAGAGCCAGGAGCTTTTCTCGGCGCCTCTGGGATGCTCCTGCCTTTCAGGGCCACACAAACCGATTGGTTTCCGCGTGAACATGGCTTATTAGATTGTGAGAAAAAAAAAAATAAAAGAAAAAGAAAAGAAAAAGGAAGATCCAACCCGAATCCGCCGCTGCTGAGCATCTTCCCTCCCACGGGGGATGGCACCGGGAAGACCCCGAGGGGAGAAATGTCAATATTTATTCCCCAACCTGTTGTTTCCCTCAGCAATATCCAGGCAGGAAGGAGGTTCCTGCTCTTTCTACAGCAGTGAGGATTTTCAGCAGCCCGAGCCTGCTGGTGGAAATGTCCCTTCCTGACATGTTTGGTGTCACTTTTCCTGAGCTGTTCAACACTCCCGGTCGCACTGGGGAATTAAAATTTATTGTTGGAGAGGGAAAATCAAACCCAACTGCGGCAGCTCTGGGATCCAGCCTGGAAGCAGGTGAGGAACAAATAAATTATGAGGAGATTTCGCTGCACCTGAGGCTTGTTTTCCCAGCCAGAGCAGTTTGGGTCGGTGCCAGGCAGCTGGAAACACCACAGGAAGTGACAAAAAGCGGCGGGGGGAAATGTTCTGCCTGGCCAGGGAGGGGAAGGAGGAGGAGAAACCTCGTCATGCTGAGAGGGGTCAGGGCCCAACACAGCAGCATCCCTGGGGAGGGGGAACAGGGACCAGAATCCCAACGGTGGGAATGGCAGATGGACCAGAATCCTTCCACGGCAATGGAACCCACAATCCCATCCAGGCACCAGCACCTCCACATGGGAATGAGTGCTGGGGTCCCCACATGGGAATGGGTCCCAAAATCCCACCAAGGGAACAGGTACCAACATCCCCACATGGAATGGAGCCCACAATCCCATACAGGCACCAGCACCTCCACGTGGGAATGGGCACCAACATCTCCACGTGGGAAGGAGTCCCAGAATCCCCTCAGAGGGNATATCTCCACGTGGGAATGAGTCCCAGAATCCCCTCAGAGGGACGGGCACCACAGGAGTGGCTCCCAGGATCCCCACATGGGAATGGCTCCCAGCGTTCCCACACAGGGCCAGGTACCAGAATTCCCACATGGGAATGGGTCCCAGCACCCCAGGCCAACAGCCCCCAGCCAGGCCTGGCTTCCAGCCTCCCCACCTCAAACCCCACAACCCAACAGAGCAGGAGGAAAATCAGAGCAGGGAGAACTCCATCCCAAGGGAATGTGAGCCCAGGGCACCGGGATTCCCTGGCAGGCAGCAGGAGAAGCTGCTCCTTTCACCCCATCCTCAGCTTATTCCCGCAGGGAGATGTTCCAGGCTCTGTAAAAAGCAGGGAATTTTGTCTCCCTGCAGTGACCATCCCCCACCACACACCAGGTTTTTCCCTAATTCTCCACTCCAAGAGCTGCAGGATCCACCTTGTGCTTGGAAAAGCACTTCCAACCCTGGAGCCAGCAGGAAAAATCTTAAAAATGGGACCATGGGAGCTCTCACAGCCCAGGGGGTGAAGGAAGAACCCAAAGTTCTGATTTCACAATGGGAAGAGATGCCCATGGGTTCTGTGGCTGGGATGATCCCATTGGGAAGGAGCACGATTCCCAAAACCAATTCCTGAGCCTGAAACAACAACTGAGCCCTCATTTGCAAGTCCAGCCCAGTTCACCTTCATTCCCACCAGCTGAGTTTTTCTCTTCCTTGCAAACACTTCCCAACACATCAGCAAGACCAGGAAAATGTGTCCTTCCAGGTCCCTGTCCCATCATCCCCCAGCCCTGCTCTTCCTCCCTGGATTTCCCCTCCAGGAATGTTCTTTCCTCTTTTTCACACCAGCTCTGAGCTGTGCCAGGCAAACCCCAGCTCCCAAAATCTTGGGGCATGCAGAGCCCAAATCTGTGCCCGCTCCTGGGTCCTGGACCTCCTCCTCACTCCAGAACTCACTCTGCTCCTCATTCAAGCTCTAACCTTTGCCAAGGAGAAAAAAATAACGAAAAATCACCAAAGCCCTGATTTTTATTCTGGGAAGTGCAGAACTTGAGCAGGCGAGCGTGACCCTCGTGCCCTGCTGCCCGCTGGAGAAACAGCGAATGCTTCCTCTGGAAGATCCCGGGTCAAACAAAGCAGCAGCAAAATTCCCCTGATCCTCAGGATTTGGCTGATTTCCTTCACTTCCCACCCCATCCTCACCCTGGGTGAGGGGAAGGACCAGTCCCCACAGGACAAACCCCCCTGAGGCACAGGGGAAGCTCACATTTGGTGTTTCCCTAATTAGGAGCGACCAGAGACAGGCAGGAGGCACCGACCCCGCTGCAAAAGCCCGAAAGAAGAAGGAACCCAATTAACTTCTCACTGTCCTTTCAGTTCAGGTCAGAACTGAGCTCGGGATGTGTTTGCAGAGGCACGAGGTCGGCTTTGGGGGGTTCAGAGCTTGTCCCTTCCCCCAGATGGGCTTGGGGAGCCCAACCCCGAGCTGTGACCCCGGCTGAGGACGGGCAGCGCTGGGAAAACGCTGGGATAACACACGAGCCGTGGATGTTGAGTTTGGAATTTTTTTTCTCCTCTCCTCTAATTGCTGCTGCTATTTTAACAGAGCCAGACATTTCCTTGACGATTCACAAGGCCTATAAATGTTTGATGTCCCTTTCCGTCCACACTCAGGCACCAACTTCTGCTGGGGTTTGGGGGAAGAAACGCCCGGACTGGAGCACCGGGCTGGGACAGCGGCTGCAGGGGGAGGATCCAGCCCCGGATCCACATGGCAAGGCTCCATCACACCCCTCTGCTCCTGTCCTCTCCTCCTCCCAGTTCCTAGAAGGAGATCCCACTGCCCAGCCTCCGTGCAATATGGCTTTGTGCTGCAGGAACCTAAATATAGAGCCTAAACCCTCCGGGGGCTTCGCTGCGCTCCGAGGTATTTATAGCTGCAGGCAAACTCCGGCTGGAACTCGGGAGCAGCTGGAATTGAACCGAGGAGGGACCCGGCCCTGCCTGCAGCAGGGATTTTGGGGGCTTTGGGGTGACACCCCCGCCTGGGTCAGCCCCGATCCCGCTGGTCCCTGATCCCCACGGCAGGAACGTGTGGGAATCTCACCCGCAGCGCGGGCTGGGGGCAGATTTGGGGTTTTAAGGCCAAATCCAGAGCAAAGAGGATGAGGCTGAGAGGCCCAAGGACAGCCCAGCTGCTGCTCTGTGGCTCCTCACAAACATCCAGGCACCCACTGCTCCAAAAGCATTTTCTGAGAACGGGGAATTCACCTTCTGGAGCATCCAAAGTGGAGCAGGAGGGATGAAATTGTCCCTTCCCAATCCTCAGGGTCCAGCCCGGCTCCTCTCCCATCCCTGCTCCTCATATCCTGATTTAGCTCAGTCTGCCAGGGAAAACTCTGGCTGCAGGGAGGGAATGGGGAGGGAGAACCAGGGGGAGGCCCTGGGGCAGCAGCCACTTCCCGATCCAGGGATAGATGCAGGGGTGGGAGCTGGCTCTGCATCCCAATCCCACTGCCCTTCCTGCCCTGGAATCCCTGGCAGCATCAGCAGCTGCCTGCCTTGGCCTTGGGAATATTTTCATCCAGGGGTTCTGGCGCTGAGATCACAGATTCAGCCTCGGTTGGAGCTGGCGAGCACAATCGGGAGTGTCAGAGTTGGATCAGAAGGAAAATCAGCAGGAAAATCCCCTCCTTGGGGTTCCTGGGACTCCCTCACCTCAGGGCTGATCCCAGCCAGACCCTCAGCCTCACCCCAGGCTGGTGGAACCAGCAGCCAAAAAGCTCCTTGGAAAAAGAAAATCACAAAACCCTCCCAGAAATAAAGGATTTTTACCAAATCTTGGTCCAAGCCTACTCAGAAGAGCCCATGGGAATGCCTGGCTGAAATCCCTTCCCAGCACAATTCCCGAGAGCTCCAGGAGGAGCTCCCTGAGCAGACAGCCCCACAAAGTCACAGTTCAGCCCCAAACTCCTGTGGTGGCTGGGAGACAGGACCTGGAGCTGCTGCTCCCTGCCTGCTGCCTTCCCTGGAATTCCCATTTCCTCCTGGATCAGGGGCTGGTGTCCCCCTGGACACAGGGATGTCCCTGGGAGGGACAATGTCCATCCCTGCCCACCCAGCCCTGCCACAATCAATGGATTCCTTCTCTCCTCCCTCCTCCTCCTGGCTGGGTGGTGAAGAGCTCTTGCTGTGGAAAATTAAGGGATTCAGGATGCTCCAAATCCAGGATCTGCTCCCATCCCAGCGCCCCACACACAGATCCTGCCAGCATCTTCCCACCTCCACCCCTGGGCATCACCCTGGTGGCTTTAGAGACATCTGGGGGACACCTGGGGACACCCTGCCAGGTCCTGGCCATGCAGAGGGCCCAGCCCTCTGAGATGGAAAAGCAGGGATTAATTAATCCCAATAAAAGGCAGGAGGGCAAAGGGGGAGAGCTGGCTGGGCCACCCCAATTCCAGCACTGGAACACCCCCAAAATCCAGGGGTGCTTGCCCAGCCCTGAGCGCCCAGTGCTGCAGGAAATGTCCCAGGGCCACAGGGCAGTCCTGGGATCCAGGGCACAGCGTGATCCCAGGATCCAGGGCTGCAGGGTGATCCTGGGATCCGCTGCCAGAATATTCCTGGGATCCAGGGCACAGCGTGATCCTGGGATCCACTGCCAGAGGATCCACTGCCAGGGCCACGGGGTGATCCCAGGATCCACGGTCACAGGGTGATCCTGGGATCCGNATCCCAGGATCCAGGGCTGCAGGGTAATCCCAGGATCCACTGCCAGAGTGTTCCTGGGATCCAGGGTCACAGGGTGATTCTGGGATCCACTGCCAGAGGATCCATTGCCAGGGCCACGGGGTGATCCCAGGATCCAGGGTCACAGGGTGATCCCAGGATCCACCGCCAGAGGATCCACTGCCAGAGGATCCACTGCCAGGGTCACAGGGTGATCCTGGGATCCGCTGCCAGAGTGTTCCTGGGATCCAGGGCACAGCATGACCCCGGGATCCACTGCCAGGGTCACAGTGTGATCCCAGGATCCAGGGCTGCAGGGTAATCCCAGGATCCACTGCCAGAGTGTTCCTGGGATCCAGGGTCACAGGGTGATTCTGGGATCCACTGCCAGAGGATCCATTGCCAGGGCCACGGGGTGATCCCAGGATCCAGGGCTGCAGGGTGATCCTGGGATTCACTGCCAGAGTGTTCCTGGGATCCAGGGCCACAGTGTGATTCTGGGATCCACTGCCAAAGGATCCACTGCCAGGGTCACAATGTGATCCCAGGATCCACTGCCAGAGTGTTCCTGGGATCCAGGGTCACAGGGTGATCCTGGGATCCGCTGCCAGAATGTTCCTGGGATCCACGGCACAGCATGATCCCAGGATCCACGGCACAGTGTGACCCCGGGATCCACTGCCAGAGGATCCACTGCCAGGGTCACAAGGTGATCCCAGGATCCAGGGGATCCCATCCCAGCTCCCACCTAAACCAGTTCACTGCAGGTAAATGAGGAGAAACGGCTCCTCCCAGCTCCGGGGAGGACAAACTCAAGGAATTCCGCGGCTCTGGGATTTTGGAACCCGGGTGTCCCAGCGGGACAGAGGAGTCTGGGAGAGATGAAGAGGCTCCTTGGCCAATAAACCCTGCCCAGGATTCCATTTCATCCCAGTTCCCTGCCCTGGGGTCCCCAATGGCTGCCCAGGCCCCCAATAACCCCATCAGCACTGCCCCTAATTAACACAGGGGCAATTAACACCGGGTCCCCCAGGTTGGCCCGGGGTGTTTGCAATGATCCTGACAGAGGCAGCACAGAGGGCACTGACCTGCAGCCACTTGGGGCTAATTAGAGCTTAATTAGTGCTCATCAGAGCCCACACACAGCCCCGGCTGGGCGAGAAACTGGAATTATTAAATCCTGGATTATTTCTGGAGAAGGAGGAGGTGGTGACAAAGGCAGAAGTGACACTAAAGCCCAAAATCACACCCAAAAATCACCCCAAAATCCCAGGGCCTGGCACTAAAGGGAGCCTCGCCCTCAGAGCTGCCTCCAGGGGGTCCCAGCTGCCCAAAATCCCCCCAATTCAATCCACAGATCCCCGGCAGCTCCAGGATTTTCCACTGGGCCAGAGCCAGAGCTTTGGAGCAGTCCAGGCTCCCCCCAGTGCTGTCCCAGCTCCAAACCCTGATCCTGGCTGCAGGAAATTCCCACATCTCCCTCACCTGGCACTGGAGCCCGAGGGAGAGGGGAAAGGAAAGTCTGCATGATGTCATTCCCCAAAAAACCTGCAAAGTGTGGGGAAAAAAAATTGCATTATCCCAGTTTTTACTGCTTGATTTTCACTGGGTGCATGGAGAAGTTCCCCAGGGACCCAGCAGCCATTCCCAGCACCTGGAAAAGTTGTGAGGAGCCCAAATTTGCCTTAAAAAAAACCTGGGAATGGTAGATTAACATCAACTCTGGGGAAGTAAAGCTCCCTGTGTGCTCCCAGACCTGCTGCCCCTGCAGGGAAAACTGCTCAGAGTGGGACACAAACACAGCAATTTTCTGTTCCCTTCCAGCTTAACTTGCAAAAATGAGAAATAAATAAGATTATTTTCCTCTTTTAAATGCCCGCTCTGGCCCCGAACTCCCACTCCCTTGCCCCAAAACACAGCCCTGCGTTGGATTTTTGACATTTGCTGCCTGAGCATCCCTCCCAACCCCCCAAACCCTCAGCCAGGCCCCTCCTTCCCTCAGCAGCTCCTGAAACGGCTCCATTCCCCTCCTCCTCCTCCAGAAAATTGCATTTTTTGGCAAACAAACTGTTTTGCCAACAAGTTGTGCTCCATGCTGCCTGGGAGATGAGGCTTTTCCCGGCTTTTCCCAGTTTTCCCCTGGCTCCAGCCCCCTCCTCCCCACTCCAGGTCCCACTTCAGGGCTGCAGCCAGGGGGGATTTGTGCCCAGGCTCCCCCACATTGAGGTTTCCCCCATTTTTTCCTAAAATAATCCCTGTTTCTCCACCAGCCGGGGCAGAGGCAGCAGCCCCGAGGTTGCTGCTGTTATTTTTATCTCCAAAGAAAGAGTTTGAGCCGTGGCCAAGCTGTGCTGAGGGAGGGAGAGGCTTTTGTCGTGGCCACAGAGTTGTAAACACACCCGGCCTCGTGGGCAGGGCAGAGGGAATGTCCCAGCCCAGCCCATCCCATCGATCCCAGCCCATCCCAGCCTGGAGGGAGCTGGGATCACCTGCTCTGGGATGCTGAAGTGGAGAAGGAGGTTTGGGTCCCCTCCAGGCAGAGCCACCCTTGGGTTCATTCCTGGCTCGACCAGCCCAGAATTAACTTTTTTTTTTTGAGTCAATTTTAACAAAAATCCTTGGAAAAACCAGCTCAAAAAAACGCTTTCACTTTCCTGCAGCCACAAGGATCATCCCACAGGATGTCTGGTCCATCCCCTTCCTTTCTGACCACAGAAGGCCCCAAAACAGAGTTTGGGGAGCAGGTGCTGCATCCCAGGAGTCTCCTCTGCCTTGGATGTGGCCACGTCCTTCCCTCCCTGCTGGAATTCCAGCAGTTCCATCCCAGGGCTGCTCCGGAGCTCACCGAGAAGCTGGGGAGCTCTGTACGAGGAGCTTGGCTTAAATGTCAAATTAATTAAGGGGAGAGAGGGAGGAGGGGCCACAAAAAACTCCCTGTTCCACCTCGGCTGGTCCCAGACCCAGGCCGGGACCCGGGAAGGAGCCCTGGACACTGCTCAGGGTAAATAATTCCCCAGGGCATGGAGGGAACAGAGAACGGCACAAAGCAAGGGGGCAAAACTGGGAATGGCACAAACTATGGGTGGGAGAGCTGGAATGGCACAAAACACGGGTGGGAACGCTGGGCTTGGCC
>VZTB01018285.1:0-12401 GCA_013397245.1 Thryothorus ludovicianus
TTTTTTTTTTTCTCTGTGTATCTTAATGCCCTGTCAGCAATTTTTATGTGCAATGCATTCTGGTCTTTTATCTTAGTATATACATTTTTCCCAAGCTTTCATACACTGAGTTAGTAAAATGGAGGAATTTCTAGCCAAAGGAAAATGTAAAGTCTCTGCACTTTTGCATTATTGATCATACGATTATTTCTGCTGCACTTATTTGTTCATAGAACTCAGATTTGTATCAAATTAAGAAATGCATTATAACCATTGCAAAAGGTCATACAACTAATGTCTCCAGCCTAAATTATTCTAAGTCTAAATTATCCTAAATATTATTCTGAGTACTATTTAAGTCTGAACTCAAAATACTGAGATATACTGTGTATGTCTCTCTTAAAAATTAATAATTTCTGTAATAGGTTACTTGGAGTTTTCTGCTTGTTGTTTATGAAATATATAATTTGCACAAAATGTGCTATCAACATACAGAATTAAGAAATGCCATAGCCCATATAAAGAAGTGTCTCTATACAACTATTTTTAAAACAAATCTTTCTCCTTCTGTTAGCCATTTTAAAATTTTCACTGGTTGTCACTTTATTTTATTTTGTCTTGCATTTTTTTGCCTTATCTAGGTTTCCCTTGATAATAAAAAATTCTCTTCATATATTTTGGCCTTTTTTGTCTAAGTATTTCACTTTTTTTTTCTGAATTCAGACCCAACTAGTATATTGTCCTAGAAGTAGGACAATACTGAAACCAAAATATTTTTTCATTACTTAGAAACCCTTTAAATGGGACTGGTTTTGTATCTAAACTACTAAATTTCCACATCTTTATATCCGACTATTATGTTGAAGTTTTGTGATTATCATTATGGATATTTCTTTCAATTTTATTGCTGTACATTTTACTGTCCTTTTGTGACTAAAAAAACTAACTGTCATGACTTCTAGGAAAAAATTTCCTTCAGGTTCCTGATTCCTATTGTATCAATATTTCTTCCTTGACACTTGTTTACGTGTAATTCCCGACATGTATATCAGGGTTTAACATGGAAAAAATTTCAGTAAAATAAATAGCAAATTAAATTAATATGTTTAATATACCAATATATTCTAAGGTTTCTTGGAGGAGACAATCATCAATTCCTGCTCAGCTTTCATCATTTCTACCCCACATAAAGACCAAATGTTTTAGTTAGACTGAAGTATTTCAGTCCTATGAAAATTAAATTTTCTAATGTAAGGGAAGAATAGAAGGATTTGAATCAGAAAATTGCTAAGCTCATCTAGAATTTGTCCTCAGAACTACTGCCAGTAGAACTGGAGGGTTTTCACAGAAAGTCATTTTCATGTTAAACCTTGTGAGAAAGACCAATTTTGAGAAAGACTTGCTGTCAATCTGTTCTCTCATCCACTCTCAGCAAACTTGTAAATATGCTGTAAGAGTTCTTTGCCATTTTAGCAAAATTCTAATACCAAAATACCTTTTTGACTTGGAAACAAAATTTTGTTTCAAGACTAGGTAATTCTAACAGCACCCAACACTCAGTACGTCTTCTCATGGCTTTGCTGTAGACAAAGAAAAGTACACAAAGGGATATTCTCTTAAATAGAGGCACCTCTCCTTTCCTCAAAATTTGTTTAACATCTTGAATACAAATACATATGATGGAACTTGGGATGGGGACACTGATGCAATCTCTTTCTGTACCTACCAGCAGTAGAAAGTTTAAAAGTTCATTATATAATGTACTCACTGAATTGCAAGAAGGAGGCAATGATGTGGGCTTGCAGATAAATAGCTCCTAAACCTCTCAGGATGAAACTGAGTCTGGAACTAGAGCAGAGGACAGAACTATTCCATTTTTGTAACCCTAAATGGAGGGAATATGTTTTTGTTCCCTGATGTCTTGCCCCCCTCCTAAATGGAGTAGGACATCCTGCATAACTGTGAATATATCTTATACTTTTTTCTTGTCTTGTTTATGCAAGGTTAAAAATATTGAAGAAAAGTATGGAAGATAAATCAAATGGCAATGTTTGTGGTCTGATATGCATATCTTATTGAAGTAGTAATATTCACATATTAGTGATATTCCCTATTATGATGAAAGGCTATGTCTTGGCTTACACAAAATATTGTGTGATAAATAGGTTTAATGCATAAATGTCTGTTGGGAACATGCAACAGCAAAATGGGGACTGATGTTTGGCTCTCTTTGGAGCTCATCAGCACAGTTCAACTGCTTTAGTTGTCAGATCGGTTCAGACCTCAGTCCCGACACAGAGAAGCTCAGTATTTTGATACTAACTAGTACTAAGTGAAAAATGTGTAGCAGCCAATACACTCAAGAAAATTCAGCCTTCTGCTCAGAGAATATTTCTGATAAGATCATACTTTTGCTCACTGAACAAATTTGTTCAATTCACTTTGGAAACACGCTAGTATGTGAATTAATTAAATGTGCAGAATTTAAAATGTTTGCTTTTTTGGGGGGAAAGGGGTCAAAACAGAGGAAGTGGGTGGTGAGGTCATAATTGCCGAAATGCAAGCATTTTATACATGTAGGGGATAGGTCTGCTGTACATGCAGTCATGTAAACATTTCAAGTTTGTTATACATGGTGCTGTGGAGGAAAGAGCTTCTTACACGGCGTGAGGTGAGAGGGAAAGAATACACCCTGATTTTGCTGTTTTTCTTCAATGTATCAAGGAAAAGCCTTCCTCCAGAGGTTCTGGCACACAGCTTCGACTTTCTGAATTGGAATCCTCATGGTCCCCTTTCTCATATGTCTCATTCTGCCTTTAGGAAATTTGTGGGTTTAGATGAGGTTATGCAAAAATTCTCAGTTGTCATTGACATTTTAAAATTTTTATTTCCTAGAAATTGGAAAGATATTGAGTCATCAGGTTCATTCTCTTGCAAGTGAAAGATTGCTCCCTACAGTTAGATTTCTTAAATTATTAATTGCTGGTAATTTATCTGATTAATTAGAACTTTTTACTTAAAATAAATTATTCAGATATTGTCATTATCTGACCAGCATTGCAGGTGGCTATATAATATTCTGAAAATAGTGTGTAGACTACTCTGAAGTACTACCTAAATGTCCCAGGAAGGTAAATATTTACTGTGCTAGGTTTTGTAAAAACACATACAGGAAAACATAGTGCTTAACATGGTATCTTTACAGTCTAATTAAAGACAAGTGATTAAACCACACAGTAGGAAAGAAGAAAAGACAGTGATAGCAGTGTAATTTGTGAAACTTCAGAGTATGACTGCATGTGTGCTCTACTTATTCTGATTTATGGTGTTTTAAACATGGATTTCCTTTCCTATCACATTTATGTAAACACTACTGTCTCTCTTGCAAGGCCTTTCTGACTTTCTAAAGGTATCAAGTCATAGGTTTTCAGATGGAGAATTTGATTATCAAATTTTACATATCTTTAAAAAAAAATTCGTCTTTTTCCTTGAGAATTCATTGAGCCAGGTATTTCTACTTGGTAAAATAGTGTGTTTTTAGGAAACAAGTCATCTACTTTTGACCAGGAGATAACAAAGTCATGGTTCAAAATCCTTTAAAACCAATTACTTCTCTTGTATCAAATCATAGGCTTTCATTCTGTAAAAATTATGAGGAAACATATTTTTAAGCCAAACTTAACATTAATGAAAAACATTTCCTTCTGGGAGGATGTTGTGTGGAGCTTTGTAAACCCTTCAGTAACAGAAGTTATTTTGACTTTAAGTTACGGTTTAAATCAAATGGTGGGGTGTGTGCTTTTGGATGAACTCTCAAGACTTTTTGAAGCTCCTCTGCACCACTTTTACCACAAATCATTAGCTTCCCACTCCTGATGTCAGAGTACTGTAACAGCTCTCTAGTGCCTACCTCCACCTAACCTTAAAATAGATCATGCCTTCTGGCAAGGGACAGGAGCAAGAGTTTTACTAAAAGACTGTATTTAAGCACAATGGGTGAAGACCTGCTACAGTGTCACTGCTGAAGGGGAGGTGAGAATGTCACTAACATATTGAAGATCAGGGACAGAGAGTTTGATATAAATAGCCTTTGTGTTTTTGTGGAAGGGGAGGGATATGCAGTTTTCATATAAAATTCCCGTTCTTTACCCTTATCTTTATTATTGACTTCCACTTCAAAGTACATATGCAAAAGAAAGAGGCAGAACAGCTGAGTTGTTCAGCTGAAAGCAAAAATAGAAAAATGTGAAACATATATTCATATTTGACAGTAGTGTTAATGGAAACCATGGGGAGAAAAAAGACCTTTTCTCTAGCAATAATAATATTTTGCTCTTGTTATGATGTTAACAGTGTCATCCAAAAAATCCCCAAACATTTGGTGTACACTGCCATGGCTTTCTTCAGAGGCGAACAGAGAAATTACACTGTTTTACTGTATCTCTTAAAGGACTTTTTAATTGTGTGAGTCAGTAACATATCAGGAAGGAAAGAGAGAATACCTAAATATGAAATGAGAATGTACAAAATCTTACATATTCTATATTTAGAAAGCACATTGGCAAAGAAAAAAGAGCTGTAGCATCTACATTCCTACATCACAAAAACTACCCTGAGACCCCCAAAATTCAGAAAGAGCAGAAGCACACCCTGATGATGCCTGCTATATAAAAGGACAATTGGCAGTTTTGAAAGATGAGGCAAAACATGTAAACAGTAAATCTAGATATGATTATTGTCTGTGAACTGAACACCATTATTTTGGGTGAGTATAGAGATAAATCAGTAGTTCAATTGTTTTTTTAAGGTAATATTTCCAGGATTTTGTTGTGTCTTAGTTATATTAGCATAAATAAACTGTCTGCTACTATTTGTTCTACTTCACGTCTTTCTCTTTCTTTTTCGTAATTCTACAAACAAGATCTCTTACCCTTAGTAATCCCAGCTTTTACTTTTGCCCTCCTCTTTGAGGGTTTTAAGATTTGTACATCAGCTCTCCATGACAGAATCTAGGAAACAAAATTGATATTCCTGTTTCTTACATTATTTGTTTCATTCGAGAGATCTAACAGAATTTTAGCTTCTAAGTAACTTACTAAAGTGAAGGAGTACTCTAAGAGAGAGAAGGTCTAGAAAAATTGCTGAGAAGGCTTCAGAGAAGGCCTTCCAGGCAGATGTTGATGTTCTCAATGGAGAAAAAACAGCAGACAAAGCAGTCTGATAATAGTGCCCAATGTTTATAAAGAGGTGAAGCATTTTTGGACTAACATAAGCTTTTTGAATGCCAGGATGCCTCTGCCTAACTCTGCTAAGCCTAGCTAAAAATAGATTGTGAAAGAAGATAAAACAATATGTAGATTGTCATATGTTTTTGTTCTCTGTTTCTTTATGGGCTTAATGTCAAAAAATAATTACGGCTGAAGCCCTTGTAGTAAAAACTGCTTCAGTCTGGTAAATCTCCAAGATCACACAGCAAGAATAGATAAACAGTATAATTTTATATACTATCAGATTTACTTAGATACATATACACACAGTGTATGAGTTTTTGAATTAGGAGGAACAGATGTAGCCACTTGCTCTCCCAGTATGATTTTATCAGGGCCTACACTGTTAAATCAGATCATCAACTCTGCCACACTATGTGATTGCAACATTTACACTCTGTAGCAAGGATAGTACTGTGTTGTAATTAATATTTCTCCAATATTCTCCTTTTTCGATACACCAATATTATTTTACTTGTGAAAAACAGATTAAGATTTTCTTAAGTGTCAGGGGAATTGCACACTGGAAGTCAAAATTATCTGGGCACATAAGTAGCAGTAGTTGCTTTAGAAAAGTGTAGCCTAAATTTCTTTGCTTATGTCAAATGCTAAATTTACCCCCATTGAGAACTAGGTTGATGGGAAGTTGTCTGTTTAAATGAAACAGCATATTTTTTAATTAGTCAAGCATAAACACGTCCTAATTTCATGTATACATTTTGGCTTTCACAAGAATTCTACAGAATTAAGTTTTTGCTTCTTAAAATACATCTTAAAATACAATCTTTGGCTTAAACTATGCAAACTATTAGAACAATTAGTTGAGAAATAAGATTTTAAAAATTAAACAAGTTCATTTTTTAGAGTAAAGGCTCTGATTATAATAACAGCAATATTCTTCTGGCTCAATAACAAAAGGAAAAGGAAATCCTTCAACAGTGGCAGGACAAAGACCTTGCAGTAATCCAATAACTTTCAGTCCTATATACTTTATTTCCATAATTTTTACTATGTCTTGGAAGTATTTTCTCTAACAAAAGCATTTCTGATTATTTTCTTTGAAGATACTTCCTTTTCATCCTGAAGGAGCTTCATGTGAACAAGGCTTTGGATAAGAGATGGGGAGATTACAGGGCACTTAGGGATCCTTTGTCTGTACTCTGCAGAAGTTTCTTTCTCATCAGGTCTGCCTGCCTGGGCAGTGGGCTGCAGACAGGCTTTCCCCCATGGGTGACAAGGACTGCTAAGGGGTGATGTGTACTCTCCTCTTGCCATAAGCAGAGTCAGAGTGCAGCCAGGGATCACAGGTGTGGAAAACACTACAAAACCACCTTCACCATCAGTGCAGGCTGCCCAGGGACACCTCCCATTCAGTCAGTTGTGGTGTGGTCTCCTTTACTTTAGAAGCCCAGTGTACTTAGGTGTCAGAAGCTGCAGAAATTGAATACCTACCCACCCACCCACCTGGGAAAAAAAATCCCAAAAAACAGACTAATAGGAGCATCTATAAAGGAAAAGAGGACATACAGGTGCTTCTATGATAAATAACCAGTTTGACCATAAGGACTTGGCCCATACATGAATTATGCATTCATAGATTATAGGTCACATAAGAAAACATGAGACTTTGCAAGAAATTGCTCACTGATTGCTCATTAGATCCTCCTTTCACTGTTCATGTTTTTTCCTATGGCGCTAATACTTTCAGTGCTAGGAACTTATATATAGTTCTTATGAAATGACAGTATTGGAACCCCATTGAATATGATTGGTTCAGAACATATCTGGGCAGCTTGCAAATACCCTTTCAATTCGCATTAGTATATTTCCAGTATGAATTTCCTTTTAATTTTAAAAAAAGGACTTTTTAAAAGAACAAAAAGAAAGTTCGATGTTTCCTAAAGCAACATTCAAGGCAATTAAATGAAACCTTTTTAACAGCATGATATTTTTCATTTTCACTATCACCTCCTTAGCCTTAAGTAAAAACCAAAAGAGACCTTTGAAAAATGATGATTTTTTATATTTAATAAGTGATCTTTTCATGTTTCTGCTGTTGTATGCTTTTGAGCTATCTAACAACTATGGATATATAGCCGGCAGAAGGGCAAACTTGTCTCATATCCTGTGAAGAGGTGACTACCTGAAGTGTGGGTTTGAAAGAAAGTATAAGAATTCTCTGAAAGGTTTTACTACAGAGAATACAGGGCTGAGACCTTCATCTAACCCTGGATGCACATTATTCTTAATAATGCATATCCGCACATTTTTTGCAGACTCTAAGTAGTGAGCTTACTGAAATTGACAGTATTTTACAGGAATAGAAAAAAAAAATCATATTTCCTGTATCATACACTGTTCTTTAATTTGTGACATATCACTTTTATCTCTTCTTCCTTTAACACCAGATTTGGTTTAATTAAATTTATGTCAAATGAACACATGAAATGAAAGGAAAATCAGAAAGCCTGCAGTTGCCCATTAGTGAGTCAGTGACTGCACAGTGAAAGGCTTTTGAAGCCTGGCTTACTGCCAGAACAAGCTTGCAATGATGCTCAGAGACACCCATGATGCTTTGAAGGAAAGAACTTAGCTGACCTGAACCTGTTCTGTGGAATCAGTCCAAATCCTCATGGGCTAGATGTAAAATCTATAATAAGTCTTCTGTCTTCAACCATTTACCTGTCAAGTGAAAAGAGGGTGTGAAACTACAATATGTGCACATAATTAATTAGAATAAATCATTCTTTGTTTAGTCCATGCTATAAAAAGTCACCACATTCAAATAATTTTTTAACCCAATAAAAATTTCTTTTTTTTTTCTAAAGTGGATCTACAAGTCTTTAAAATATGAAATATCACTGCCTTACTTTCCATGCAGTGGAAGTAATGTGTGTTGATCATGAGTGTGTCTGTCAGAACTTGGTCCTCTGGGATCCTGAATCTTTGCCAGATTTGAACCATGGATCACGTGACGTGAAGCAGCACACAACTAATGTACTTCGTGGGTCTGGGTTGAACACAGCCAGCACATTTCAGGTGGGACACCAATGGCTCGGCTGCCACCAGAGAACAACTGGCTGGCACAGGCTGAAGAGACTGCTAGGAATGTGCAGACTCCTAGGTCTGTGTCTTAAAAGAAGTCTATCTTTAGGAAGAAAATGTTGTGAAGCATTGTAAGCTACAACTCTAATTATTCTGTATGAATTTGAGGTATAGTCCACAATGAAAATGGTTTGCATGGTCAGCTTAATCCACTACAAAATGTACAGGGAGAAGCAAGCTAATTTCAGAATAAAAGTGCCTGTACCAACAGCTGGCTTGAATACCTACTGAGAATTACATATTTTATATTCCCTTTCCAAGTTCTTTCTCTTATAAACAAGGTCATATAAACAGGTTATGTGAGTTTAGACTATCTATCTAAATATAATTGTCTTTATGCTAGGCAACTTTCAGATATCTATCATACACAATTTATATAATAGAATATAATGTTAAGTGGTAATTTGATAGAGTTAGTTGCCAGCAAGTAGTGAGACAAAGAATTCTCACAATAATTATTTTTTTTCTGGCAGCCGGCATCCAGTTTAGCAGCTAAATCTTGATCCATATCTCACAGTTGTAAGACAATAAATTAACTCCTGGAGTTTCAACACCTTGAAATATCAATATTTGGTCAAATTATTTCAATCCAAATTTTAGATTACTATAGCAGAATAAGGTAATATGTATTTATCTTCAATTATTTTAAAGTTAGCTTTTTTCTTTTGTAATTCTCCTGACTGAAGGTTATAAAAGCGTCCTTCATATTGGGAAATCTAAATACCAATTTAGCAGTCACTAGAAAGTATAGCTACTCACATTACAGTGATTTCAAAACTCTTCAGAATTGTGATTTTTTTGCACTTACTTTACTTCTCAGAATCTTGTGAGTTGCAGTAAGGTCAGAGACCATTATTTTAGTCAGTCTGACTCAGTGAGACACCTTGAAATGATGTAGAGCTGGTGATTTCCAAACCAGTGTCTGCATTCTGACAGGTTTATGAATTAGTGTTAAAACTGGAATAAGATAAAATCAAATAAACACATACATTTCAACTGAAAATTTGATTACTTTTTGGAAACAGCAAATTTAGAATACTTACACGTGCTGGTAAAATAAAAAAATAATTATTTGCATTCTAGAAATTAAGTAGGTTGCACCAATATCAGATTCTTTCATCTTGGAGGACCAAATATGTCATTTTTATGTGACAGCCTCAATTCAAATAATGGAGATTTTTTAGTTTTCCTGTTGACTGAGTTCTTGTAGCACTATATCTGTTACCTGACATGGTTTGAGTACCCCTCTCTGTTTTACTCTTTTGAGCCCTAAATATATAATACTTAAGGTACTTTTACTATATTTCCTTAACCTCTGACCATTCATACATGTTTGGTTTTGGGGGATTATAAAGTTTAAAGAATCTTCACTCCTTACTTGTGACTATAATATTTTCAATGTTTCTTGCTATGAACATTCTATTTTGCTAAATATGATTTTATGTATAAAGATAAGATATTTTCAATATTATTCTCCATAAAGTAAAATGACTGGGGAAAAAACCTTAACACAAGAATCTAAAGGTGCTAATAATTGCAACTGTGAGCTTATGATTTACATGATAGAACAGCTGTAACACAAGGTTTCATAAAACTCATATAAGAACTTCTTGTCATTTATATTTAGCTTGATCCTAAAATCTTTGTCACTAATCAGCATTCTAACAAATAGGATTTAAAGAATAGATACAATGCATTCAGTTTCCTCAGGTTTCAAGAACAAGATAAGTTCAAAGGAAAAATCCCAAAATATTGATGGGGTAAGAAGTTTGATGTCACCAGAAAAAATGGGATTTATTGTTTTTATATTAATGAGAACCTTCACTCTTTACAAGTACAGCTGCTGCTTGTACTGTGAAAAACCTTGTCATAGTAATCCTTAAAAAAAGCATTTATAAAAATGGAATGTTTCACCAGAGAGAAGTTCTGGTGTGAATCAACTGTGGTTTATATCATAAGTGCTTGACATCAAGAGTGCGATAAAAATAATTTTGTCATGCGAAGTGTCAGTTTACGTTTTACATATGCAACTTCTAATTTTGCTGCACAGATTTACATAACCACTTCAAAAGTAGTTTATTTCCTGTAGGAGTGGTCCAAACCTCAAAAAACAATACGTAAGACAAATTGCAGCAGAAGATAGAAAAAGGCAGCAAAAATATCAGGCTTTAACACTGGCAAGAGATGCTTTCCATACCACTGACTAGACTACCCATCAGGTAAAAAGTGTGGCCAGACTAATTTGGGTTAATTCATAGAAATGTTTGAAGGTTCTTGTTTGAAGGGACTCTAGAATTATTTTTTTCCTTACCAGATGTAAAATACGAACCTTTTTTTTCACCTTTTAGCCACTTTTCTCTTCTAGTCTAGTGGGTTAATGATAATATTGTCAGTAAAATAGACTGTTTATTAGTTTTGTTTCAAATATTAACAAATTAGGACAGCACTTGAGTAAAAATAAAAAAAATTATCTACACGATTAGGACAAAGGATGGAACTAATCCAGTGATTCTTTGCAGATATTTTCAGTAATATTGTAGTTTTCAGTTAGAAACTACCAATTAATTTTTATTCTGGCTTCTCTCTCACTCATGCATTTTAGTTTTTAAATGGAAATATCCCCTAGGAAAGTTCTAATGTCTTTATGTATTTCTTTATGTTTAACACTATCACCTCCACAATATGGATGACATTCCCAAGCTTGCTTACTAATTGCCTTCAGAACCATCCTCCTTCCTTTTGGAAAAAATTTAAAAATAAATAGTTCGATAAACAAACATAGGGAAATTCTAGGAATATAATTTCTGTGAAAAAGCCATACTCGTAAAAAATAATATATAAACTTCTGTATCAAGAGCAGCCAAACCAGAGCACATCCTCACCTGTCAGATGAAGGAAAAAAGACTGTCTTATTTAAAATCCACCTCTTACATGAATGTCATGGATATTCAGGGCTGACTGACACCACGACTTGAGGAATTATTAAAATCTCATATTTTTTCATTATATATCTACAGCTTTATTTTTTGCCTAGTAAATTACTTCTCTACCAAATAATATTATAACAAATTTAGCAAACTGATAAATGTATGCAGAACATTCTGGGTTAAATTTACTCAGTTTTGCTTTCTTTCGTTCCTTTTCTTTTTTTCTTAAATAATGTTTTCATAGCATAACTTGTGACATTGGGGCAGCTACTTTTTAACAGTCTGGTTAAATTGGAATGTTTTAATGAAAATATTGATTAGAAAGCTATCTAATTTTATCCAATGCATCCTTGCAAGTCAGGATATTTTACTGAAATTAAGATCAATTCATGTCTCAAACTCTTTTAGACCTATAAATTAATTTTAAGACCTACAACCTGTTTTAAAGGAAGAAATTTAATCTTTGCTAATCAACACAGGTGACTTAAAAAAATACATTCATTGTTTAACATCCTGAATTAGAGAAGGAACCATTGTTGCAAAAGACTGAGCATATATTTTTGATTACTAGGGAGAAATTTCTCATAAAATCTTCCACTAAAGGCTAGTTAAGTGAATTAAAGTTCTTTATCGCATTTGGTTTTTTGGGTTTTTTGTTGTTTTCGAAGATGCCATTTAATATATGAAGATTCATGAATTAGAATGAGGAAAGCCACCAATTTTGCTGAAATTAAACTCTCTCCTGCATAATATAATTTCTACGGCTTCCTACAGGAATTAAACAATGACATCACCTAACACTGGCATTCAAATGCTTTCAGATACATTTTACGGATCAAGGAGCATCTCTGATTCTGAATCTTGTCTTCATACATTCCCCACTTCCATTAAACATTCTTTGTGATGGAATTACAAACTGAAATAAACATTATCTTCTTCAACAAATAATATTTTAAAGCTTCTAGTCAATTTATGGCTTAGAGAAGAAGTTCTGTAACTATGTTTATACACTTCACAGTGTTCCTGAAACAGCTGCTGCCTCAGTTTATAGTAACATGATGAAGGAAGCATCTTTTAGAACGTGTTGTTCTTTAACAGAGTTTTGCAACAGAAGTACCTTACA
>VZTB01018304.1:22152-32609 GCA_013397245.1 Thryothorus ludovicianus
TCCAGTGTTTTTAATTCCTATGGCAGCTGACTGGCTTTACACCTCCGAAATGATTGATATCAAAGTCCTTTTTTTCTGTGCTATTGTGCTGTAAGGCCTTGAAACAAACTGAAGGAATTGAGGAGCTTTGACTTGCCTCTTGTCCCTCACTTTGCTGAGCTCAAGGTTTTATTTTCTGATTACAGATTTTCATTTATTTTCCAGTGAAGAAAAGGAAGAAAATCTTTCTGAAGTAGTTCAGAAGGACTAGGGGGAGGATGAGGAGAGGGGCCCTGGGAATTGTTTCAAAGCATATAAACACTCAATTTAACAATTTGCATATTCATTAAATTTTAGGCTCCTCATTTCTCTGCAGGAGGTACCAGATAGACAAATTTTGAGGAAAAGAGGGAGGATTCTACAGGGATCTCATGATACAGAACAGGAGGGATGGCATTTGCAACAACTGTATAGCCAAACACAGGGTAATATTGAAGCTACCCAAAAAAAAAAGCAAAACGTTATAAAGTAAAATAACATTATTTTGAGGTTTTGTTGCAGTCTGTTTGTTTGTTAGTTTTTTTTAATGGAAAAATAACTTTCTTGGAGTGTATAAAAGTTAATGGTTTTCACAGAAAATTTTGCTTTGTGGAAAGAGTGCTTGTTATTAAAAATATCTGCCTCCCTCTCAAGGAGCACTAATGCTCAGCTCTGGAGATAGCACGAGCTGTATGGACAGGGATAGAACTGAACGATGATCACACATTTGCAAATTGCAGAAGGGGAAAAGCTTTGCCATATTAAAGGCATGAGATGTTTTCTGCCCCTTTCTCAAAATTATTCAGATGCATGGTGGACTTGGAAAGTGAACAATTAGGGAGTTACACAAACTAATAAATATTCAGGAAGCTTCAATTTCTAGCTAAACTTTAAACATATAAAAATAATATTCTGGTTTACAATTGACAGTAATGTCTACTACACTTACATTTTGCATTCAGTTGACTTTTCACTCAAATTACATTTAGGAAGAAATTTAAAAAAAACCTAAACTGAAGTTTCATCTGACCAAAAATTCACAGGCAATTAATTTTTAAGCATCATATCTATATTTCATTTGTTAAAATTTCTTTCTGCACAGAAGAATAACTGCGACTACTGAAAAACGATAAAGGAGATTGGTTTTTCTTCATATGAAAAAGAAGTAATATCACTTTTTAAAAACAATCTTTCAGCAAAATATACTTTTTAAGAATAAAGGAATATAGTTTGAAAAATACTGTAAAAAGATCCCAGAATTAAATAACTTCCATTTAAAGATACTATTTTGAAATCAAATGTTGCACATTTTAAGAGCAGCTACTTTGCTAAAACACTTTATAAGCTCTTTCAATTAAACTCTATTCTATAATGCAATGTTATTAAAATGGTACATACAAGTTACATTATTCCCCCAGAAAGAATGTGTCATTTCATATGGCACATATCCCCCTTTGTATGGTATCTTTCTTTCTCTTTTAAAAAATAGTGGATTAATTTGCTTTTTCACTCAATCATTTGAAAAATTAGCTGCTAGATTGTTTACAATCTTTTATCTCAACCCAGTATTCAATAGTGCCAACTCCCTAGCTGAGTGTGCAGTTAAATGTCTGAATATCACACGATATAGCTCCAGTTTGCTAAATGAATACTCTAATATGTATAAGTAAAAATAAAGTCTAGAAAAAAAAAAATAAATCCCTGAGGCTTCTTCCAGGAGGAATCTGAATAATATTAGACAATCATAGACACCCGTCTATACTTTTCTCCATTCGCAGGAAATTCCAATCTAACATCCTAAGTGGGTTCTATGTTAAAATAATAATAAAATACATTAAATTGCAGATTAATAGGAAAGGAATGAGAATTGTATAGCTTATATTTATTAATGGCTCTTTAACAAATTTTCAATTTATCTTGTCACATTTATTCTGAGAACCTGGTATTTTTCTCGTCTTTATCTCCTTAACATGTTGTCAGCTACAAGCATTACTCCTGACACACAGTGGTGCAAATGAGGTAAAAATGGTATTCCAGCTCAAAAAAGATAGGCAGCCCACATTTCCAGCCCTGCCAGTGTTTGACTGTGGGAATCTGGGCAGGGCATGTAGCCATTGCAGGATATTGTCTGATACTGCAAACCATGCTATTTAATGAGCCTGTCGTCTGTCAGCCTCACAGCCCACACCAACTGTTCGTGTGCCTTGACTCTCAGCTAAAGAACCACTCAGGAATAGTCTGGGTCTGCTGCTCTCTATTAGCTGTGCTGATGACTGTAGCCTGGAGCTCAGCTACCAGCAGCCAGAAAAAAGGAGAGAACATAATCACTGATCATCTCTCTTGTACCATAAGGGAATTCTGCCTCACTAATAAGGATTCCTTATTACTGCAAGGACCTCATGTTATGTAAACACAAGGACCTACTGCCCTTGGGTTAGGATCTGAATGGTTTTAGATTATTGGGGTACAGAAAGGAGAGAAAGGCCAAGAAAACCTTCCCAAGATAGAAAGAATTCTGGAAAAATATTCCTAAATTGTTTAAGTCCAACATCTGTTCAATTTCACCTGCCATTCAAAAGCATGATCTTCAGTAGCTGCTAATATGCATTTCCTATTTGTAGGGCTCATTCCCTTCCATAGAACAGTTTTTTCCCCTGTACAAGAGTGTTTATTGTGTTCTTATATTAAAAAATAATCTCTTTAGGCTACTGCTTCATATGTGCTAAAGGGCTTCAGCCAGTTTTCAGGCACTTGGCTACTGGGACTCTTGCTCTTCAATGGAAATTCAACTAGGAATCCAGAAACACTGCTGTGCCCCTTGCTACTGTAAGTCTGGTGTTAGTATAGTTCATCCTTTCACATTCTTTTTCATCCTTTCTTTGACTCATATTATTAGGAAAAGAAAGGAAAGTTTTGCATGTTGAAATATCTCCATGCTTCAAATCAGGACTAGACTCAAATTCCTGTCCCTCTCTTGCATGTCTCCCCAGCCACACTGGAAAAACAAGCAATATCCATTTCAGAAACACCTCTTGTTCATGTGTGGTCCTCCGCCATACAATGGCTCTTTCATGAGGCAGCTGAATTTTTCACCTGACCACCAAGGCACCAAAGGACACTCTCTAACCAAATACTTGGCAGACCTGAAGTTAGCACTAAATTTAACTCATGGGATGATAACTCAAAAATGAGTAAGCCCAGATGGCTCTTAAATGACCACAGATCTGTCCGAGTTCAGAAAAGACATCAAGCAACGCACATGCCAGTCAAAGATTTGGTAATCTTATTTTAGTAGTGGCAAAATAATAAACTCACCTGTCCATCCCACAGTCACTGAAAGCTGAATTTATTAGCGCTCAAGAGATATTTCTACAATCTGCTTTCCTTACTGCTACTTTACTTAACATATAGATATTTTCACATAAAGAAGAAACAGTTTATAATCAAACACAGATCAAAATGAAATTTAAAAATTCCTACTGAATGGTATGTTAATGGTAAGTTCATTTTTATAATTCTTTATCATGAGATGGAACTGATTTGTTTAGCCTAAAAGCTATCATCTGTTTACCATCTATTTTTCACTAATTACCCCCCAAAGACTACTGTTGCTTACAAGTATGCTTTAAACTGTCATTTTACTTAAAGCAGTAATTAAACATTTCCTTTCAATTGCCACAAAATACACAATCTCTTATTATTGTTCCTTTCAATTAGAGTAATTGAGAAATTAATTAAATTATAGGGAGATTTCTGAATAGGATTTGTTTTCTTAGAGTGTTCTTTATTGTTCACAAATTTGCTTTTTACTGCTTTAAAAAGGGGAGTGAAGCAGCATGAAAACCAGGATCAGTTCCTCTCTTCACAGAGGCAATGACAGGACTCTGATTTAATGAAACAACAATTGGAGCCCTAAGGCAGGAGAAGAAAAACATCTCTCCTCCATGCTACACATGGTGAAACTATATCAAGTCTAAGGCAAGATGATTTTCTTTCTTAATGAGAAAGATACTGTAAAGATGACAACTTATTTAAAAATATCAGATATGCTGCAATGACCTCCTTAGAGTTGCCAGTTTTGAAATGAAATTTAATACCTATCCTGTCATCTTGTGCATTTTTTCTTATCTTTTAAACAACTTGAATTTATTCTTTTTTTTTTCTTTCCCTTTTTTCAATTTACTGTGCCAGTAAGAAAGAATATATATTAAAATAAGTGCCTAGAGGGGAGGATCAGGAGACAAAAGGCGTTATTCTCCAGACAAGCAGCCTAGGGAAGCAAAAGGGATCAGCTTGTCTCGGCTGGGTCACATCTTCAGTTCAGTTCTGGGCATGAGCAGCAGTTTGTGCAGTTCCAGGATCCACGATAGGGACATCTGGACCTGGGCACTGAATGCACACATGTCAATCCCCTATTTCCATTCCAATACAAGTTTTTTGGAGCTGTGTCTCAAGCCTGCTTATCAGAAGCACTGGTTTCCTCTGACATGGGCTTCACTTCAACCCATTGATCCTGCTGCACAGAAACATTGCATAATGCTAAATTCTGTGTGTTCCACAATGCCTTTAGCTGGATTGGCATGCTTAGCTGTGAGCATCTCACCCACAGGAAATACAGTTATTTCAAGAAGCAAAAACTGAAGAAGCAATTTAGAAAAGTAATATAGAAAAATGTATAATTAGGTCGAAATTATGTAACTTTGTATCTATTGTTTAATAGTTGCAATGAAAAGAAGAAGAAAGAAAGTTTTATTAATAGTGTAATTGTTACACCTGCTTGGTGTTGTGCCAACAGCTATGCTACTAGCAGCACCAGCACACACAAGACAGGAACACCAGCACAATACAGCTGCTGATCCTGGTAATTTTATCTCTGATAAAACCTAATTATGGCTTCCCAGTTCCTTTTGTATTAATTAGTGAAAAATGCCAATTCATCAAAAAGAACTTTCTTTTTTCATGCACCCATTTTCACATTTTTTCACTTCAATGTCAAGATACTTGTACGGCAGTAAGTTTGTCATTCATGGGAAGGTCTGTTTAAAGCTAAAAGCAGCAGCAAAGAGATTCTTCAGTAAGTAAATTGGCTCAGTTAAAGTATGTATTGCTTTTCTTGACCTCTGATCAGGGATCCAAAACTAGGTCTCTGATCCAGACACTCCCAGTGTCTTTTCTACTTGTCTATTACATGTGTATCAAGAAAAAGACAGAAAATTCTCTTGTTCCTTGTAAGAATAAAAAATAGTGATGTAGATGATCACACCTCACCTTGCCTTTCCGAGAATGCATAATCACTTATATAGAATTAAGGTGGTGGGAAACACAAATAATCTTCCATGCAGATGCTGCTCGTGGGGAAGAAAAGCCTACGCAGGGCCCTTGGCTGCAATTCATCCACCTCCCTGCAGGCATTTCACATGTAAACACCTGAGTCAATGTCAGACAAATGCAGTACTAAGATTTTTTATGACCACTAGGAGCTTAAAGGAGACCAGACAACCTCTGCTCTGAACAGATAACCTCATTAATACTACTATTACCTTATGAACTATTGTTTAATTTCTACAGTGCAAAACCCAGCATATTTTATTTGAGCATACAGCTAGATACTGTAGCATGACACAAAGAGCCCTTCCATTTATAAATGAGACTTGAAGACTATAATATATTTTTTATATAATCTAAAACTCTTTGTCAAACTGTTCAGGTCTCTAGCTTCATCTAAAAGGCTGAGTTTAACACACAGTATCACACAATATTCATGCATTCTTCATCAATAGCTGCAACAGTCTCGACAAACTGCTCTTCATCTTCATGTTCACAGCTGTTTTGTTCCATTTCTTCTAAACTACCTGTAACCTTCTTTCTCTTACTGTACTTTTTTATAGTCTTAAAGCATACACACTTCAGAGACATCCTTTGAGAAATAAATTTATGGCATCTGAAGGCTTCTGTGATAAACGACAGCTGTGTCAGGAAAGTAATACTCCAAAAAACCTTTTGTACTCTCCTGAAGAGCATCATTATAGACCTGATGGTTGCAGAGGAATGACTGAGCAACAGGATATATTCTCTTATATTCCAGAATTATGGAACTTATTTCACTAGGTACAGGAAAAAACCCCAAACAAACCCTTTTATTTTTAATGACTTATAAAGATAATTTTTTAATTAGAATAAAAATGAGAGATATATGAGAACTACAGGCTCTATCAGAGATGGAAAAGCCAATGAAACATTCTACAAAGAACAAATTTTATGGCAATTTATAGCTTTCTTCAAAGAAATAGACTAATGGTTCCTGTAATAGTTCTGGTTATGAAGACATAGTTCAATGCATCGACCACTTGATCATCCAAATGCATCAAATCTATATATAAAGAGTAGGTCTTATTTTTTATGCTGCAAAACAATGCAAGAAGTTCTTAGTAACAATGGATTGCTTCCCACATCTCTATGGAGATTTAACTCTCAAATGTTGATACTATATTTCTGTGCTGATCATATCTGCAGAAAAATTAGGGAAAATCTTTTATTCAGTATAGCTGGGTTCAATCAAAAGTGAAGTCACAGAGCTCTAAGTGTTAAAAAATAGATCTTCTGTGAAATAATACCCTTATTTTCTTTTTTTCCTTCTTTCAGAACAAGAAGGAGAAATAGAAAGAGCTTTGAAGTGGGAAAAACACCTCTAAGATGCTATGGAAAAACATAAAGGGGTAAAGGGCTAATAAAGGGTTCTTAAACAATTCTACAAACAATTCTAAAGACCTAAGGATTCCTCATAGTTTCTTCCACTAAAAAGAATATGATTTGTGAAATGCATGTTTGTTTTCCCATCTTAAGTAATTTAGTACCACTCTGTGCAGCATCTGAAGTTTTAGAGAAATTTACCTTAGTTTTAGAGTCAAATAAAGGATCCTTTATTTCCAGGGCAAGAGAAGCAATTTGCACTCCCATACCACTGGCTGTGAGTATGACAGTCTGCCATGAATACTGCTCTTCAGGGCCAGTTGATAATTCACCTCTGTTCTGGACTAGTCTCCCAAAAACCATTACCAGCACTGACCATGGTGTCCCATGGAAAGGCTGCAGTGCAGGACCCCTGCTGAAGCTGAGCAGGCACCTGCACATCCCTGCAGAGGAGGTTTCTTCCTGGTAGGCAATGCAAAATCCTTGGTTTTATTTANTTTTAAAGCATGTAATAGATGAATAAAAGATCACCAGGCCCCTTTTAATTCTTCCTGAGATATTTGGTCTAGACCACAAGGGAAACCTTGCAAACAGAACAGCAGTGCATCCCCAGTAGAGAAAGCTACAACTGGGCTATGTGAAAAACACAGGTACTGAGGTGCTGAGGCAAGAAAAGCCTTTTCATTTGTATTTTGTTTTTAAACTGAATCTGAAAAAGACCTGGAAGAATTCAAAACAGCTTCCCAATAAATCAATATATTTTGAAGATGTACAGACAGTGAAATTTTGAGTAGTCATAAATATAGCACAAGGGCTCTTCAATGCTAATTCCTGAGAACTACAGAAACAGAGTATTGCTTCCACTAAAACTTCAGAGCTATGTAAGAACCTCACTATAAATAATAGCTACCTAACATTACTGTTAACCTAATGATTTTAAATGTTAAAGCAGCAACCACTTCAAGTACAAGCTGGCAGTTCTGTTTTTCACAAAACAAATTGCTCTCTAAAACATGCTCTCCCTGTCACCCAGGAAGAATATGTTAGGAATAGTATATAATATAAGTTATAAACTTTTTTTGACCAATTTTCTGCCTTTAGCCCAGGTGTGTTGCAGAAATCCAGGCTAACACACTGAGGAATTACCTTCAGCCACTGCAGACAGAGACGACTCACTTTCTCAGCCTGCCTGATTGATCCCTTCTCTGCTCAGAACTGTACTGCAAATTTAAAAGCCACATGCAATGGGGCTTACACCTAATATTAATGGATATGCCACAGCACAGTGCTTTCATTATTCACTTTTTTCCCCCCTTTTTTCTCCTTTTTCATATTATTCTATGTAATTACATCACTGCACCCTCCCCAGGAAGCTCTAACTTTCTTGACGTTAAGTGACACTGAATCATTTGGAAAATGAAAGCTTTCCTTTCCTGCCATGGCAAGCATTGTGCAAGGTTTAGATGAGTGTTCTGTCTTCCCTAAACCACACAAAATAGACTGTTTTTGTGGAGGGCTTTGAGGAAGAAGAGGACAAATGTTCTCTGCCAGATGCAGAGACTGCCAAGAGACAGGGGAATGCGGGTGAATGCTGGTAGAGTGAGAAAATATTAAAGAAAATAGAGCTAATGTAAAAACAACTAAGAGTTAAGGTTTATGTCTGTCCCAAATAATTTCTGGTTTTGCCACTATTTTACAAGGTTATACTGTTCTCTACCATCTTACGTAAGTCATAAATTTTTGCAGAGCAAGAGCCTGTTTCTTAAATATTTTGCAAACAAATCAAACCACAATCTTTGGGCAATAAAAAAAGTATCCTTTAATTTACTGAGTTACATATACTGTTGGTTTCATTGTGCTATCGTTTTCCAGAGTTACTCTCTGACTCTTATCGCTTTGTTTTGAAATCAATGGACCAGTATAGCTCATTAGAGTTTTAAATCTCTTTTTTCCATTTTTATACCAGTCCATTTACTTCCTTTCAGATTTTTTTTTCTAGCAACACTGCTTGAAAAGTAAATACTGTTGCCTGCCTTACAGCTGCACCTGATAGAGCAGGGATTATCAGACACTACCTTGTCTCTGCCCATGCAACCCAAAACTTCCCACCTGGCTGAACTGGGCCATGTGATGTAGTAATCCAGGTAATCATTCCATTGATCATCCTCACTTCAGTTCTCTGCTATTATTTTATTTCCACTGTCCACACATAGAAGCTGTTGTTCAAAGTGAGGGGACATGCAGGTGGAAATAGAAGGCTCATCTCTCTTTCCCAAAAATTCAGTGCGTGTCAAATGACCTCCCAATTTCTTTCAGATAACATCATGTATTGCCCAATGAAAGGTTCTTGCTCAGCCATCAACAAACCCCTCAATACAAGCTCCTCTGTCAACCACAGTTCTTCCCTGAAACAAGTCAACATCTTCTAACACCTGGTGCAGTCCCTGTTGTTTCCTTCATCCTCGCTTCCTCACATATTCTTTGACTCCTACCACTTCAAACTGGGTTTTCCTTGCAGGCATACCATAAGAAAAAGCCAGAGATGCCTTTCCACTACCTCTGTTACACTGATCAGTCATCTCCTAGGGCTCTCTCCCTCAGTATTCCTTTGAGTTAGCCTTTTGGGTTGCCTCTGCTGTCAGTGGTACTCCTGGCTGAGGTGGGGACATGTCCATCTTCTGATGTTGCCTCTTGATTCCCAAACATGGACTGAACATCCAATGCAGTGCAGGAATAAACCAGCAAAAAAGAGAGATGGACCCTTCAGCCAGGTGATCACCCACTCCTCTCTCTTGCATTCTCTGCAAAATCAGGGGAAACAAAGGCCTATGCCTAAAACAATGTTGAAAAATGAAAAAGGATTGGGAGGCATCCTATATAGGGGAATTAACTCCATACATTCTATTTACAATCTCCTTCACATGCCTAATAAGAAACACCAAAGACTTCACTTCTCCTTTAAAAAAATTATCAGTGTTTTCCTCTAAACTTTATAAAATTACTTTTACATATACATCAAATTCTGAAGTGAAACTTTGCCTGAATCAGGCATCCAGTGGTGCCCATATAAAACAGCATCTGAAAAAGAAATATTTTGTCTAGAAGGAGATTGTATAGATACTTATCTGAAAATTACATGTTCCTAACCTGAACCTATGAAAAAATAGCAGTGAATTTTTATTTTAAAAGCCCTTTTATTATGCTTAAGTAACAAGCTTTTAGAAAAAGCATTTTCTGAAGGTTTATTTTTTATTCCTTTGGTAGAAGATGTAAAAGGTAGGTCTAGTGTATTTTATGAAATAAACTGAGATAAAAGCGTTCTACTCCTATATTTATTACTGCTTCTCCTTTCTAATAACGACTTCTTGAACTAGTGTTACAATATTTTTTCAAGGTTAGTAACCACTTGGATTAAATTGTTAATTAGCACACAAAACAATACAAAAGGGTTTTTAAAACACTCATTTGCAGAGAGAATGTTCTGGTCATTCTGCTATCTTCAAAACTCCAAAACATTTATAAATATTGCATGTCTTATTTATACAAATTATTATGTTCTCTAAGTATATGTATACATGTGTTAATTATTTGAACATTGAGAAACAGGGTGAAGTTGGGAAAGAACTTTGATTTACAAGTCAATATAAAAATAATCCTTCTTTCTTCCCTTCTTCCCTAACAAAGTAAAGAAAAAAGTGCTAATCTTTCACAGAAAGGATTATTTTCTCACCCCTAATATTATAATATTA
>VZTB01018354.1:0-11714 GCA_013397245.1 Thryothorus ludovicianus
TATATGTGCATGTGTGTGTGTGTTTACTTATGTTATGTTAATTATTGTAAATGAGTAAAGTATGCTATTAATTGCTTGTGTTATTACAATGTTTTTGTTAGTGTCCACTGAGGCAGAATGTGACTTTCCAGTCTTTCAATAATTCCTAGGACTGAAAGAGCTTTGAGCACGTTATTTATGAGGAATTTGGCCCCAAAAAAGGAGATGTTTAAGTTGTTGATTTTTAAAGAAAAGTTCTTTATAGAATGAAACAAGATAAAATGATATTAAAAGTTATAATTTGTTCGGCACAAAAAAATTCAAATAACTGCTATTTTGTATTGATTAGCACTAAAATGATCAAGAGTAGTAAATGGGGCACAAAATGCCAACCACTAGATAAAACATAGAAGGATGTGTGATTATTTTCTCCTTATCTTAAATTTTACTCATCCTCCTTCTTACTGAATTTTCCCTCCTTAACATATTCCTTAGTTTTTCCTCTACAGCCTCTTTTCCTACAATTTGTCTCCAACAGCTTTTCTTCAGAAGGTCCAACTACAGTGTAATTTACTGAAACACAAAGAAAGCATCCTCCTTTGTTCTTGACTCGTCTCGCAGACCTAAAGGAAATCATTGCCTATCAATGTACTTCTACACAGAAGTAATAACTTGGTTTATAAAACTACTTTTTTGATACCTTTATTAAATAAATTGACCACGTTAAAAATGGGAAACAATCCAGCCAACTATTAAATGTGATCAAAGCAAATGAGCTTGAAGAAAAATATCCAACAGCCAAATGATCATTGACTGTAGGCATTTCCCCCTCTAAAAGATGCAGCCCAACAAAAAACAGCAAGGTTCAAATACAAAATTATTTTTCTGTTTACCATCCACTACAAGAAGGAGCAAATGTGATGACTTCTGTCCTCACTGTCACACAGCAGTGCCTTAGCAGAGGTATATAGGCTGTGTTGGCACAAAGGAGTGCACAGTGTTGTCCAAGACAAGTTTATGTGTGAGAGAAAAGATTACTTTCAAAATATTCATGTGATTAGTTTCCCTTTAACTGCCTATTTATTACCAATACTTTCACTGTCTAGAGATTAGAAATGCCATCTTTTCCATTGACAACAGTAGGAATTGCTACTACTGGAATTAGATTTATTTGCCTTCTATGTTAATAGGATACAAAAAACCACCACATTAACACTGCAGCTTCTTTACTTAATAATTACAGAAATAATGTCATAAGACAATACACCAACCGTTACATTACACCAAGTATATAGAAGATCAAAAATTCTATACTGGAATAATCACATTCAGAAGACTTTCCCTTTAGCTTTGAACTCTGAAATACAATACTTCTGCTCACACCATGGAAATACACATTTTTGTACGCTATTTTTAAAAAGTCAAAAAAATATTAAAAGAGCATAGGTAAGAAACAAGTGAGCTGTGCAATGATACAGGCACTCATTAAGTAAGAGGAAAAGAGATGAGTACAACAAGCCAAGGACAATCCACAAACTTACTCTACAGCAAAGCCAGAAAAAAAATACACCTTCAGTGTTAGTACAAAACTCCTGTATGACCACACAGTAAGTTCAGCAAGAGCTTTACAACAGGAATTACGTGGTGCTACACAGAAAGAGAATAATAATTCACAATGTTATTGTTCAGTTTACATTTGCACTCTAGCTCTGTCTGTTCCAAAAGATTCAAGCAATGAATGATGAGGTGTTTCAACGCCATGAACTGGCAACATCTAAATGCCATATCCAAGGCTCTATAACACCTATAAATTAATTCTTTCTGTTAAAACCATAAAAAGAATATTCCAAATCAAAAAAGCATTATTAAATACCATTCCCATTGCATTTTAAATTGAAAACCTTCCCACTTTGGTTACATGGCTGTGTTCAACCCCATGGCTTCTTTTATACAAAATCAAGGAGGAATAAAGGTAATGGAACATCTCTCAATAGAAAAAGTTTACCATCTTGGCTACAACAACTACAGAGACCTAGTTACAAGTCAGAGAGGACCTGTAATGATTTGTAAACAATGATCTGCATACAATCCTATGTATAAAGTCATTTACAGGCCAAGGGCAAAATTTTCCCTTTCTATGCATGTTACAAATCTGCTATCTGTGGAGTCTGTTACAGTGCTGATTCTGCACTCACAGGCGGCTCCTATTTCCATCAGTGGTGTTTGTGGTGCTGAAAAAGCAATAAGACAGGCTAGGGCAAAGAGACTTCTCTCACTGCTGGTTGAACCCTACAGCACCCAGCACCACAACAGAACAAGCCATGCTTCTAATTTTACACAGCTGATCCACAGTTTTAATCAGATGCTTCTGCATGCACAATGATTTGCACATGGTGGGTGGGAGAGGCCTCACTTTTTTGCATTCATTATTTTAATTGTACATATTGTACACACTGAAATTCACTGTATTCATTGAAATAGAGAAAAGTCTGGCTGCTGATTTCATTTGTTACTGTATTCTTGGATATGTTCACATCCAGTCTTGTGGCTGAATGCCATTCTACAGAGCTTTGCTTTTTCAGCTTCCTACCTTTTCAATCCTATAGTGACTGTGGCAGAAGAAGCACACTTCTTGGCCCTGCCTGTCAGATCTTTAGAGATCTGGCCTTGGTACATCCCAAGCTGACAGGTAAATATTTTAAGTTTTCTTTTTTTCTTTATTTTTTTTCTTAAAAAGGTGCATTGGAATTTATGACTATGGAGATTCAGTAAGAGGTACTATAAAAAACAGGTGACTGCAGGACACTATTAATAACTAAACAGCAGGACATCACTGACAAGAGAAGCACAGATGTCTTCCTCTGGTCCCATGACATTATTTTGAAACACAGATAGCTTCTGGTATCAAACTCCATGCTAACAAACCAGCCACACAATCATACAGTTCCACTGACTGCAAGAGCTTCATTTCAGGTTGGCAGCCTTTAGAGACAAGAAAAAAGTTAGCTTCCCAAGCTTTCACTCTGCTCTTACTGAGCTCAGAGTAGCTCCTGGGCCCAGTCATGATGACTGGACAAAGACTGACAGTGCTTGCAGAACAGAATCCTTGTAAAAGATGCATTTCCAACACCATCCATACTCAGAAAAAGTTCTTACATTGTTGTTCTGGACTTTCTCCCATGTCATCAGAGGTGATACTCTCCATAGCTCTCAATCCTCTCCCCTCAGGGCTTTTTTTTTTTTTTTTTGCTTTCATTCTTTTCTTCATTCTTTTTCTCACTGATTTTTGTTTTGTTTTGTTTTTGTTTTTTTTTGTTTCTCCCCATAACATCAGGGACCATTTCAAAGCCTGGTTGGGCCTTTCCCCAGAGAGACAAGAAATCATACTATGCCTGTTTTTGTCATGCTTCCAACACAACTGAAGTGAATCCCACCTTCCTCATCACAGCCAAGTATGGCATCTTCAATCCCAGCAACTCCTACACAGCTCTGGGCTCCTATCTTAGTCCCTTCACATGCTTGTCTTTGTATTCAGAATATAATCAATCCTTCCAGTACAAAACTGGAAAAGGGTGTGATTTCTTACCTTCTTTGGCTTGCTTTCTCTTAGTTACACAGCAACATTTTCCTCTTCCCTCATCAAAACTTAAGAAATTTCCTACCTGCACACCTTTTCTAGTCTTTTCACTTGGACCAGAATTCCTCCTCCTCTGTATTTCCTTGTCTCTATTTTCACTCCTCCCTCACTCTCTTCATCACTTCTCCCCTCATCTTCTATTACATCAAGCTGGGGCTTTTCTTTGGTTTTCTTTTGGATAAAAGTAATCCAATCTGTCTCTGAAACTATTAACTGTGTTTTTCATTGTTCTCAGTGATTGATTTGCAGAAGTTCACCTGCTCTTATTCTTGGACTATTATTCTAGAGTCACCTTTGTGTATACCCAAAACTTTTTTCTGTACCTATGATATTATTTCCCTGTTACTTTAACATATCATCCAGCTTCTGTGCTTAGAGTTTTGAATGATTTACAGCTCAGAACTATTTGTTCAATCAAAACTGCCACACACTGCACTTGCTTACAATACAATTATTGAATTCCTTACAGTCTGTCTCAGAAAGGAGAAAATATAATTTTCTTCATGAAGTAGCAGTCAAGATGATGCTAGTAACATGGAATCTCCAACCATATGTACTGCTGTGTAAGACAGGGGAAAGTCTACACAAAGAACTAGAAAACATTGCAGAAAAGGAAAACTGAATCTTTGCTGTGTTTACAATAATCATGCAAAATCATGTGAAGTTCATTTTCCATATTTTTCCATCCTAGATCTATATCATCTTTTAGACCTTTTCTGTATTATTAGCAACCCCTCTTAGTGAAATTAAGCAAGAGAAATGTGCCAGAACAGTAATCACATTCCAAAAAATGTGCATCACAAGAAGTGAAGCTACATAGTATATAAAAAATTGACATATTTGGTTTTTAAGACTAAACTATGACTAACTATACTGGACAAATTAAAACCATGAAGTTTTGCTAAACAAAGCAGCAAACTATTCTGAGTTACATTTAGGAAGACATTTATCTACCTGCAGCTGACTGGCTATACACCAAAATAAGAGTGCACAAGCATATGTGACCACAAATATGAATGTACGTGGACTCTCCAGTCTGTGTAAAAAGGATTCATCAGTTCAGTCTACAACCTGCATTGTGTCCACTACTAGGCTCATACAGTTTTCTTACTGGTAATGGCAAAATATCTTTTGCTGTACCTTTTGTGCTGTGTACACACACACACACACTCACACAGACACCAGCCAATGGAGTCAGCTGCATCTGAAGTGCTGATGCATTGGTATTTCAGTTCCTTAAACTCCCCCTTCCATAACATTTTTGTAGCTAAGACAGGAAAGAATTGGTCCTGGTTCATATCTTCTCCAGAGCAGGTTCAGAAGGGACCTTATTACCTGGGATTCTTCTCTGTTACCTTTTTATAACTCTGTCATGTATGGACGTAGTAATATCAAAAACTGCTCATATTTCATTCCCTATTTAAGAAGCTACTTAAGTCACTCTAAGACATCTGATTCATCCAGAATCCAGTGTTACAGTTCCAAGGTTAATTGAGGAGCTAAAGGCCAAGATTAAGTTCCATCTGTTTTCTGGGAGGATTTAGTTTCCGATATTACTCTCCCAGATGCACATGGAAGCTGACAAGTCAACCACAGGACCTCTGTTTGCTGCTCTTCTCTTCCTTAAGAAATGCTGATTCCCATCTACACACATTTACTGGCAGAGCAGTTAAAGGGTCCATGGTGTAAAAAATATTCTGGCTCATTGACCTTTTTTTTATAATTTATGAAGGATGCTACAACCACAACATCTTTAGATACCCATGATGTATTCTATGCGGCCTAGTTCCTTTCCTCTTCAAAAATACACCCACGTAGCAAGGCTTCTACTTCACTTTAAAACATCAAGATATCTCTGACTAGGTAACAGACACTGAATTCTGAAGCTGCCACTGTATGCAGCTGAGGGTTTGTTTGGTTTTTTTAATTTTTCTCCTCACATTGAAGCAAACAAATTTGTGACCAAATTGTTGAACTATAAGAACACATCTTAATTAAAGCATTAAAGCTCACAATGCTGATTGCATTTTCAGGTTTGGAACAGAGGAGAAAGGTTATCAGTAACCACCCATAATGGAATAAGTTGGGTACCTAACTAGCTAACTCTGAAGTACCTAATTAAAATTTAAGTAATCTTGGAAGTTAGAAGAGCTGAAAGAGGCACTAGAAAACCCTCAGAAACTCTATGCCTTATTCTCAGAAAGCAAGTAATAAATGACAGGAATTAATTTGGTGTGTGCACAGGTTATGGGAGCTCAATGGCAAGGATCACTGCTCCAAGGCTAGCTGGTGTACATAACAGTACACATGAACATCCTTTTACTACCAGTGGTGGTCAGTGAGAACAGTGTGTAGATTTACTTCATGCAGTCAAAGAACCCACCCATAGAAACATAGGTTGTACTTAGTAAAAATTTTGTCCTGACTGCTGGGAGCAAATTAAAGTTTGTGAAAATTGCCATGGCCACAAAACCTAATCAATTAAATGCTAGGTGACTGTAATTAATAGTGAATGTCTACTGTAGCATGAACACTTTTCAGAGAACATGGATGGGTAACAGCCAAATGCATAAAGACTGCAAACACATGGAATCCCTCTTCCTTTAGCACCAGAAGGGTACAAGCTGTCAGCTCAGAGCCATCGAAGGCAACACCACCAGAAAAAGACAGCCTTATTCCTCTTCCAGGATTATCAACTTCTCACTCCTCAAATTTGACAATTGGACAGACATTTATGGTCCCTGCAGGAACATCCAGACTCTGACCTGAGAAACTGTCTGAACACACTAAAAGGAAAAGTAAATTATTCAAGTTTCTCCGTGGCCTCAGGACACTAAGCCTCAAAAATCTGAAAGCATAAATGTGTTTTGGCTTCTTTGTTGGTTTGTTGTCATGCTGCTCTTGTACTTGCCCCTGGACCATTAAGAGTACGTCGTGTCCAAGACTCGGGTATGGCCTGCTTTGCCAAGGGGTGAAAGGAAGAATATTTTTTCTGATTCCTCTTCCTTCATGACAGATTATCTGATGAACTGTACCCTAAGCCAACCATAAGACATTCCTAACTACTGCTTTTCTAAAATAAAGCCATGTAATTATTTTATATTTTTCTTTAAAACAACAGGGTGCTTAATAAAGAGAAAGGAAATTTTCCTTCCCTTGTCAGCCTTCCTCTGTGCAGCACAGAATGCAAGAACAGCCAGGTTGGTCCAACCAAATGAAAGATCTATCACCCTGCCTCTGACATGAGCCAAAAGCATCTGCCTGAGAGACTGTGTTAGCACAGAGCAAGAGCATACCAGAACACCTTTGCCACACCATGTCACAATGATTGCATGTGCCAGAGGCCAGAGGTGAATCCTTTGTGCTTAATAGCTGTATCACTGAAACTCACAGCCGCTGGGCAGGAGCAGGCCCTGTGCCATCCACCTGACTCACAACCTGCACTCGTAAGGCACCTGGGCTTTACTATGCCACTGGCAGGTTGCATGACTGCTTGTGATGGCGGCAGAACAGTCTGCATTAATGTTTGCCTGGAGGACACTGGGTGAGGCCACTGCAAAAGCAGATGCAATGCACAAGCTCCAGGCTCCATGAGAAGCAGCTACAACACCTGCCTAGGTGGCAAGCCAGCATTTGGAAGCACAGAAAGAGGAATTTAGCAGGAGAGGCTCTCTATTATTCTCCAAAAGAACTGACAGCTGTGAGAGCTTACAGGCCTCTGAGACAGTCATGGGCAGAAATATTTAGCTAGTGGTAGCCACAGACAGGATTTGACCTTTTAATTCAAAGTTTTAATTTGACCTTCAAGCTACTAAAGAGACATTCAACAAATGCACAACTGCATCAGAGCCAGCTGAAGACTGAATACATGGACAGCCCTTAGTGCATATCCCCACATGCCACAGGAGGAGAACAGATAACAGTTCAGGGGCTGTGTGACAGAACACTGCAATGGCTCTCTCCAATAAACGCAAGGGATGTCAACAGGTTCTGGTTCAGACCCTTGTGCAAAAAGGAATATTATTACAAGGTACATTTCTGTTGCCGCCTGTTGGTACCAGTGACAGAAATATAACTATCTGAAAAGGCATAAACCTCTCTCGGAAGACATTTGGTTACAAATATTTCAGCTGTGACCACCAACTCCTATGCCTGAGAGCTCCCACATGAAATAAAGGGCTCTGGTAACTCAATTCACTGCTTTTTAAGGAATGTTTTTCTCACAGCTTGAATTACTCATATCTAGTGACCAAAAATAAAGTTAAAATTTTTCCTGCTTTAAAGGCCATACATATGGGACAGGCCTTGTCAAACGTGGAGGCAAATCCATGATCACTTTCCTCACAAGGGTTACAAATGGACTCCCTCCAGCTGCAGGTACTTCCACATATGCTCTGCCAGAAGAGTTGTGCCAGTACAGAAATTGTGCCACAACTGTAGGCTGTCCTCTTCTTACTTATGAAAACGATGCCTTTAAAATCCAAAATAGGTATGAGGGGAAAGGCCTGAGTTCTCAGACATGCCAGCTCAGAGCTGGCAAGAGGCAAAGAAGCTGAAAGAGGAAGGAGGACCACAGTCATGATTGGCTGGCCAAAGTGCCAAGAAGAAGTGAAACTTCACAACAAACAGAATCATAGAACAGTCTGGGCTGGAAAGGGCATTAAAGATCACCTAGTTCCAACCTGTTTACCATGGGAAGCCTTCCACTGTCCCACACTGCTCAAAGCCCCATCCAATCTGGCCTTAAACACTTCCAGGGATGAAGAATCTACAGTTTCTCTGGGCAACTTGTTCCAGTGCCTCACCACTCTCAGAGTAAAAAAATTTTTTCCTAATATCTAAACTAAATCTACACTCTTGCAGTTAGTTCATATATTTTGTCATCTGTCAGGAAAAGGTGAAGAAACTTTTATAAATATTTCTTGTATGTTTACATTGCTCCACAGTATTCAGCCATGCCAGACAGTTGAAGGAACAGTGCATTAGCCTTTGACGCCATGAATAAAGCTGACATAGGCTAAATAATAGTAACTAGATAGTTTGCCCATTTTACTTCAATATAAAGGATCCTTTGCATTGCTCCCAAATGCTGATCTATTTTAAAAGAAGTTTCAAAAAATCAAAAAATGCAAAGTAGAAGGATTTTCAATCCTGCCCTATTATTTTTTCTTTCTAATTTCAAAGACAGATCTCATTTTCCTAAATCTGGTTTCTCATTTCCCCACTAGAGGTGTCATCAAGTCTTCCTGATTTCTGCTATTGGCAAAGCAAACAGCACTAAATGGAACAAAACATGGCAGAGTACAAAACAGAAAGAACAACAGACTTTTCTTTAACAAGGCCATTCTGATTTTTGTGCCGAATACAGAAGAGGTGTCAGGACAAAATGGACTTTGAGGGCAGCACAGAAAGTTCTTTCACTTAGGATGGCTAGTTCTATGCCACTCATGATCCATATATGGAGAAAAAAGTCATTATACATAACACACTATTCTGATCCTTACACTGGATTATCGTCCAGCCTGAAGACTGAATATAAACCTAAAGTTTCAAGTACATAAATGTGAAAGGCTGAAACACTGGGCACTGTGAGGCAGAGAAGCAGACATATAGCATCAGTGAGGAAGCATTTGGAGGTACAGTATTTCCAGGAGAACAACAATTGAGAAGAGCTGTGAGTCACTTGGGAAAGGCGTGTTTGGCTACCCACAAAGAGAACACTTTGGGGGATTCACTGGCTCCAGTGAATTAATAACTAATGTGCAATGCTGATCTCAGGTTACAGATATTCTGGGATGTGCTGAATGTGCGTCAGGGTGTGTATGTGAAAAAGAGACATATAAAGGACCTATTCATTCAAGTTATAAAATCCTACTTGAACTTTTTTCCAGAACTGAAATAAAACCTAAAGTGCTTCTTTTACTAGATATTCAGGAAGCTTGACTACCTTTTGTCTTGATCTTTCTTAATTCTTCTAAATTTTTGTACATCTTCATTTCTTCCTAAGATGCAGCATCACTGCTGCAATAATGGCTTTACAGCACTTCTTATTCATTCTGAAGGAAGAAACACCATAAACATCACCAGCTCATCCAGCTTTGTGCTGAGTGTGGGACTAGACATTTTCAGAGTGCCTTTCAGTCTCAGCTGTTCCATGGAAAGTCAGTTCAAGCTGGCCCAGCCTTGAGGAGAAGCCTCTACTGCCAATCACTTCTATATTCACCTTTTTCCTAACTGGAGATCACATAGGGAGCCATATTTCTACCAAGAGTATCTTCTATTTGTCTTCTACTCATGTTCAAAGCTAGAGAGTTTAAGAACTGCTTGGGTTTTGGTATTACATTTTCTAGCATTGCATCTTGATATTTTCTCAAAGGGAGATCAAAACCAAGCACATATGCACTTTATAGTAAATGGTTCTTAAACCATTGGAGGACTGGGACAACTCAAAGATGATAGATAGATAGATAGATAGATAGATAGATAGATAGATAGATAGATAGATAGATAGATAGATAGATAGATAGATAGATAATGATAATATAGGCCAGCTTCGCTGTTCTTTTGTAGTTTTCTTTCTTTCTGATTCACTGATTTCTATTTCATCTGATTACTTCCTCATTCTGATCACAGGTAAACTTGCCAATATTATGATCTACTTTCTCTCCACCTTCCATTCTTCTCATCTTCATTTCCTCGTATATCCAATCTCATTTTTTTCTAAAATTCTCCATGCACTAAGCCACAATTTGCCCTCACAAAGTAACACATTCCCAAAATAGCATAACTTGCATATGGGCAAAAAAGTTCATATACAAGCAGGGGAGAACTCACACTTTGCACATAAAAAAACTGAAGGAGAAATTCTAGGCTCTGTAAAATAAAGACCTGTGAGGCAAATGTAGATGTAGACTGAACAGGGGGTTGAGACTCTGCAGTTTAAACTTCTACAACTGTTTTATTCTTTCACTACCTTGAACTAGGAGCTCTGCTATTTCTGTGTGCCTCAGCCCATACCAAGGTAGAGCCTTAGCAACCAACATTTTCAGCTCTTCTCATTTCTACTGTATCTATGCTTTCTCTTCAATCTCTTTGCATTTAATCTCTAAGCTGTCCTGTACTCAGCATCTCCCCGGTTCTCCACTTCATTCATGCCAAATACATGCATACTCCTGCACCCCATACCTGCTTTTAGAGGGAAGGAGAATGAGATGCAACAGGTACTTGTTTATGCTGGCTTGCCTTATTTTTAAGTAGTAATGACCATGAGGTCTCAGATAATTTTCCTTTGTTGATAGTATCAGTGTTAATAATATCACCATAGTAGTCTGAATCACGTAAAGCTTTAAGCAAGCTAGTAACTCCTTTTCTCCCTCAATCATTACAACTGAGTTTACATTTTGCAATCAAAGTACCACTGCATCATTGAAAATTTCCCAGTTCTGATTTGAGCTGCCTTTATAAATCTTGTGTTACATATGAGGCATCATCTACTTGCTTGCTCCTATTACAGAAACAGCTACATACTTCTATAATATCTTGCCTTTTAATACTCAGGAAACCTAATAGCACACCAAAACTGAACCTGAGACCTAGAGATCAAATTTTATACAAGAACAACAGAACTCTAAAAATGTCTAACAGTATGCTTTGACAGGGTGACACAGACACAAACCAATGCAATAAACAGTGTTTTTTTATTTGCTGATGCACAAGAGAATGGTAGCTTAAATATTTTCAGTTCTTTGTAAAAATCCTTTACATGAAATTACCTTCGTGGATCAGTTANCACGTGACTACAGGGACTGGAATGTCAGTATCAAACAATAAAATAAGTTCCTTGTTTGTGGTTCAGATGAGCAATATCATCATTGCCTTTACATTGTCTACTCAATAAAAATACAGCAGATATGGGCACATTCATTTTTCTCTACATCAGATCTTACAACACTGACTCACATCAATTGATGCCTCCTTTATATTCTGCTCATTGACTGAGTAATGAAATGTTCTAAAGATATTAAAGGATTGACACCCACAGAATTGGCATTTGGGTAGGTACAACACAGCACAAAATCACTTCTATAGGTAAAAGAGG
>VZTB01018355.1:0-10948 GCA_013397245.1 Thryothorus ludovicianus
TTTTTTTGGTGCTGGAACCTGGAACTGGGATATAGTCTCTGCTCAGAATACAGAAGGATTTTGATCTGCAGAGGGTGGTATGATTTAGATGCCAATGTCCTGATTAATCTAGGAACATTTAGATTTCCTTATGCTCCATCTAGGTGGAAAAATGTCAAACTGAGGTTCTTTTCTGTTCAAGAAGAGTAAGAATTTTTTAAGCCTGAAGACTAATAAGCATAACTATAAAAGATGGCTGCAAATTTTAAGGAAATGTGAATTTGCTTGGGGATTTTAAATGAAACTAAAATTTCTGTTGAAAATAAAATTTTGCAAGAAGGTATTTTGAGATGAACTTCTTTATTGGGAAAGCAGTACTGCTTGCCTTCTTTCCCTATCAAGGAAAAAGTGCAGCACTGATCCCCTCCATGATTTTTAGAGATGCTACATGCATTAGAAGAATAACAGCTGCCCAAGAGATGACTTGGTTGAAGATTCTATGTTCTCTTAAATTTCATGCATCATATTAAAAGTTTAACATTTCTTCACAGTTAAATGATGTCATGATTTTAGTTAATCTGCATTTTATATAAACTAGTCTCAAACTCATGCTCTAAATGAAGGAGGAAAATATTTCCCATAAAATTTTAGCTACACACTTATAATTATTTTGTGTTTTTAAAGAAAATAGTTTTTAGAAGTCTTTCTACATTTATCTTGTTAATTTCCTGTTTTCTGTGCATGCAATGGCAGTCAATAGAATTCTATATGATATTTTCATTTGTGCCTGCTCTACCTTTTTCTGCAAATACAAGAATGATAAAATGGAAGCCTTAGTATTATGGCTGCTCTCAATCTTCCATGATAAACAGCTTTCCAGACACATTTTTTTATGTCATGAGAAACATTTAAGTAAGTCAACATTTCTGTAATACAGAATCAGTTGGAATAATATTATACAATAAACATAGATCAAGAGGAAGGTGTGCAGCCTGTTTCAATCTCTGTTCTCAATGCCATATGCATTGTTCACTTATTAGAAGATGATTCACCTTAATAATGATATTTACATTTGACATTACTTGAGCATTCAGGGTCTTGAAATTCAGAATTATCTTCTGTGAAGCACAGCCAAAAATGTGATTATCATTCTTTATTTATGTATTTGTCTTCAAATAACTATGCACTTTGGTCACATGAATGCCAATTCAAGTGCCATTATCTGTTTAGTCATAGTTAAGGACAGGAGAATATGAGCTTTTAAAATCACCACACAATCTGTTTATCCCATTCAATAAGATACAATAACAGAGAACAGGTTATGCCTGAAATCTTAGCACAGTAAAATAAATAACCAATTACCAAAGTATTATTTTACTTAGATATTGAATACATGCATATCTGAAGTCTTTAATTTAAAAGAGAGTGTTTTTTGACTCACTGGAACTTTTGCGATAAAAGCAATTAAATTTTGTCTTGAAACACAGTTTTAAAAAGCATGTTGAGTATATTTTTTTAGCATGTGAACTTCCACAGCAAAGTACTACCTTCATGATGTTAAAAACGAAACCCAGGGCCACTGCCTTCTAGTGGGAGGTCACTAGCTAATGAACCCACATTCACACAATGTGTAATTGAGTTTCCAACATTCAGACATAGGTCCTTACAGAAATGCTTTACTTATGGAGGTGTCATCCACAATGAAATCTAGATGCAGGATTAAAGCCTCCAAATTATCAGTGTCACTTAGGACTTTAAACCTACTATTTTTACAGCCTCTCTCCAGGAGCTCTCCTTGCTTTCTATAATCAGCACTAGAACTATTCACTTGCTTCCTGCTAAGCTTTTATCTCCATGAAGTGAAGGTGACAATGAAACACTCTCCTGCAAGATCCTCCTGGCAGCACTCCCACGTTGCCTGCTGGACTGTTTTGATCCCATTCCATATGTCCACAATTTAAGCAGCACTACAGCTGCCTGTCTCTGAATTGTGTCACATCCCACTGCCGGGCACAATCCTGTGGTACCTGAATTCCAAAGTAATCTTCTGAGCCTATTTCAATTTTCACATTAAAGAGCATGCCGTCTGGAACTTGATGATTACAGGTTTTTGAGGACAGGATCAAACAGAGGAAGATGCTAGCAGGGAGTCAAGAGTAATACCATTATTCTGCAGACATAGCTAGTTTTTTCTTCTGCTTTGAATGAATTCAGTCATCTACAGCAGCACTGATGCAAACACATCCTTGGAGTTACATATTGCTGCAGATACATTTGAATAAATTTCTTATGTGTCATTGCACCCTGGAAAGAAATTTATGAGAGAACTGGTTTTATCATTAGCTGATTGTGACTCTGGATTATTAACTGCATGGACTGAAGAGTTAGAAATACTTTGGTAATATATGGATAGGTACATATACGATAATTGGCTTGAGCAATAAAGTTATCAATTATTCTGCCTGCCGAATAAAACTATGAACATTGTAGAACCAATTTATTTTAAAGGAAATTCAATTTCATAAACAGACACTAACTGTTTTTTTTTCCCCTGAAATCTGTCAAATGCTCTTAGCTCACATTACTTCACCATCTTAGTAAAATTACTGATGTTTAACACCATAAATGATAGTTCTTTGACAGTGAAATGGTCTTTCATGTCATAATTCTAGCTAGCAAAGTTTCGTATTCAGTTACAAGTTGATTTCCTATTCAGAGATAAAAATACTACTTAGAGAAATCACAGCTGTCTCTCAAAAATTTTAATAGAGAGATATTTGATAAATAAACAGAGTATACATTAAAATGTTATATTTCATCTGGCAACAACTGACATATATATCTATTAAAATTTTAAAATCTAGCACAGTAAAGATTCTCCTCTACCTGCACTGATACGGGCTTAAATATTTTCCATCCTCTTCTTTTTTTAGTCAGAGGAGAAAAGCACTGGAAGAATCCATGAATAAATTACTTTGAGTGTATAAATTACTGGGGCAAATTATTTTATCACAATTAAGGACCTGGTTCTGGGATTCTTCCAAATCCATTCTCCTCTTCTTTACCTCATCCATCCACCACAATACCTGTGACAATGTCTCTGGTGGACTAAGAATATGATTAACAATTCTTTTCAAGAGCATGAATGGTAGTGTATTTTATTTGAACATCTTTTACATTACATTTATCTATATCTATCTACATATCTACATAGAGCTAGAATATGGATGGTATAGCTATGGAAAATAACCAAGGTGTCAAAAGTGTCTCAAAGAGTAGGGAGAAATATCTGGAGAATGGTAGGAGAAAGGTGTCTAGGTCTGAGTTATGTATCTGTAATGTGACTCTGTTGAGATCCAGATACTTTAACTACATTAATTACTACCTCAGTATTACAGCTGTTGTCCAAAACTAGGTGGACTTTTGTTACTGATGGATTTTGATATAAAGTATCATTTTAGATATAAGACACAGGAGGTTAAAAAAAAGCAGAATTATAGAAGACAAAAAAAAAATTGACTTTTTTTTAGTGTCATTGATTACTGTAGCTTTGCCATGTACCCTGCAATAAAATAAATCTCTTTTAGGTTATTTAACAAAGTAACAAATATGAAAGCTTATCTGGGCTAATATTTAATTCCTTCCCCTTTAACACTATCTATACATTCTGTCTAACTATGTTCACACATGGTATCAATTACTGTCATACAAGTGCTGTTTACAGATATTATTTCAAAATAATTTCTAAAAAAAAAGGAATCAAAATTATATATTAAGAACTTGAATTTAAGGAAACAGGGGAAGATGAGGGGGGAAAGAGTTTTTGAGAGCTGAGGCTTGTAAATATCCAGTGTCAGTAAGGTCAAAATATTCAAAAAAGAGGATGCTAGAAACACAGAGCAAGCAAATAACGGCAATTAATATTTTTATGAATGAACCCACCACAATTTGAAAATTAAAAATTTATGTACTAACAGTTAAAGCTCCTGATTATCCATGCACCTATTCATCTACATTTTTTGTTAATTAAATATATAAAAATGTATTAAGAAGTTTGATTATTCTACTTCTAATATTTCACTTTCCTTATGTAATCTTGTTTCTTGTTCTACTTTAGCAATTCTGTGTGCTCAGTTTTTAGGTCTAAGGAGTTTGTATTTTTCCTAAAGATATGAAGATTTTTTCTTAGAGGACACATTATGGGAAGAAGGAAGAAGATATCAAGGGTTCAGTGACTCTTCAGTTTTCTAACATTTTGGACCAGATATATCTGAATGTCTTAAAGATCGGTTCACAATGGCTTTGCAGACAGCTGATAAAATTGAAGGTGTGAGTCCTATTTTAATTTCAAAGGCAAACTAACTCAAAGAAGAAAGTTGTAAGTTCTGTTTGGTCAGACGAATTACTATAGATATTTTTCAAATTTATTTTTTCAAACTTGTCACTTACAAGAGGCATGAAAATCTTGTTTTCAATGGCGAAGGTGTGTAATCTTATTTATCAGAACACTGCTGCCTGTTCTCTTAGTGAGAAGGTAGACTGGACATGATCTCTCATGCAAGTTAACAGCCACGTGTTATGAGGAACATATGCAATTTATGGAGTACTTATATCAGTGCTTGAAAGCACTGCTGAAAGCTGCAAAACAAATGCCCTACCTAAGCAATAAAAATGGATGCACATAAATAAAACTTTAGGCAAAAATCCTATGCAGTTTTCATTGGACTGAAGCTGTCTGCTGCCTATTTTTGTTACTTGCTCCTTAGGTTCCTTCAGGGAATTTTCACACCATTTGTTGTCATGGAAATGGAAAATGGACTTCTATTAAGAGACAAAAGATGTAGCCAATGCCTTGATAAAACACTGGAATGGTTCTAGGGGAGGGGACGAGGGAAATCAGTGTGGCTTTTGGCAATTTCTTACCTGGGGGTGGCTCAGTCTTTGCCCAGCTTGGAGAGGAGACAGCTGTAGTGTTTTGTGCTGGACTTCTCCTGCCCACGGGATTCAGTACTGCTGTACAGTTTAAGAACTGTTGAATGTCATATTTAGAATTTAAAGAGTAATTTAGGGAATTTTGCAAATCTGTCTCACAAATTTCTGAAACCATGGTACGGCATTTGCTAAAATTATTTTAGACAGAAAATACCTCCTGTACAACAAAACTGCTGCCAGTGACCTAAAGTATTTTATTGAACATCCTCCTTTAAAAATGCTATAAGATCATCCTTCCTTTTATCATTTTGGTATCAAACCCTTCTACCTTTAGATTTACAACACATTATGAAGTTTGTCCTGTACAGAAGAGATCTTTCCAAGGATGCAACCTGTAGGAATGCTCAGCCTCTTCTACAGCTTGTCCTTTCGTTGCAAAAAAAGTGCCCTTTTTTTTCTCAGGGAAACTCACTTTTTTCTATCTCTACAAGAGAATATGAATAAAACTTGAGTGTGACGCTAGAGGCATCATGATGTAGCTCAGCTTATGGAGCTATGGTTCTCACCTTTCATAGAAACCTAGCAAAGACCTTCAAGCAAAGGCTGCAAAATAAACTTAGAAGACTAAAGCCAATGAATTTTAAAGAGATTAAGGCTCTTGGAAACGCTTGTATGTGTGTTTCAGACAGACAAATATGAAGTTTTAAATATAAACATACCAGATGAACTTTCAGGGTCCCTTCCAATCTGGGTGTTCTATATATACATGCAAAGACAGACACACACTTATATATATAAAAGTTTATTAATATACAATTAATATTTAACATAATATATGAAAGCACATAATAAATATTCCACTGTTACTATGTTTTGATTCTGTGATTAGACAATAAAAATCATGTTTTCCTTTTATAATTCCTAATAGAAGAGCTAGTAGATAGCTCTGCCTCATTAACGTAAAAACTTTTTGAAATTGGTTTTCAATGCATTTTAAAAATGTTATTTAGCTTTCTAAATTACCAGGGAGTTTCTGATTTTTTTTTTTAAGCAAAGACAGAGAAAAATGTAATGACTAAGTATGGCTTGAGAACTAAGATCACTGTATTCTCTTCATTCCCCTTTAGCCCTTCAGCACAGAGCTTATAACAAAACTATTTCTGATGTTGTCATGTTCTCTCCCATGCTGGTGAAGCTATAAAAAGAATAACTACAGCATGGTTCCTATAACACATTTTTGTTTGGAAATTAGTGAAACTGCTGAAAAGAAGCTTTTGATATGGAGGGAAGATATTACTAAGCTTTTTAAAACTGAAAATCCCCAAACCTCTGGTTTGTTGCTCCAGCCTCATCTTTCATTAGAAACATTTCTTCTCTGTTCAGTCCTTTCCTCTTTTCCTCCTCAGTGCTCAGCTCCTTCCTTCCAGTCCTGTGTTTAGGGCAGGGGGCTAGCCATAGCCTACTGAAAGAAAAAAAAAAAAAAAAAAAAATTAGATAAGAAAAGACAGGGAGAAAAGCATAAATATTCTTAAAAGAATTTATTTTTCCTCCTGTTCACCGATCAAACACTAATTAAATACTAATAGTTTAATGCCAAAATTTCATGAGTAATTTGTAATCATTACAAGTATAGATTGTACTGTAGGAGAGCTCTTCCATTCATAGGAATTGCATGCCTGCCCTCAGCTCTCAGAATAGTTGCTGTTCATTGTAGTTCTGTGAAATTTTAGCAGGTAGTAGCCATTATGACAAGAGTAAATCTGACAGAGATGTTCTTCCACAAGATTTTATGACTTTCTTTGATGTGGCCTTGATATTGTTGATGAGACTTACGTCAGCCAAAGTGACAATACTCTGAAAGAATTAAGTCAACACATGGTCGAGTCTGCAGAATCTGGTTTTTCCTAATAAATATTTCAAATGGAACCAAATTATGTCATGATCTCCAAATCATCACAAGTGTAAGATTAGAAAGGCCAACCCTGGCCTTTTGGGAATGTATTTATTTTGTCACAATTAATCTGTGAATATCAGAATGTACTTGTGTTATTTTTCCTAAAACCTCATCTGCAGCAATCAGTTTTGAGTGAGGTCAATGCAGTTGCCCAACGTCTGCTTCCAGAACATTCAAAATGAGGATAACAAATCCAAGCCTGGCTGCTGGAGGTTGTGGAGAGACCACCAGGCACAATGAGACTGAGGTAGGCAGAGTGAGGCATGGAGAAGAAAGGCCATGGACTTTGGCAGATGTTAGTGCAGAGTGCCTCAGAGTTTATAAGAGGCCAGGATAAAAGGTGCTAATGCTGTATGTGCAAAGACATGCTCAGAGAGGGGTCTTACCCCTGTCCTCCAGTTTCCTCTATGCTTCAGCTTCTTCTCTCCACAGCTCTGCCAAAGAGGATCCTAATCAGCGTGAGTGCTGAACTGAGTGCACCTTCAGACTGCAGAGAACAGCTTTTACTGGAAACAGTGTGGGGGCAAAGGGTGAGAAATGCAAAACTCCCTCAGAGCACCAGGCTTCTGTGGAAACCATGGCAGCCTCTTCAAAAACTTCCTTTGCCACTGAAGAACTGCCATCCAGTTTTCCCATTATTTTGACTCCCTTCATGTTAGGATAAAACTAACCATACCCCATATTTCTGTCCTTCATTGGGAAATTAGAGTAACTGTCACATGGCTGTCAGATGTGTAATGTCAGGTGAGATGAACACTGTCATTAACAATACTGAGAGACTGAAGATAAATTGGAGAGAGAGAATGGCTTTTGCTAAAAACACAAGCAGTATCAGCAGCATTTTATTTTGTAAACACTGATGGAAACACCTGAGTGATTTATGTTTGGCAGCCTGTTCCTTACCTCAGGTCTTACTTTACAGACCCCTTTCTGTGATCTCAGGAAAGCCTTTATTTGTATACCCACTGTGATTAAAAGCCTGCCAGTGAATGTTGATATTCCCTCACATCTGTTTTCAACTGTTATTTCTACATAACTTATTTTTTGCAGAACTGTGGAACTCTGCAGCTCCCTATCCTGAAACTGATCAAACAGGGGAAACTTCCCTAAAGTTATTAGAACAGTGGTCTACATTTTGCAGAATTCCTTTATAATTAATTTATCCAAGATCTGGATCTTTGAGCCACGGAATTTCTTTCATCTTTTCTCACCTTTCTTGTATCAAAAAGCCCATTTAGTACACTATCATGATACAGTTTCACCTTAACTTCTTATTTAAATGTTGTTTTTTAACTCTTGAAATTAGAATTCTATATCCTTCCACCAAAAATTAATTATGAAATCCAGATATTCTATTTAAAAATACAGGCATGTTACTTAATTTTCCAACATATTTACTGGAATTCTTTAGTCTTATTACTTAATACAGAAGAACAAAACCTTAGAGTCACAAAAGAAGAAAAAAAAAACCAACATTATCTCAGCTTTACTGACATGGAAATTAACAACAGCTAGAGGTTGTTGTGGCAATATACCATCATTTAAATGTATGTGTGCATATGTTTTAAAAGCACTACAGTGTCTCTTGTCTGAGACACTCTATGCGCACACAATATCTGAGCTAGACAATATTGATGCTCCAAGGGATTTGTCTTGCATGCAGTGAGAAAACATATTAAATTTGAAGCAAAAATGTTACTATGTTTTCTAACTCCTCGTGCTTTATTGTTTGTTGTCTCCTGTTATTTGTACATCTCCTAAAAATCTCCAGAAAATCCTGGTCTTCTCACGGATGCAGAAACTACATCTTGAAAACTATTGCTTGAGATTAGATAGCTGTTCTACTGAAAGATCAAGACAAGGAAAGCTACTGTTGGAAAAGTAGGTGCACAATTCACAAACTGCACAATTTACTGATTTTACCACCAAAATTCCCTCCTGATCCTGAAATTCAGAGATCAGAAATCAAACTCTGATAGGGAGGGACAGCAAACCTGCAGCAATACCAATGGTGTGGAGGGAGAGGTGTCAGAAACCTAGACTCTAGAATTAATGTTGACACCTACTGTCTGCTTATTTTTCAGCTTGATGATGATTTTTATTAATTTGTTTGTGTTTGCAACTCTTTAAATAGATGAAAAACTAGACGTATGTTTGTGTTAGACTAATGGACTGCAGCTTCACTCCTTTCCCACTTCCTCTGAGAAACAAGTGGTGCTCTCCGTAAAGCCTAACTTTGTTTTTTAACTTGATAGATTGTTTGCAGAATATTTTTTTGACAATGAGTTTAAAGGTTGTGAAAACACAAGGGATGGTTCTGTGAAGTATAGTAAAAGCTTTGAAATGCCCAAGTCCCTGGACCAACAGTTTTCACACAAGATAGTTCTGTAGTGAGACAAATAAAGCAGATTTTGGAGAAGGGCTGATAAAATTGTTCCTTCTGCTGAAGGCATTGACCACAAGAGTCTGTATACCCTGGAGGACTGCATTTTAGTAACCTCAGACTCTCTGGAACTGTGAGGCACGAAGTGTTACCAAGGACTTTTCTGAAATGCTGCTTTAAATAGTAACAGTAACAGTGAGTAATTATTTTCATAGTGACACAGGTATAAATGGTGTTCTACAAAAAAAAAATAAATTCTAGAGGTTCTTAGGGTGCTAACTGATGCACACAGAAAATGTTTCTCTGCTTTTTTTGCTTTTTTTTTTCAGTAGGGTGCTAATAATATGCTAGTAGAGCAGTTTTCTTTACGTTTCTGTTTAAAGATCTTGAATATCTTATTCCAAAATTGAGCATCCTCTCAACTTTATGACACATTACATTAGAAAAATTGAATCTCTTGTCTTGTATTTCTCTAAAATCTAAATAAATATGCTTTTCAGCCTAATCTCCACATTTCAGATCTATCCATAATTCATATTAAAAAACACATTGCCTCCCCCTAAAAACAATGTGTTGAAATAATAGCCTGGGGGAATAAAAAGAAAGAAACATAAAAAAATCAGAATTTTTTTGTATTGTTCATGTTTGTACTAGTAGGAATGAACTCAAGAGGTGTATGTATCTATCTTGTTTATTAAAGAAATCACTTCCTTATACAACCTGCATTTTTTCTCCTGTGTTTTGGAAGAGTTGCCACTATGCTTTGTTATCCCCCAGGGTGAAAGTATATATTATATTAAAAATAATAAGCTAGCTTTCTTGTTGCAGTATATAGGAACAAATTCAATTATATCATGAGAATTTCACTGGTAATTAATTTCACCCATTGATGACATATTATGTAACTATGTCATATTATGTAAATAATTCATAGTGGTGTGAAATTCTGGAGTAATTTTTAAAGGTTTAAAGACTGAACTGTGAAGCAAAGGAACCAGGCAACAAGCACTAAGACAAGGCAAAAGAAAAACAGGAGAAAAAATATGGAAAAAAAAGAATAACAGAATAAGAATATGCTGAATTGGAAGGGATCTACAAGGGTCATCAAGTCCAACTCTCAGTCACACACCAGACCATCCCCATGAGTCCCACCATGTGCCTGAGAGCATTGTCCAAACATTTCTTGACCTCTCTCAGGCTTGGTGTTGTGACCACTTCCCTCTGTTCCAGTGTCCCACCACCTTCTGGGTGAAGAACCTTTCCCTGATATCCAAACTAAACCTCGCCTGCACAGTTTCAAGACCCATTCCCTCGGCTCCTGTCACTGTCACCACAGAGCAGAGCTCAGGGTTCCCCTGTTCCCTCCTGTTCCCCTCACAGGAAGGTGTAACTGCAGTGAGGTCTCCCCTCAGTCTCCTCCAGGCTGAACAGACCAAGAGCCCTCAGCTGCTCCTCACACAGCTTCGCCTCAAGGCCTTCAGCATCTTTGTTGCCCTCACTTGGAAACTTTAAATAGTTAAAATATCTTTTTTATAAATAATGTGGAACCCAAAATTTCCCCCCAGCCCTTGATGAGGCCACCCCAGCTCAGAGCAGAGCAGGACAATCCCCTCCCTTGCCCAGCTGGCAGTGCTGGGCCTGATGCCCCCAGGACAGAGTTATAATAATATTTCTCTTCTGGCTGTCAGGGCACTGCTGAC